>OX465271.1:4212661-4599661 GCA_949987775.1 Aproaerema taeniolella
AAACTTTTTTCTCGATGGCACCAAGTAAAGCATTAAAGCTTAGAACTAGAACCATGTCTCTAACTTTAGCCGTTTCCGTGTACGAGAGGTGGGTCTGCTGCGTTGAACCTCCGCCCAGCAGGCACACCAAGATCGTTTTATAGCTCCAAAACGCTGGAAGCACTAGGTTTGAAACTTTTTTCTCGATGGCACCAAGTAAAGCATTAAAGCTTAGAACTAGAACCATGTCTCTAACTTTAGCCGTTTCCGTGTACGAGAGGTGGGTCTGCTTGGCTGATATCCGTCCAGCAGACCCACAAACAACGACCTATATTTCTTAAACTATGATGGCACTAGATATGGTTCTTTTGACATCAATAGGCACTAGGAAGGCACTGTGTATTGGCATACATAGAATACCTAAATTCATTGTTTAAATTCCGTGGGTCTGCTGGCCTGAGCTACACAAAATTACGTAGCCTATGTTACTCAGGGATAATGTAGCATTCTAATCGTGAAAAAAATTTTCAAATCGGTCTAGTATTTTCGAAGCTTGCTCAATGCAAACAAACAATCAATACTCTTTATAATACTGGGTGAAAAGAACCTCCTAGCTATATTCGTAATCCTGAACCAGTATCACTAAAAGAACACATTTATGAAAAAAATGATATTTTTTTTTAAATATTTTGTCAATGGGAATAGTTCATTTTTTGCCTAAACGTAGACATTACTCCTACACCAGGCACGCGAGGGGTGCGGGTAGCGCTCGGAGGGTGCGCTCGTGTGTTGTCTACGTTTAGGAAAAAAATCTCACTCCGCCAAAAAAAAAAAAAAAAAAAAAAAAAGTGTTCAGTAAGTGATACTGGTTCAGGATTTTCAATAAAGCTAGGAGGTTCTTTTTCAACCTGTATTAGTGTAGATGTAGATGAAATAATCATTATTTTACCTCAAGTTCATAATTTTGTAAAAGATAATAGGGATTTTGACAATTTTTTTTATTGTTTATCTTAAAAAAGAACTAAATTCAAAACGCAAAACCGAAATAATTTTTGAAAACTATTGAGAAATAAAAAAGTTACAGGCTATTAAATTTCAATAGAGGGCGAAACTGTCAAACAACGAAAAAGAGATGCACTTACTGGCACGTGACGTCACCGCCATTTGTTTGCGTAGGTAAAAACGAGATAGCTAGTCCTTACGTTAATATAAATGCTAATAACTTATTCATTTATAAACCAATTTTAATGCTGTTTTCGGATATTAATATATTTCTAGCAATAATTCATAAAATCAAACACTGTCAACATCCCTTTTGTCCAATTTAAAAACGTAAGAGTCAACCGACTTCAATCCCAACAATTTCTCTCAGCAGATAATCTTAAACCAAAACGTCATCTTAATAAAATGTGTATCTGTTTTTTGTTGAGGCACCTCAGGAGTTTACTCTTGAGTTTACTTTTTTAAAGTCGGCCGATAGTTGGCGTAGTTATCGCCTAACAAACATACAACAAAATGTTTAAGAAAAACACAATTGAAAATCTCCCCCTTTTTTTGAAGTCGGTTAAAAAAACCACCACCAGCTCCCCCTAAACCCCCCACCAGCACCACCAGCAGCCGTTCCTAAAATCAACAGAACTAACTTTAAACGAAAATTTAAATAATAACCAATAACTGTTAGTTCTACATTGCTAGACTTGAGCAGACGGCGTAGCTAGTAGCTACAATTACGTTCGGTTGCTACGCCGTAGTATTAATTTCGTAGCGTGCTACAGCTATCTCCGAATCATATTAGCTTCCCGCCCGGGGCTTCGTTCCAGTTGAAATTTCGGGAATGAATTAAACACATAAACCTTCCTCTTGAATCACTCCGTCCATTGGTGAAAACCGTATGAAAATTCGTTTAGTAGTTTTAGAGTTTATCGCGTTCAAACAGACAGAATCGGGGACTTTGTTTTATCTAAATACTAGCATCTCGCTCGGGATTTCGTTCCCGTGGGAATTCGGGAAAATTATGTAGCCTATGTCGGGGATAATGTAGCATCCTAATGGTGAAAGAATTTTTGAAATCAGTCCAGTAGTTTTTAAGTTTATTCGTTAACGGAAATACAAATCTTTCCTCTTTATAATATTAGTTTAGATGTAAAATTAGCTTTCCGCCCGCGTGGACTACAGGTTATATTGTGCCCAGCTGTGAGATAAAATGTAGCCATGGTCTACTCTATCTCCTTACCAAATTTCATCGAAATCGGTTTAGCGTAACAGACAGACAGACAGAGTTACTTTCGCATTTATGTTACCTTTATAGAGGGATTCAAGGTCCGGACTCACTGACTCATCAACGCCCAGCCCAAACTCTTGGACCTAAGCTGAAATTTGGCAAAAAGGTTATTTTTATTAATGTAGGTAAGGAATTAGAAAGGATTTTTAAAAAACCCTACGGGAAACAAGTCCCGGGCATCCTCTATTAATATAGTAAATTAAGCTTAACACAAAGTCAAGACGTAGCGACCCAAACGTAGATACTTTACGTAGACAACGTAGTTAGCACAAGTAGAGTCGTCAGATTTTTTATTTTATTTTTCGTTCGTAGGTGAAAGCGAGAGTGACAGTTTAGAATCAAACGAAGATAATTACATACTAGTGGTATGTGACTCCGAGGAGACGAAAATACTCTTTTCAGGTGAAAGTTTCTTTTTTTTTAATTTTTTCACTTCGTTTGATAGGCTTAACCGGTTCAATAGGAAGATTTGAGTAGGTACTTAAAGATTAATAGACCAAGATCCCAGGGCCGCCAGACCTTACTTATTTTCTCATTAACCAAAAGTATGGGAAAGAGTAGTGCTAATATGTACTATTAACATATGAATAGCAATTTTTGGAAGTACTTTCAGAACCTGGTAGCTGAAAATTGGCCGTCGGCCCAGGTTAGCTGGTATTCATACGTTACTAGTACGTACTAGCACTACTATTTCCCACACATTTGGTTAATGAGAAAATAAGTAAGGTCTGGCGGCCCTGGGATCTCCGTCTATAACCACACCAGCAGCTCGATGCGCGACACACTCGCGCGGCACGCCACTCGGCTGACGCTGAAACATAAGAATAAATAATAACTTACGTAGAATGGAAACTCCTTTGACAGAGTCCCAAAAGCCGCCATTTATATACCTACTTCCCCCTTCGCCTCGCGACGCCCCGCTGTCGTCCAGCCGTATTTCTAGGGTTGCTTACTGTTAAATTATTGCTTACGCCTAAAGATGATATCGCTAAAATGTAAGTTTTTCTTTACTTTAAAATCATTATTTTACTCTAATTTTTCTAAATATAAGATACTAGCTTTCTGCCCTTCAGTTTCACCCGCAGTGCGGCATCGAATTTGAATTATATTAAGTGTGGCATCGAATTTGAATTATGTGTACATCCAAACGCACTACAATAACGTGGTTTGGGCTTTTTGCATTCGGAACAACAAACAAGCAAACGCGCGGTGACAGCCCGACTGAGTGGTATGCCTTAGACATCCCCCAGACGGTAGGCTAATATTGTGACCTTGTGAGTGCGTCTGGAGCGGGAGTTTCCATTCTACGTAAGTTACTATTTATTCTTATGGCTGAAACTTCATTTTGATTGCGCGAGGGCCCCGCGCAAAGGCTTGCTCGCCCGCTGGCGTTGTCGGATCGTGCTCGAGCTGAAGTTGTCCCTACATTTTGAGATAGAAGTGCTTACATCTTGTTTAAGGAAAGATTAGGAGTAGGAAGCCAGTTATCGTGATAAAAATCCGGATGTTCTAGAAAGGTGCGTGTTCCGCCAACCTGTAACGGACCATAATGATATGGTCTAAGCCGCCATGGTATGACCTAACTGCTTCAAAGGGTAGGCCCGTGCCTCTTGGTTGGCTAGGGACGTAGGTATATGGGCTGATGACGACATTAGTGACATTTTCGATCTTTCGAAACCTATAACTGCTAGCCAACCCGTCTGCCAAGCGTGGTGGGTATGGCATTTACCGCTCATGTTATTGAGGGAGGCCCGTGCCCCAGCAGTGGGGACGTATATGGGCTTATGAATGAAAAATAACTGCTAGCAAGCTCACAACAGCGCACGTTTGTGAGTTCAAGCTTCGAATTAAGAAATCGACTATGTCACAACTCACCTAGGTTTCAATACTCAATATTTTATTGCATCCATAGACATAGACATACAATTTATTCACAAGCACAGGTACACATTACATTACACACAAAAATAATAAAACAACAACAAAAATAAAACACAAGTACCTACACACAGGACACAATGTAGGCGCAAGAGTCATAGTAGTGTGCACCGCACCTATGAATGGGCAATGGCTCAGCTACATGTTGCAGGTCTTACAATATGTTTTACAATGTCATTTTGTCTCCCCTACCTGCTGCTACTTGATTGTTGTTGGCCAATGAAATCGGGTCTTAACTCAGGCGAGAGATACTGAGTTCGAAATCTCGTACCTCCCCATAGCGTATGTGAGCTGATGACAAAAATAACATGGACATAGATAACAGGGTCACATGCATAGCCACACACAGCTAACATGGTCATGCATGGTTATCATGGACGCGTGACATAAATTTGTCGTATCTATCTCGTTTCCCCCTAGTTCTAATGGCATAGCATCAGTACGGAACAGGCAGTCACGTTGAAATGATAAAATTATGTCACACGTCAATGTTAGCTCAGCAGGAGTATTTGCTAATAGGAAGGATCCCAACCCCACTGTAGATTTAGCTGTACTCTAACTCCTCGTTGTACCATTTTAGATAACAAGACCACGAAAATAAAAAGAAGAAGACAGAAGGTGCTGGAAGAGATATCAAATAACGTTTCCTCCAATGAAGAATCTGTATCGAAAGTAAAAACCAAAAAGTACCCAATGACGAAAGATCAGTTGGAAACACTACCGAATCTGCAAAACGTCCTGCAGTTCTCCAACGCGACGCTTATAAAACACAAAAATGACTTCGGTTACGTCTGCGTGTTTTGTCCGAAATACTTTCAACAACCAAATGTCTTAAAAGAACATTCGCTCATTGAACACAAAGAGAATTTAAACCTCAACATTCCAGATAGACTCTTCCAAAACTTAATCAAAGTCGATATAACAGATTTAACATGCAACATTTGCAACAAAAGCTACGATCAATTAGATCAATTCATGGTCCATCTAAAAGACGATCATGGCAAGAATGTCAACACAAATATAAAAAATATATTGATACCTTTCAAATTTGACTCCGAGAAACTCCGCTGCGCCATTTGTCTGTTAGAATTCGATCGCTTCAAAAGACTTCTCGACCATATGCCGAGGACGCACTTCAGAAACGAAGTCTGCGAGGCTTGCAACGCAGGATTCATTTCGAAGAAGGCTTACAGCGCTCACATGATAAAGCATAAAGTGACAGATTTACACTGTAGCTACTGCGGGAAGTTATTCAAAACATACCCCAACAAGCGAGACCATGAAAAGAATATGCATTTAAGAATTCTGCAAAACAGTAAGTGCACAATTTGCGGAGAAAGATTCAGACACCATTCCCACAAACTTAAGCATTTGGAAGACGCTCATGATATTCCTCAACTCCAGCTGTCCTGCAAAGCTTGCGACAAGATATTTATTCACAAATCGGAGTTGGCTCGCCACGTGAGGAGGGACCATCTGCTGGAGCGAAAACATGTTTGTGACCTTTGCAATAAAGACTACTTCCACAAATGGCAACTGGACGACCACATCAAGACCCATTGGGACGAGAGGCTAGAGGGGTGCTGGATTTGTGATAAAAGATTTAAAACGAAAATCAATTTGAGAACGCATATTCTTAGAGTGCACCGTAAGCATCCTAGAAAATCGTCATGTTGAAGTATTAGTAATGTTAGGCTAAGAATTGGATAGTTTTGTTTTGTCTGTGATCTTATGAGAGCAGGGTCTAGTCCAATAAATGTTGTGATTGATAATAATCTAAGAATGTTCTAGATACATTTAGGAAAGAAAAACACTTACCTACCAATTACCCCTACCCTTACCTACCTACTAGACAATTTTTTTTTGCACTCTTAGTTTAAATTTCAGATTGTTGTTATAAGAATAATTGAATTTTTATTTTATTTTAAGTTGTTCTTATGAAGCTTCATCATTGTTGTCAGTTTATTTAAAAAATACTGTTTCCTCCTTACTTATATTGTTCGTTATTTCTTAATTGTAATTTAATGCATAGAAGTCCGATAGACAGAAATATCTCTTCAAGTTAGGTCAGTGCAATATCGTCAACTGCTGTTCTTTTGCAGAATAAATCATTTTAACATACATTTTGTTGTTTTCACTGCATGAAACCTTGATTTCCATTTGGCTCATATTTTAGGTAAGTGAAAGCATTGAAACTAAACAAATAATCGTTTATCATTGGTTAACAGATGCAACTTTTTCATTACAGGAACAACGCGATCGAGAAAAAAAGATCTCGAGTCAACTCAACGAGAAAACGAAGAAGTGAAATTGAAGAAAAACGTGAACTTTTCATCATTCATAAACATCAAGCCTGTGTTACGGAAGCGATCCTCTTTAGCAAAAGTTCCAGAAATGAAAGGCAGAGTAACAGAATTAGACCTACAGCTGGAAAGGATAAAGACGATTTTGCGTTTCTCAAACGCTACTCCGATCCGTGGATACGTCAGCTCCCGATACGCTTGCAGCTATTGCCTTGAACAATTTGAGCAACCATTATCTCTGAAGACGCATACTTTAGTAAATCATAAAAACGATGATAAGGGCGCTGAATTTTTCGAAATCAAAACGCTGTCAACTTTCATAGTTTATTTGGATATTACAGACCTGAAATGTACCGTTTGTGATCAAGTTTTGTCAAGTCTAAATGCGTTAACAGAACACTTAATGTTAAAGCATGATGAATCAGCAAATAATGAACTAAGGAACCATCTGATTCCTTTCCGATTCGATCAGAAGCCGTGGAAGTGTGTGGAGTGCTCAGAAAGTTTTGTTGATTTTAAGTTGTTAGAGAAACACACAACAGGGCATTACAAGAACTATAGATGTGAGTTCTGTGATGCTGGTTTCGTGAACCGGAGTATCATGATGGATCATAAGAAAGAGGAGCACAGTGTCCAACATCTGCAACGAAGCAAGTTCAAAAAGAATAGCTACGTTCAATAAAGCGTCTAACAGCTAGCGGGTCTGAAGCGAGAGGTACTGAGTTCGATCATCAGGGCCGCTATGTACCAATAACTCGTTTTCTAGTTACATTAGTTACACATTAACCGAAAAATACATATAGTAGAAGAGCCGCACATCAGATTAGCACACGCATGCACTCTATGCTGTTACGATAAGGGCCTCTTCGCTCTACACTACAGAAAGAAATAATAAATACATTCAAATATTCGGTTGACTCTTAAGTTTTTAACGTAGACAATTTTTTCAAGGTCTATGACTATAATAAAAATGTTTATGAATAAGATATCTTTCTTTTTTATTAGTTTTCTTTATCTTATCTCCCTCTGATGTCAAAAAAATCAATTAAGTAGCATTAGGTAAGTTAAACTTTTCTCTAGGGGTGTATAACATCTTAGTGCTCCAAAGTCATCATCTTCACCTGCTAGCGGTGCACCCTGCTGATCAACGGACGAGGCTGTGACGTATTACAATCCGTAAAGGTTTTCTCTACTTGGCATTGGCCACTTCGCCATTCTATGTTTTAATTTTGAATAAAATACTCAGACATTAGCTAAATCACGATGGTGGATGTCATTTTTCAATTTTTTTTTCTCTTCTTGACGCCCTTCCTTCTCATATTCCCCTCCCGGTAAATATTTCATTTCGTTTATCTCTACCTGATAATAATATGTTTAATATTCTCCTTAACTTTATATCTGACAATAACATAGAATTGTAGCTAAGATTAATACATTTTTTTCCTGATTTTGATTTGATTTGTGTCTTGTGTTTGGTACATCTAAGTTCTCTCCTCTTAGCTGTTTTTTTTTGGAACGTGTCTGTGACTTTCCGCATCGTACATTTTCTCTCTACTACGGGCAGAATTGCGATCACGCAGATTGCCATAATACAAGATTCTATTCTCTAGAAGAATTTGTTTTGCTGGGGTTTAACATTGTATTTCATCTGAATTAATTCTGGATAGAATCTCAAAAAAATACTGCTAACTAAACGTTTAACTAATCGATAAAATTCGTCTAAAATTGAATTTTAAAATAATTAAAGTCACTTTGTGAAAGTTAGCATATGTGTTATTTTGATATTTCATCAAAATACGTCCATTGGTTTTTGCGTGAAGGAGTAACAAATATCCAAACATCGTCACAAACTTTCGCTCGTTCGCGGGTTCGCCCACGTGTACCCTGTACTATTTCTTTATCCCACGGGAATCGTGATTTTTTCCGGGATAAAAAGCAGCCTATGTGGTATTCCAGACTATAATCTATCTCTGTGCTAAATTTCATCCATATCCGTTCTGACGTGATTGATTAACAAACATCCAAACTCTAAATCACATTTATCTAGCTTTTCGCCCGTGACTTCGTTTCCGTTGGAATTTGGGAAAATTATATAGCCTATTTGTTAATTCAGAGTGTCAGATACCCCCACATCAAATTTTATTAAAATTGGTCCAGCCGTTTGAGCGTGAAAGAGTAACAAACATCCATACATACTCACAAACTTTCGCATTTATAATATTAGTGGGATATGATATGATAGGATAATAAAGGCTATACCAAGCCTTAGCCTTTATAAAGTATAAGTGTTTGAACAAACCCAACTTTATTTTATTTAATAAGATCATTTAACATTCCACGATCTTGTGAAAATTGTATCTAAAAAATAGCAACAATAACACTTTTGGCAGAGTTACTTCTAACACCACCATCTTTTTTACAGAAAAAACGAAACAAAAGAAGAATCTGAAGATACGCAAAGGAAGGATACACAAAATAGAAATAAAAGAAAAGATAACGATAACAAAAAAGAAACTGAAGAAGATCATCATCAAATCACCGGAAGAAAGGAAAGTAATGGTAAAGTTAAAGAAAGTGAACGAGTTGTGTAGACATTTGGATAATATAAGGATGTTGTTATTGTGTTCGAATGCGACGCCGATTCGGTGCTATGCAGGGGTCGGGTACAAATGCTGCTTTTGTCCAGAGCAGTACAGAAGCCCAGCCGATTTGAAACAGCACACATTAAATCAACATGACGATGAAACGAAGTCTTTATTCATGGACCGAGCCACCATGCTTCGATACGTTGTTAAGTTAGATATCAGCTGGCTTACTTGCAGACTCTGCGGCAACAGAATGAAAGATTTAGAAGAACTCATCGAGCATTTAGTCTCAAATCATGGTAAGACTTATTACTCTGACATCAAGAACCATATCATCCCTTTCAACTTCGAAAACGAGACTCTTAAATGCGCGATATGCTTCAACGATTTCAACAACTTCAAAGTTTTGCTAGAACATATGAATGTACACTTCAAGAATCACGTTTGCGAGATTTGTGGCTGTGGATTCATCAATAAACATACTCTGCAATGCCACAGTTATAGACACAGAACTGGCGTGTTCAACTGTAGTCATTGTCCGAAGGTATTCGACACTAAAGTGAAGAAACGTGACCATGAGAGATCAGTGCATATTAAATGTAGTAAGACGAACAAATGCGGGTACTGCGGGGAGAAGTTTTCGGATTATCGAAAGAAGAAAGACCATGAAGTGAAGACGCACGGCGCTGTACCGTTAGTTCTGAAGTGCCAAGCTTGTGATGAAACTTTTAGTGATCAAACTTTACTGACTATGCACACGAAGACTTATCATTTGATGGAGAGACGGGTTCCTCATTAATGTATTTGTTTTATAAAACTAGCTTTCCTTGCTCAAAAAAACTAGCTTCCCTTAAAAGATTTCGCAAATGAGCAACCAACGCGCGCCACACGTATATGATGTTGCACTTGTACAGTGTGAGTCTTTATAATGTGCACATATTAAAATGAGGGAAACTATGCTTCATTTTATGGACGAGAAAAATACTAAAAAAAACGGAAAAATACTAAAAAGAACTCCATCGTCGACCTCATCTATGACCTTCATAAAGATTGGGGTGGAGTGCGGGGAAGCAGGGTCAACTGTCCTCAGTTAACCCTGCTTCCCCGCAGTTCACGCTGCGCGCCTTTACAGAAATAACTTGCAAAAAAAGTTTCTCTACCTGCAAAACAGTGGTGCAAGACCTTTCTTCAGCAGTTGATAGGTAATGTTGTGATTGAGTTACAAAGTGGATTTTTTATACGATGTAGAATAACTTAAAGTAATAAAAAAAACTAGGTTAATGGTACGTTTTACTGGGAAATTTTAATTTTTTTGAAAAACTTGAGGAAAAATAAATCTGATTTCTGTAAGAAATCTTTTTATTCGATGAAATCTTCAAAATCTTTTTGGCAGAAATCTTTCTTTTTCAGTTAAGGCGGTTGTTTTCCCTCGCTTTTAATTTTATGAGAACACGCTATTGTTTCCAATTGTTATTAAGTTGGTTTCAACGTGATAGATCATTTAGTTTAAAAGTGATAGCGTTTTGTTTATACGGGGGGCACAGTAACAAACAAGAATTTTAATAAAGCCATAAAAAAAAATCAATTTTTTTTAGTATTTTTCCCGTCGATAAAATAAAGCATAGTTTCCCTTATTTTAATATGTGCACACTGCACATTATAAAGACTCACACTGTATAATGCCAAGCTCCGGTAATCTCTTCAATAATAGACCTGCGTGGTTTTTCAAAAATATAAGAGATCAGAAAGAAAAACCGTGCACCTATGGCACCGAAAGAAAAATATTTATGTAGTCAGTACTGTAATTAAAGAAACGCGACATACATGAACGCCTATTTATTTAAATACAGGACACTAAGCGATATAAGAAGACATTTAACATACTTGAAAGTCCACCCATGAATGACGCCTTGCCCCGGGTTGCTGTCTCTCCGTTTCTTTTATTTTTCCAGAAATTCATAATTCAATTTTGAATTCAAATTGTTTTTAAAAATTCAATTTTTGAATTGAAGTTGTTGACAGTAACTCCGATCAGCCAGTAACGTATGTGCTATGCAGCCCTATTACGGCAAAGACTGCATATCACAGTAATATGGTATGCATTCGCTTCCGTAGAGAGACTGCATCCATAATCGTCACTGGCCCATCAGCTCTATGCCAGTTGCTGCCATCCAATATCGTAAAATTTAAATTGGAGATTCGGGAACAACAGACTGAAAGGTAGCAATTCGAGCCTGGGGCCGTTGGTATGGAGATTCTCAATGGGTGGGCGCGTTCCTCGATAATGTCATACGCGGTGTTCTCAAGTAATGTATGTTCTCTGCTGTGAAAGCGTCAATAGAGTTGTTGTAAAGTTACATTTTGTTTACCTTGAAAAGCTACCGTGAACACTAGTAGCTAACAGCCCCCAAAATAAGTAACGTAGTATCTGCAGCTTGCGCCCACTAGAGTACAGAAGAGAAGCAAAAAAGAAACAATGGGTTGTGCACTCCGGGAGTGCCGGCAGAAGTGAAAACTTGAACTTATATTACTTCCTTGCGGTCTGAAGTTTTCACTTCACCGTCCGTCTTAGGCTGCGTTTCCACCAGAGATGTGCGAGGGAAATGTGTCGTGCGAGGATGTCTAGCTGTGTGTCTTGCGAGGTAAATGAAGCGATTCTGTTGGTTCTTTACAAACACATCCCTCGTTACGCATCCTCGCACATCTCTGGTGGAAACGCAGCCTTACGGGTCACGTGATCCTGACGCGAGTTAAACATTTTTACCCATCCAAAAACTGCACATCGCCGCTAAAGAAGTTTTCACTTCAAAAGAAAGGATCTAGTCATGATAGAAATGATAATATAAGTATTTACATAATTATATTTGATTAATTACTTATAATTTTAGTGATATACAAAACTTCAGAACGCACTTCCGACATTGTCTTTCGATGTGAACATCCATCATGTGTTCCGAAAGTGTGTTTTTTCGTTTAAACTCTCTTCCACATTCGCCACAGGTGAATTTACTCGCTTTTTCTGCATTGTGTTTTGCTTCCATGTGTTGTTTCCTCTGGCTGTGGTACATGAAGGTTTCAGAACACATTTGGCACTGTATGAATTTTTTTCTAAGATGTGTTCTTGTGATATGGTTCCGTAAGTCGGATATTCGTCTGTAAGCCATTTTGCAGGCTCGGCAGGAGTACCGTTTGATGTCTGTAGTCTCTAAGACGAATTCGTCGATCTGTGGATCACCTATAAAGACGAGAAGAAATAAGACTGCAAAGCTTTGTAAAGTTTTTGAAAATTTTTAGACGCATCTCGTGTCGAGGAATATTCACAAAGAAATTTTTGGGGTAAAATTTTTTTTTGGCGAGAATGGGACTTGAACCCACGATCCCAGGATTAGATTTCCTAGTGCTTTAACCAACTGAGCTACCGTGCCTTCCGTCAGTACGAGACAAAGAAGGCTCTAACTGGTTACGACAAATTGTGCTAAAACTACTTAATAACAGGGTATGAGAAATTTCGCCGCTTGACTTGATATGGAATAAATAGAGCACCAGGAGATTCTAGTACTAGGGGAAACGAGGGGTTAAGTCCCATTCGCGCCGAAAATTTTTCTTTTGCAAAAACATTATTTAGTAGGTAGTACTTACTTAAGTTCAAAGAAAAAAAGGAAATTATCGATTTCTACTCGCATCTACCTACATGATTCACTAACTACGAATTTATTTGCAGAATCTGTTTACTACGGGGTGGAATTGGAAACTACGAAGTGCTGCTCTGAATTTACTTACTCTTAAGATTCTGCCAAAAGCACTCATGACCCCGAACGGGTACGTCTTTAACCTACCCTTTTTTTATTAAAGTACAAAAAAGTATTTTATTAAACATAGGTACTCAACCTGTTTTGAAAATTCCCAATAAAAAATCTAAAATTCATTAAAATATAGATTACTAGCATTCCGCCCGGGACTTCGTTCCCGTGGGGATTTGGGAAAACTGTAGCCTATGTCCATCGGGGATAATGTAGCTTTCTAATGGTGAAAGAATTTTTCAAATCGGTCTAGTATTTCGAAGTCTATTCAATGCAAACAAACAAACAATCAAATCTTTCCTCTTTATAATATTATACTATATTACAGAATAAATAATAGTACTAACGTAACTATATTATAAAGTGCAACATAATACTATAGGTAGAGTTCTACCATTTCTCTTTTGATTTTTTTTATTGGGTTCCTATTAAACATCTTGTATACTTTTTGAATTAATTAGACTTTAAATTAATTAGCAAAACTTTAAAGAGTGATTCTCCCCACGAAACTGAACAACTTTCTCGGACGAACCTATCGGAAACTCTTAAATAAAAAAGGTCGGCTATTTATGGTGACAAAGGCAAATCAAGATGACTTTTTTTCCATATTAAGACCATGTTCCTTGAGGAAAGTTGTTCAGTTTTATGGGCTGCTTCACAACCTCAATTTCCGCGAATTTATTCAAAGTTACCTTAATATGAAAGTCAAGTCAATTGATGTAAGTAAATAAAACACAAATAAAGTACGTTTAAATTTTAATGAGGCCTTCTCAGATGATACTTACAAAACACAGAAAAAGAGGCTAAACAATAAATTAAAAAACTTAGTTCTCAATGTTGATAACAGATGGCGTTAATGGTTGGGGTTATAGATTTGAGTCGACCGCGCCAAAATATGTACTGATAACATTAATAATCACATTGTATATTTTATATACCTACAGGGTGATAACCCTTGCGAGCGGTAAAAATGTCTAGCTGTGCTAAAATGGTCTCGTGAGATAATTTTGCCATGTCGACGCCTTCCTACCTGTTCCGTGACACTATGGGATATTGATTGATTGATTGGAAGAGAGGGCGGAACGAGATAATTATATCACTCGTCTGTGTTAGCTACGCTACAGATCGGATGTTATGGAATTGGTACAAGTATGTGAAAGACATGATTATTACACTAGTTCCCCTCGTTTATTTATAATTTTATGGGACTGGATTTTATGACTGGTTTTTTGTGTTAAATCACAGTTCAAATCTAATTTTCTCCATCCTCGGTGGAACTATTGTAAAAATCATGTCTTTACTTGGTGATAATATGGAATTCCATCAAGAAGCAACAACACATAGTTAACATCTGCATAAGTGCCTGGTAACACTGTGTCATAGCCTTAAATAAAATAATACTTGTCCTTTGTCAAGCAAAAGGTTGGTGTTCTTGGTAACCTGCAAATCCTACTAGTAGTACTAATATTATGAATGAGAAGAAAACCCTGGTAGCATGGGAGAGAATCGAGAACACGATAATTAGTAAGATGGTAGAACTCACGAATCCAGGTAAGTATTAAATTTTTTCTAAAAGAAATCAAAATGAAGAGAGAATTATGAAGATTTGACTTCTTCATTTTAATGGCAATTCATCGTCTAAATGACAATGATTCTGTCAGTATCAAAGTACCAAAGAAAAACGAAGTGTTAAGATTCTATTACAAATCTGAAACTGCGCGCTTGCGGCTAACATTTCTGACGTGACACTAGTTTTTTTTAAAGGCTCGAAATGACGAGGTTTGGCCATTTATTCCATATAAAACTAGGTAATCCCGAGCCAGAAAAAACACTGACAGTGACTCTCATCTTGACGCACGTCCTGCTGCAGTGTAGTATAATTTCACAACCACCACAATCGGCATTACCTACACTAAAACAACTCTGGATGCTCTACATCAATATGATACTTCATATCCGCGTCCGTCTGAAACCGATCATAACACAACGGACAGCAATGGCGCTTGGGATGTAGCGCCGCAATATGCACTTTCAGATTCTTTCTGTACTTAAACGCCTTATCGCAAAGTTCACAGACGAACTGTCGAGCATCGTCGTGTTTCACTTGATGCCTCTTTAGCATTTTAGAAGTCCCGCACCTGTAGTCGCAAAGTTCGCATTTATAGTCCTTTTCCCCTAAATGGCATATTCTTTGGTGTTGTATAAGCAAATATTGGTGCGAGTAAGTTTTATCGCATATGTGACAGCGCGGCGCCTCTCTACCATGCTTCTCTTCCATATGTTTTGCCCGATCTTTTGAAGTAAAAGTGTCGTAACAAAGTTTGCATTGAAACGTCTTAGGGCGTTGCTTTAAATGTACGTATTTATAATGTTGCGAGAAATGGTTTCGTTTGTAAAACGTGCGTTGACATTCGTTGCATGTGTACCCGCGCAGTCCAGTTGCGTTCGTGGTCAGTGTAAACGCCATCCATTTTTCTAGAAAGAATAAAAAAAACGAATGACTTCAACACGGAATTCTATAACATTTGTCAGATGTATTTGTATAGTAAAGGTAAATGAGTCAAAGAATTGTAAAGAAAAACAAAATAATATTTCCGATAAAAAGTTGTCATTAGTGACCGTTAGTAGCTCGCAAACGCGGATCCACTGTTGTGGGCGCGATGGGCATGTCCACAACCCTAATAGACCTCTTTTTGAGTGCGATATGCCGAGGATATCATATTCAATGCCTCAATCAAATAAAAATGCACTTTATCGATTATGAGCAATGCCGATTTTCGGATGGCTGTGACCACAACCTTTCTTGAGGGCTGGATCCGCGCCTGGTAGCTCATAACTTTTTTATTTACTTCTGGATAATTTAAATGAACCTTAAAATATAGCGTAACTTCGAAACCGGATTAGAAAAATAATAGTGCCAAAACTGATTGATAGATGGCGCAGACTACGAACCTGACTTGCTATACAGGTAAACGTTTGCGTTCGTCAATTAAAAGTGCCAAACGTGCAATTTTAAAAGAAAAGAAATTCAAACCAAAGATAATAAGAACAAATAAATGCAAAGTAATAAAAAAATATTAACTTTAATAACACGTCAGCACAAAAGTGGTATTAATTGTTTTCCAGATGTCTTCACAACGTATCTTCTCCTGGATGAATCCTCATAGCATGATTTTTTAGAGCAGATTTCTGCACGAATGCCTTCCCACACGATTTACAAACGTACTTTCTATCGCCAGTATGAATTTTCACATGATCCTTCAAGTTATTCTCCCATCTAAACTGTTTCCCACAAGTATTGCATATAAAAGGCCTCTCGTTAGAATGAGTTTGCTTATGCAACCTCAAACTTAAATTATCAAAAAAAGTTTTATTACAAATCTCGCAGGTGACATTTTTTTCCATCATGTGAACTTTTTTTTGGTGTGACAACACTTGGCAGGGGTATCGGAACTTCTTTTGACACACGCCACAAGATGGCGCCGGGATCCCGTGTGAATGTTCCATGTGTTTCGCGCGCAAATGTTGGGGTATTTTCTCGTCGCATTCAGGACATTTTCTTAATCTCGGTTTTCGTTTCAGATGTACAAATCTGTAGTGTTGAGAGACTAAGGGCTGCGACGTAAAAGATTTTGAGCATTCTTTGCATAGGTACTTGTCTTCGATAACTTTGAAGTAATCCGCGAGTTTGTCTAGAAAAAAAGAAACATACTTTCGTAGGCAATGTCTAATATGTCATAGGCAATTTGTATAATTCGACAAATTACTACAAATTAACGGTGTATAAACGGTTTCTATTATACAAACTGCCAGTTACTAAATGAAAAATGTTGTCATATTCTAAAATATGTATATTATAAGACATATCGCACGGCATTGTATTCAAATTGGCAGGTGGATGATAACATTAAAAATAATTACACTGTGTGGAGGTCGGTGCTTCTGTAAATATGAAATTGATACTTTTGCTTACAGCACAAGTAGGGCCATCTACAATCAAGCTTCCAAAAGTTCTCTAACATCTAAATCAAAGATTTTCTGGCAGTTAATGTACTCATAAAAAAAAAGTACTCAAATGCTCCACTGGGCGGCGTTGTTAATGTACATGGGACCATGGGAGAGCATGATTTTTTTTAGCAGGATCTATTCGTTATCATATTAACTAGGTACTTAATATCTACTCTGATTAACAAAGAATTTGAGGGAAAGAAAAATGTTAGGCGCGAATGGGGCTTGAACCCACGGCCCCAGGATTAGATCTCCTGGTGCTCTAACCAACTGAGCTATCGTGCCTTCAAGTCAAGCGGCGAAATTTAATGTAAATGAACAATTAGAACGAAAATAAATCACGAATCTAGCAAAAATAATTACAATTCGAACTCGAAAAGTTCATTTCTGAATGATACTCGTATTGAGCAATCGGTAAAAGAAGGTCGTGGTAATATGTCTGCACAACGAAATTATGTTGATATTATTTAGAAATGTTATCAGCATTCACTTTGCACCGCCATGTAAGTATTATCACTTTTGTGAACTAAAATCCTGAGCCGTCAGAAAATCCAAGTTGAAGAGAAAATAAAACCCATTTAACTATGAATAATTGTGTAATTCACAAATTCTTATGAAAGTTGTGATTGTGATGTTGCGTACAATGTTTTTACAAATATTTACAATTCGGTATTTATAAGTAAATAAAGTATAACTTGATAACAAGTCTGACCTATATCTTAAGATACATCTTAAGTACTTACAAAAGATACATACTTAACAAAAAAAACAGGTTTAATAAAATAAAATATTTACTATACAGGATGTAAAAAACGGCTTAGCATAAACTAAAATCCTGAATCGATACCATCATGTTAGACTTTCCAGCGGAATTTTTATGTTTTTAAATATTTTCTGCTTTAAAATTAAATTTTATTTATCTGAATTATAACTCAATTTTGCAATAAAAAGCCATGACAACAGCGTAAAACGCGAAAACCAGCAATCTACATCGCATTCTAATAGCAGGGCGCGGTGTCGCGGTATAGCACAAATAACGAAAACTCCTTTCTTGACATTTATGGAAAAAAAATCGGTAGATTCCACCAGAAATATTTGCTAAGCCGTCCCTTACATCCTGTATGTATAATACCTTTACAAAGCCTTAACCGATTTAAAAACTCAAAATACAGAGTACATAATATGATTTCACTGTCCATCTTGCTGGATCATTACAGAGAGACAGAGCTATACTAGGAAACGAGAGATTGATATACAGAAGAGGTGGACCGAGCGGAAGAATACAAATACAAGTTTATAAAAATAAAAGTTGAAGTCGAAAAAATGACCCAGAAAAGCTTAAAACTCGAAAATGAACCACACCAAAAATCTAACCTCAAATTGCCGAAGATCGAGCTAAGGAAATTCGACGACGCGACGATCCAAAGAACTGATTGGTTTTTTGGAGTCAATTTAAAAATATACATGAAAACAAAGATTTAGACGCATCTCACAAATTCCAGTACTTACTTCAAGGACTGAAGGACGGCTCCAGCGCAAAATCCCACCAGAAAGTTTCCCACCAGCAGGAGAAAACTACGAAAAGGCGATTACGCAGCTAAAGAACTAACAGGTTTGCTAAAGAATATGTGTTAATTCAAGTATATATTCGAGAACTTTTACATTTAGTTATAAATCAAAATCTTTATACGATAAATTATCAACGTATTTACTATCTTTAGAGACATTAGGTGTAACTAAATTAAAATACGAAACAATTTTATACCCTGTAGTAGAATCTGACTGCCTGAAAGTATTTTGTCGGTGTGGAACAGAACTCAACAACCAAAGCAACTGCTGGCACAACTTCTATATTTTTTTAAATGTGATGTCGAATTGGAACAGTCGATCAAAATGGCTAGGTGTAACTTTAGTGTTCCAGACTCAGCCAACATCGAGATCAACCGACGGCTGGAAAGCTCCGAAGACAACGTACCTACTGCGGCATGCATTGTTTCCAATGTAAAATCTGACAAGCATGGTAAGGACACTACTTGTTATTTTTGTAATAAAAGTAACCATAGTGTATTTGAATGCAGTAAGGCAAATAAAATGACGTTAGAACAGAAAAAGGAGTGTATTAAGAAAGCTGGCTGCTGCTATACAGGCTCTTTAATCAGTCCATGAAACTGAACAACTTCCCCAATGAACATAGATCAAAATACGAAAAAAAAATTTGAGTTCCCATACAAACTTCATCATCATATACTTAGCGCATTTTGTATGGGAGATCTAAAAATTTTTTTCGTATTTTGACCTATGTTCCTTAGGAAAGTTGTTCAGTTTCATGGACTGATTAACCACCCGAGATGTTGAAAGAGAGATACCTAAGGCCCTGTATATGTTTTAGAAAGGGCCACATGGCGAATAGATGTAAAAGTTTCGTAAAGTGTATATCGTGCAGTAAGAGGCATTTTGTAATATAATGCCCAAATGTTCTCATAAAGAAAAAAGTAAAAATGTTCTTTTTAGCCAGAAAAGTAGTGAAACCCTATTACAAACACTGGTAGTCGAAATCACCCACAACGGAAAAGGTAAGAAGGTGAGGGCACTGTTAGACAGTGGATCACAACGGTCGTACTGTATGTCAAATCATCAGTGGAAGAAGGGTTGAAAATGAGAGAAATTGGCACGGAAACTCACTTTATTTGGTAATGAAAAAATGGCTGCCAAAATATACAAATGCTATGAGTTTCAGGTGAGCAATCTAGATAAGATATTTGAAATTAAAATTTCAGCATAAGGACAGTCAAACTTATGTGGTCACTTACCCAAAGAACATGGTACGATGTTAAAAAATTTAAAAAGTCATAATATAAGAATTAGTAATATTGAATTTCCAGAAACTGATATAGGACTTTTAATTGGGTCGGATTTTATTGGGTCCATTAAAACCCAGTGATAGCCCAGTTGGTAATGAGCCAGACTTGTAATCCAAAGGTCGCGGGTTCAAATCCTGGTGCGGGCCTGTACCACTTAATTCATCTTTTCGGATTTATGTGCGGATTTCTAATTATCACTTGCCCAACGGTGAAGGAAAACACCGTGATGAAACCCGCCCGTCCAAGAAAATTAATTTTCGAAAGACCACCAACCCGCATTGGGCCAGCGTGGTGGACTATGGCCTAAATCTCCTTCGTGTTTCGAAGGGAGGCCCGTGCCCCTCGGTGGGGACGTATATAGGCTGGTAAGAAGAAGAATAATTATAACAAAAAATATAGTCTCCTTTGATAACAATTTAATTGGAATTGAGACTATATTAGGATAGACTACACAAGGACTAATTACTACAAACAGTGCAAAAACTAATATAGTGAATGTCACACATGTGTCACTATTAGATGTTTTCGATTTATGGAATTTAGAATTACTAGGAATTCAGGAACCCTTTGAAAAAGAAAATAAAAAGTGTTAGAATCAGAGATGTTAACATTCTTTAACAATAAAATTTCAGTGAATACGGAAGGCCGTTATGAGGTACCACTTCTGTTGAAGGAGGTATGTCCTGACCCTAGCCCAAACTACGAGGTGGCACGGAAAAGATCTCGTTTCATAGTATAGCTCCGTCACTGTTAGATGGACCAGCAAGATTGATAGTGTATAAGGCGCTTTACGTGCTCGATGTTTGTAACCTAAGGCGCTGTTTATACATAAGCAACGTGGCGCGGCTATCAAAGCAACCTAAAATGAATCTTAACAGCTACGGAGCAAAGGTTATTTTGCCGAAAATAGAAGATGCACGAAGAGACATCCGCCGCCTGAAGACGGAGTGCTGAACGAAAAAAAATCCCAACTCCATAACTATTAAGATTCATTTTACGTTGTTTTGACCGCCACGCCACTTCGCTTGTGTATAAATAGCGTCTAAAACTGAACATAACGACAAAACTATGTACTTAATTAATTCATTAGAACACTCGTATGTAAACTAAGATTTAAAAAATATATTGCACTGAGTGAAGTGTATAAAATATGTGGTGACTTCAATTAGCTAGTTTACTGATGCAATTATACAGGGCTTTAGGTAAATCTCTTTCAACCTCTCGGGTGGTTAATCAGTCCATGAGACAGAACAACTTCCCCAAGAACATAGGTAAATTTTTTTTTCGTATTTTGACCTATGTTCTTGGGGAAGTTGTTCAGTCTCATGGACTGATTAACCACCCGAGAGGTTGAAAGAGATTTACCTAAAGCCTTGTATAGACGATGGCAGCTATGAAAAGGTAAGCGCCTACTCTGAAAATGAAATAAAATCATTGAGGAGGTATTTCGACCCATGTTCTATGGGAAAGTTGTTCAGTTTCTTATGCTGATTCACATCCTCAATCTTTGCTAGCTAATTTAAAGGCAGTCAATATAAATATTAGGTTCTTCAGAGGGGCTATGATGATCGCCACGACATATTATCTCACGCGCTATCTCATGGTCACGTGACGCTTTCTCATAATCTCATTGGTCGAAACAGTCACGTGACCATGAGATAGCGCGTGAGATAATATGTCATGGCGATCATCATAGCCCTACAAAGCCTTCAAAAAACATTAGCGTCATGTCAAAAATGACAGCCACAAGCGCGAATTTGCAGTTTTGTAACAGAATCTGGGGTGTATGGGGTCTTCATATATACGGGCCGTACAGACGGAGACTCGTCTTGATCTATACTTAAGTATTGATTGTCTCTTCCTCACATTATCAAAATGATAAAGACGACTGCTACTCAAGTATAGATCAGTCTGAGTCGCGTTCTGTAATACGGACCTTAGGCTGACATTCATAGACGAAAACTAAGCCAAGACCTGACTCTGAAATGTCAAATTAAATGTCATTTGCCTACTAAAGAAGGCAGCTTTAGTGCTTCGAAATCGTCATCCCCACCTGCTAGCGGTGCACCCTGCTGATCTACGGACGAGGCTGTGACGTACTACAACCCGTTAAGGGTTTCTCTTGATATTGGCGACTTCGCCATTCTATATTTTATTTTTTATTAAAATACTCAAACATTGGTAAAATCACGATCGTGGAGGCTATTTTTCAAAGAATTTAATGGAATTAGGTTCCATATTTTCTCGCATAATGAAAGCCCAAATTTTTTTTTGCATAACTTTTAACGCATACGTTTTTTTCACATAACGATATTTTGTCATAATTACTTAATCGTTATTTTATGCGAGTAACCAACCCGCATTGGGCCAGCGTGGTGGACTATAGCCTGAATCCCCTTCGTGTTTCGAAGGGAGGCCCGTGCCCTGAGGTGGGGACATATATATAGGCTGGTAAAAAAAAGGAACCATAGAATTACCTGCTGAGTGTGCATTTATCGTATATCAGGTATTAAGTAAAAAATTCAGATTTAAGTAATCAGAGTTGTATATCAGGTATTAAGTAAAAATTGTGATGAAAATAAGTGATGCTATGTATTTTTGTAATTAATAGTGTTTAGCGATGTTGACTGTATTAAACGTAAGTTACACGTCCGTATTACAGAACGCGACTCAGACTGATCTATATGTCATTTTCATAGTGAGAGAAAGAGACAATCAAAACTTAAGTATTGAGTCTCCTTTTGTAACACGGGCTTAGGCCGTTTATGAAATAATTCGTCATCAATTTGTTGGCAAAAACATCCTTCAAATAAAATAACTCACGATACAATATTTGACTTTGACTTCTTACATACATTGCAAATTAATAAAAAGCTTGTAAAAAAAAGAAGCTAATTTGACTAGTCAGTCAACATCGCTATTACATTTATTACTAAAAAAAACAACTTAAAAATTAACTTCCGGATGATATTTCGTCATGTGGTAGTTCAGACTAGCTTTCTGAACAAACGCCTGTCCACACACTTTACAAACTTTCCTCCTATCTCCTGTGTGAATCCGTTCATGCAAATCCAATGTCGCTTTTCTCAAAAACGACTTTCGACAAAACTTACAATGATAATCTTTAACCGTTTTATGCTTAAACTTATGTTTATACATCCCTTCAAAACTGAACGACTCGTAATCACAAAACTCACACTTATACTTCTCACCGAGCATATGAAAGTTGTTTATATGCTTCCGTAACTGAACTTTTGTGTTGAAAACTGAACTACAAGCTTTACACCTGAATCGTTCGTCGACGTTGTGCTCTTCAAGCTTGTGTAGTGTGAAAGGCGCTGGCGTCATAAACTGCTTCTTGCAAAAAGGGCACATGTATCTCGCTATCTGATAATGTTTTGACTTAATATGGAATCTGAGTGAATGAATTTTTTCGTAACTTTTCTCGCAGTGGAGGCAGACGAAATCAGCGCCATCTTGACGGTAATCGGTCTCTTTGAGCGAGAATTTGGGATGCCTCTTCGCGCCTAGAAGCAGAAAAAATAAGTTCAGTTCTTTATTGATATGCCAGTGTTAAATATAGGAGTTTAGAGGTCAAATTTTTAATAAATCTTTTTTTAACTCGATCTCTTGCTCTGATAAATCAGTAAGCTCCAGATAGTTACACCTTTCTATAATGCGGCTTCTTAGGGCTACTTTTAAATGTAAGGGTTATATTTTGGATTTAAAAGTCTTGTTAGTTTTTGCAACTTGGTTCCTTGCAAAATTCTTTCCCTCCGACATTATCTTTTAATATGACTCTCTAGATACGGTATATCCCATCCCATCAGCCCATATACGTCCCCATCGAGGGGCACGGGCCTCCCCTTCGAAACACGAACGGGATTAATTCCATAGTCCACCACGCGCCCACAACAGGTTGTTGGACCATTGTGGATGCGGTATACGCTTTCTCAATATGCATGTATAGGACATATTTTATTTTAATTTTATTTCTCCACTTATACAGTACAATAACTTTGGCAACATTTCAAAATTGTAATTATATTGATATTCATAATAATTTGACGACCGGTTCGGTCAAGTGGTAGTGAACCTGCCTTTTGATTGACGGATCTTGGATTCGTTTCCCAGTCGGGGAAAATATTTGTGTAAAACGCAGATGTTTGTTCTCGGGCCATGGGTGTTCGTGTCTGTCATACACAAATGTTCCAAGGGACTCACGACACAAGGGAAAACGTTAGTTCAGTAGTTTGAGTGTGTAGCGTTTATTGTAAATCGAGGCGCCTGGCAATCCTTGTTTTCTCATGTTTTCTGTTCTCTGGCTACACAGTTTATCTTCATTCTAGGCGCGAATTTTTAATTTTATTTTCCGCCTGCGATTTCGTTCCCATGGGAAAAAAAGCCAGTTTGGTCTAGCCTTCCTCGAGTTGCCGTCAGCAACACATTCATTTTTATTTTTAGTTAACGAGGTAAAATTGATTGAATCCACAACAATTTTATATTATTCAGGGTCTATCCTGAATACGGAACTACACTTTTAGCATTGAATCCCTATTGGAAAATACTATTTTTAAAATTTCGAATAACCTTTGAACCCACTTCAAAATATAATAGGGACTAAATCGTTGTCAACGCCATCTATCAACTGGAGTAAGTACTAATGACTAACGATATGATCACTTAAAAAGATGACAAAAATGCAGAACTTATTTTAAAAGTTGTTTTATATTGTTAAAACGTAACTAAGTTTAAAATAAATAAATGTCTGGTTTAATGATTGAGTAGTTTGATGTAAGGTTAGCATAAGGCAAACTATAATCTAGATAACTAGATAAAAAATATTATAATAATGCACACTCTTAAGCAAGTCACCTGTCAGTGTAGTTGTGGCCTTATACTTAGACCCCGATATCGAAGGTGCAATGAGGGATTTTCAAGAAGACATTTTGAAAGAAAGAAGATTACTAAATTAACACGCCAATAGATTGCGCACATATTGAGTATCATGTCAAAACTAATCAAAACAAACAAAAATAATCTACCAATGTTGCAAGACAGAGGTTTTTTTGTTGGTACTTTTTACTAAATTTTCATGTTCAGAAGTTATTTATGATGTTCAACTTTTTCTTAACAAATATTTTTACAAACAATATGTTTCGACAGAAATTTAACATGTTTATTTTATGATCCATGATAATGATTGCCATCTCCTCAGAAACAGAATCCGTTATCAGTAGAATAAAAATACTATGCTTGCTATTTCGCAAATGTTCAAATTTAAAATTTAACTTTTTTAAATAACCCATAAGATCATCCAGATTGTACCTCGGATAGCGAGATCTAGTTACGAAAAAGTACAGATAGCAGCACGTCAAGTTACCCATTTTCCCTACGAAAGCTAGCGCTATTACGAGTGAGATATGGCCGACGTCAAGGTCAACATGTATAGCCTGCAGGGCAATCGCGCTAAAAAAAGTGGATTGAATCGCAATTGAAACGTAGCAGGGGGGCTACCACCTAAGCGAAGCTGATGCTGGGTAAACGAATGGAACGTTGTCGATTGCTTCTTTATAAGGAGACCTTGATTAACGACATGAACCAAACACAGCAATGTACATCATTCCATCCGTTCAATCAGCATCAGCTTGCTTAGGTGGTAGCTCCCCAGCTGCGTTTCAATTGCGACTCAAACCACTTTTATTAGCGCGATTGCCCTGCTGATGTGCTGCTGCGTGTTCAGAACGGTTCCACTAAAATACGCAACTGCATGCTAGCCCAAAATAAAAATAAAAAGACCTACCTTTACTTCCTTTCCCCTTGTCTACAGTTTCCACTCTTTCAACTTCATCTTCTATTATCTTCGTTTTAGGAACTTTCTTAGTCTTCTTCGGTTTCTTTTCTGCTTTGCTTTTGCTTTTACTTTTTTTCTCTTCTATTTTTATCTGTATTAGATGTTCGTTCTGACTGTCTTTTATGTTTATCACTGGCAGGTCGTCTTCAGCTGTAATAAATAATTATTACATTATTGTAATTATTCATGCTTTGTCAGATTTTAAATCACAATTGACGACTACATTAAAAAAATGGCATTCTGTTTAGTCTGTCCGTTAGACTGTCCAAAAATACGGTACACATATTTTTCGCTTATTCAAATTAATAAAAAAGATAAAGATCATCAAAGTTCCGGAGTGGGGGCTTGTGACGTCACTTCTAAGTAAAAATTGTACCTAGGCGTGACGTCACGCGAAACTTTAACATCCTGTATCGTCTTAATTTTTCGTTTATGAGAAAAAAGAAAAAATACGTGTCCAAAATTTTTTGATAATCTATCTGACGGACTAAATCGTTTTTTTTTAGTCGTCTATATTTTTTTAGGCTTTTCTGTGATCAGTTATCGAAACTATAATCAGATTGTGTGCGTATTTAACGAAGTTTTAGGCGCTGTTTATACACAATAACGTGGCGCAGCGACGCGGCGATAAAAGAAAAGTAAAATTAATTTCAATAGCTACGGAGCAAAGGTTTTTTTCGTCCGTCGCTCCGTCTTCAGGCGGCGGATGTCTCTTCGTACTTCTATTTTCGACAAAAACAACCATTGCTCGTATATAATATATAATATATAATCGTATAGTGGCTTGTATATAAACAGCACCTAAGTTATGTTCCACTGAATGTCAATTATTTTTGTTAGGAGATCTGCCCTCGCCCTTCCGGACCTTTATCAGATGGTTGGTTACTTTTCATCACTGGAATAACACTCAGAAATGTACAAAATGTTATTTAAATTATAAATACAATGTATATTATAAGAAAACTAGCTTTCCGCCCGCGGTTACGCCCGCGTGTACTACAGGTTATATGTCTTTCCCAGGCTCTAATCTATATCTGTACCAAATTTTATCAAAATCGGTACAGTAGTTTAGGCGTGAAAGACGGACAGACAGACAGACAGAGTTACTTTCGCATTTATAATATTAGTATGGATTAATAACAAAATTATATGTCAAAACTTAAAACTAATATTTATATTATAAATATATTTTTCTCAACTTACATTCATATTTCACATGGAAGTCATCATTTTCTTCCACAACGTACTCTTGTTTTACGTCTGAAAAAATAACGCGTATTATTTTTGTATCCTTCAAAATTATATGCCAAGTTTTAATATGCGTAAAGTCTAGTTAATGTCAAGGATGACTCACCAATCTCAAATGTTTCAGTTGATTCATCTTTCACCCCTCCATATTCCTGATTAAATGCTGCAACAAATAGATTACGTTAAGTAGGTAATACACTCATATACAGGGTGTAAAGGACAGCTTAGCAAATACTTAAGTAAATGGTGGAATCTACCCATAACTATGATCAGCTACAAGAAATTATTTTTTCCCGGAAATGTCAAGTTAAGGAGTTTTCGTTATTTATCTACTTAGGTGCTACGCAATGTACCGCGTAACCGCGCCCGGGCCCCCCCCCGCCGCGCCTCTATCGGAATGTGATGTTTATTGCTGTTTTTCGTGTTTTACGCTGTTATTATTGTTTTTTAATGCAGATTTTAAATAATTAGATTTTAAAGCAGAAAATATTTAAAAACTTGAAAAAAATCGAAAATTTTTGAGAGAAAAATTCCACTGGAAAATCATTTAGAATGATGGTATGAATTCTGGGTTTCAGTTTTTGCTAACCTGTCCCTTACATCCTGTATTTATTATGGTTACTTATAAATTATAAACTACTATCGAAAGTATTATAATTGTAAAACAAGTATTAATAAGACAACTTTATCTAAACAAGGGTACGGACATAAAGATTGTGGATGCTAATAATAACAGAATTTAAAAAATTAACAGATTGTGTAAATTCATCTTGATATAAGTTACTAGTGAATAAGAAAATAATAATAACTTAAGTGGAATTTTAACTCTTTTAGCGCCAAGAGTTTTCGTCAAAAACGCCCACCAAACGCCACGACATCAAAAAATTGAAAAAACAAAATTATGTCGTGGCGTATGGCGAACGCTTGGTGAACGATATTAAAGTTAAAAAAAAAATTGTTTTGTCTGATATATCAGACATTGGCGGCGAGGGCACGAAACTTAAACGTCTGATATATCAGACATTGGCACTGAAAAGGTTAAACACTTCATTATTCTTAGGATTTATGAGAGTAAATTTTTAATTTCAATGAACAACAAATCTTTACTAAAATACCCATCAACTATGGGTACATTTCACCATTTTAATCATTTGCTATCCTTTACACCCGTACAAGTTTTTATAAGTAACTAGCTATCCACCCGGGATTTCATTCCCGTGGGATTCGGGAAAATCATGTACCCTGAGTTCATCACGGATAATGTAGGATTCGAATGGTGTTGGAATTTTTCAAATTGGTCCAGTAGTTTGGGAGCCTATTCAATGCAAACAAACAAACAATCTTATCTTTCCTCTTTATAATATTAGTGTAGATATAATGAGCGTAGATACACTTTATGTTTTTACAGTGTTAGATACACCTTATGTTATGTATTTGTTTTTTATAAAAAATAAATCTCACCATTTTTAATACTATTCTTATAAAGATCCCTAAACCGTTGCTCATTCAGCAAAACCTGTTGCTTGAAGTCATTTGCGTCCCTCAACCGGCGGACACAAGTCTCACAGATTGTATACGTCACTGTACACATCATGCCTACTACTGGAGGCAGCTGGAACAAAAGTATGTATGTTAGAGGTTAGGTGCAACTAATAAGTACATTGTAAGAAGTTAAAATTTAAAACTAGCTTTTATGTAACAACTAGCTTTCCGCCCGGGACTTCGTTCTCGTGGGAATTTGGGAAAAATTCTAGCCTGGGTGTTAATCCAGGGTATCAGCTAACTCCATACCAAATTTTATCAAAATTGGCCCAGCCGTTTGAGCATGTAAGAGTAACAAACATCCATACATCTATACAACCTCACTAACTATCAGATTTAAAATAATAGTAGGCTTATAATATGTGAGTAGTTGACCAAAAAGGAAACCTCAAGGGAAAATAATTTATTTTGAGTAAATTGCGTTTAAAGTTTCGAGTCTATATGAATTTCGCCTCGAGCGCGCTCACTAAAAAATCCACAAAAAAATACTATGGCACTAAAAAATATTTCTGATTAGACAAAAACAAAGCTGAAAGACCACAGATTTTTTTTAATGAAAAACAAAAAACCCTTTCCAATCCCTCCAGGTCCCTTTTTGGTCAACCACTCACATATTAGCAGGATAATTTCTATATTCTTTCGCATCTTTGATGGCACGATGCAATTGTTCATTTATTACAACGAATGCTTTTCATTTATTTATATTTCAAACCATTACACCTTTAACATTTTGTAAAAAACCAAAGTTTAGGACTAGGTACATGTTGGTGATCTTATGTGCAGTAAGCAACACGTCACGTAGTACAAATGGCACTATCAAAACCGGCTCTATTACAAGCAACATAAGGGCGACGCAAAGGTCAACATGTATAGCTCGATGTGCTGCCGAATGTAGCACTAAGTAGGTACAGTTTGTGTGATAGAAATTTATCTTCCTGTTGAAATCTTAAAGCCCTCAAAGGCAATCGAGCTTACCTCTATATCAAAGCAGTTTTTCAACATCTCAGAATAAACTTCCGTTTGCCCTAAAACGCTTCGCGGCTCCGATAAATTGTAAAAAGAGCCCTCAGCATGGCAGCACCTACACAAGTCATTCTCAAGCTTCCAAGTACTTAAAGACATTTTTAATAACTAGCATTACACCTAAACTAAAGTATCAAATTCAAATACAACAGAAATAACAACATTTTTCTAATAAAAACAATAAATCCCCAATATTTGTAACTTTTTAGCGGCCATATTGTTATTTACATTGTCAAGTCAATTTGACATTTGTTCGAAAAAAAATTTAAAATTCGGATACACATGAATTTTTTAGTCTTCTGCTACTCGACGATAGATGGCAGTGGTATACATATTTTATAAAATACTAGCATCCCGCCCGGGCCTTCGTTCCCGTGAGAATTCGGAAAAATTATGTAGCCAATGTTACTTAGGGATAATGTAGCATCCTAATGGTGAAAGAATTTTTTAAATCGGCCCAGTACTTTTTGAGCCTATTCATTACAAACATACAAAAATAGGTACAAATCTTTCCTCTTTATAATATTAGTGTAGATAGCTCAGTCTGTGGGGAAATACATAGGCCTTTGCATTGCAAAAGGTGGCGTAGAAAATGTTTTGACACAATATTGTTTAGGTATGGCAGGTTAATAAAAATCCAAGTTCTCGACCTTGAAGGACCCAGGCGTTAGCCGCCATCGTGAATTAAAGGTGCCAAAATTAGGTAGGTATATTTTAAATAACTTCTCAATTGTTTACTAAATCACAAAAGTGTCTATGAAGGGTTCAAAGAAGACAAAATTGCCTACATTTTTTTATATACATGATTATTCTGTAAGTCTTAAAGGTAAAAAGTTACAAGCGACGGAAATAATAATGTTTACAAAAATCCCTACTAATATTATAAATGCGAAAGTAACTCTGTCTGTCTGTCTGTTACCTTTTCACGCCTAAACCGCTGAACCGATTTTGATGAATTTTGGTACAGAGATAGATTAGAGCCTGGGAAAGGACATAGGCTACATTTTATCCCACAGTTGGGCACGATATAACCTGTAGTCCACGCGGGCGGAGCCGCGGGCGGAAAGCTAGTCTAACATATAAAATGATAAACTGACTGGGGGATACACAACGCACAGCCCAAACCGCTGGACTTGCGGACTTGAAATTTTGCACATAGATACCTTATGTAGTGTAGGCATCCACTAAGGAGCGATTTTTGGAAATTCCACCCCTAAGAGGGTTAAATAGGGGATGGAAGTTTGTATGAAAGTCCATGAATTTTGAAGTTAGGATCTTAGAACTTCGTATGTAGGCTGATGATTAAAAAATAATGAACACGTGTATCAGCGATTTTGGAAATTCTACCCCTAAAGGGATTAAGGGGGCTAACTGACTGACATATCAATGCACAGCCCAAACCGCTGGGTCTAGAGACTCCGAATTTCGCTTGTAACTTTTTACCTATAAGACTTACAGAATAATCATGTATGCAAAAAATGTAGGCAATTTTGTCTTCTTTGAACCCTTCATAGACACTTTTGTGATTTAGTAAACAATTGAGAAGTTATTTAAAATATACCTAATTTTGGCACCTTTAATTCAATATGGCGGCTAACGCCTGGGTCCTCCAAGGTCGAGAACTTGGATTTTTATTGACCTGCCATACCTAAACAATATTGTGTCGAAACATTTTCTACGCCACCTTTTGCAATGCAAAACTACCTGCAGACTGGGCTAAGATGTAGATATTATCAACTCTAAGTTAATGCCGCCTTTCAAGTTTTTTCTTAGGCCTTCGGTTTTTTCAGTCTTAGGCGAAAAAAAAACATAATTCAAGACTGCTCTTTCTTATGTTATGACTTTACGTACAAACCACGCGTTTCAGAAACTGGTGGTCCCATACAGTTTCGCCATGATTTTCTTCCCTAGGAATCTGGAGTCGAATATATACAGGGTTACTGGTAAAACGTCACGATCCCTTCAAGGGGTGGTAGTAGAGATCATTAGCTATCAAATCACCTTCAGGTAGATGGGGTAAAAAATGTACCAATTCCGAAAAAAAAAATCCTCTATTTTTTAAGAAAAGTGGGTTATACTTACTTCTTTAAATTGTATTTTATAAGCAACTTACGAATTATTATAAATGGTTGTTTTTACCCGAGTCAGTATAAGTCCTTATCTTTGTTGTTATTTAACAAAAACAATGTAAAAACCCACTTTTTTTTATAAAAACAAAGAATGTTTTTTTTCGAAATTGGTAAATATTTACCCCATCTACCCGAGAGTGATATGATAGCTAATGATCTCTACTATCACCCCTTGAAGGGATCGTGACGTATTACCAGTAACCCTGTATATATATATATATATATATGTATAGATTACTTTTGCGATCGTAGCCCAGTGGCTCTCGCTGATCTCAACCGATCAGGGAGGTCAAGCAACGTATACAGAGGCAGGGAACCTGATGGGTGACCAAAGTGGCAATTTATCATGAGCGTGTCCGTGCTTCGGAGGGCACGTTAAGCTGTCGGTCCGGCTGTTGTCGATTGGCTACAGTCGTTAAAACCGAGTCAGAGGCCATTGTACGGTTTGAAAACGACACCAGGCTTAGCCAAGTTCGCCACATACTTGACTATACCTACACGATAAGAAGACGACATGCTACCAAAGTCGCAGGCAGAAAGCTAAGCTACTAACTTGTTGGTGGATATTAAATAAAAAAATATCTACATATGTTAATTTTAATCAAAAATACAAACTAGAACAGTCAAAATGTACTTTAAGTACCTAAGTATAACAACTAAACATAAAAAAAATACTAGAAAATTTGAGTATTACGTTACGAGTAGGTAGGTATGTCACTTAATAACAACAAAGGACCGGCCTTCGTGCCGTGATTTAATAAGAGAAATACAATACTACAATGGTCAATTAACACGCGGCCTCTCCGTGTTGGCTTCGGCTTTGCGTAAGCAATATAAAAACAAACAGACTGCGGGGATTGTAATTGATTGTAAAGCCGATTTCGATGTGTCGACCAAATGAAGCAAGCAATGCAGACAGCAGCACGTCAGGTTACCCATTTGTACTACGAAAGCCGACGCTATTACGAGCGGGATAAGGGCTACATGTATAACCTGATGTGCTCTCGTGTTCAGTTTTTTTTTGTTACGTGGACAGGTATGTGATATTATAATGGCACATTCAGGTGTTCGAGCCTTCGCTTGAACCACTCGAGATTATGCTTCAACGTTCGAACTAGGTATTTATGTTTCTTTCTAACCTACAGTGCTATCTCTTTTGTCGTGCGCCCCAGATTTCAGTAGTAGGAGGTGGTGTGCAGCGCGGCACCATCTTGTTTTCAATACGCTCGTACCAAGTCGAGCCGACGACGTCGCGCCAAAATTATAATTTTCCACGTCAAAAACGTAAGAGTCACCGACTTCAATCCCAAAAATAGTTAAAAGTAAATATCTATTGACAATAATAGGGCTTTAAAATTCTTTATTTTGTTTGAATAATATTAAGGAACACACTAGTCGGAAAGACAATTTTTCGAGAGTTTCCCTCAATTTCTTCAGGATTCCACCATCCGATCCTGGTTTCCTTACCATGGGACCACCCTTGGGATACTCCCTTTCCAACAAAAAAAGAATAATCAAAATCGGTTCATAAACGACGAAGTTATCCGCGGACATACATAAAAAAAATATATACGGTCGAATTGAGAAACCTCCTCCTTTTTTGAAGTCGGTTAAAAACTATGTCGTACAAAGTCGAGCCGACCGACATCGCGCTTAAATTGGGACTACGTCGTACCAATTAGAACCGACGTAGCGCTAAAATTGAGACTCCGTCGTACCAATAAAAGCCGACATCGCGCTAAAATTGAGACTCCGTCGTACCAATTCGAGCCGACATCGTGCTAAAATTGAGACTCCGTCGTACCAATTAGAGCCGACATCGCGCTAAAGTTGAGACTCCGTTGTGCCAATAAGAGCCGACATCGCGCTAAAATTGAGACTCCGTCGTACCAATAAGAGCCGACATCGCGCTAAAATTGAGACTCCGTCGTGCCAATTAGAGCCGACATCGCGCTAAAATTGAGACTCCGTCGTACCAATAAGAGCCGACATCGCGCTAAAATTGAGACTCCGTCGTACCAATTAGAGCCGACATCGCGCTAAAATGAGACTCCGTCGTACCAATAAGAGCCGACATCGCGCTAAAATTGAGACTCCGTCGTACCAATTAGAGCCGACATCGCGCTAAAATGAGACTCCGTCGTCGTACCAATAAGAGCCGACATCGCGCTAAAATTGAGACTCCGTCGTACCAATTAGAGCCGACATCGCGCTAAAATGAGACTCCGTCGTACCAATAAGAGCCGACATCGCGCTAAAATTGAGACTCCGTCGTACCAATTAGAGCCGACATCGCGCTAAAATTGAGACTCCGTCGTACCAATTAGAGCCGACATCGCGCTAAAGTTGAGACTCCGTTGTGCCAATTAGAGCCGACATCGCGCTAAAATTGAGACTCCGTCGTACCGATAAGAGCTGATGTCGCGCTAAATTAAGACAAAACATGGGCACAAATCAAGACAACAATTACATTTTTGTCGACCCATCTACATGATACCTACTACATGATACCACATACAACAAAACTTACACCCGTATTCTAAGAAGTTAACTCGAAACTTCCTCAACTCCACACAAGCTCTGTCAAGGATTTTGACGTTTTTATTTGACACTGCCGTCCTCGACTTTTAAATTTTCCTCAGTGGAGTCGAGGATGATTTGAGTAATCAATTGTCAAAGTTAAGGTACCTCGCGACCTACCTTAAGATTTTCTTAACGCTTTATTCGATGCTTGAACTTGTTGTATGCTACTTTTTCATATGAAAGATGAATTATTTTGAATATTTTGTGGATTATCTTTATGATAATATATCCTTAAAGATTAATATCGAATAAAGATTTACGCTAGCTAGTGCCATCTATCGTCGAGTAGCTGTATGCCACGTTCAAGGAATCTTGAGGTGACAACTAAGAATACCAAATTCGAGGTCGTTTCGAGGATTTCCTTAGCTGAAGTTGAGTGGAGGAAGTTTCGAGTTAACTTCTTAGAATACGGGTGTTTGTCTTCTTAGACTCAAAAGGCAGTGAAGTGTTCCATTTCGCCACTTTTTACACACCACTTTTTATTATAATTAATTTTTCTTTGTTACAGACATGGCTCCTGTAGTTCGTACGATGGGTGAAACTGCGCAATGGTGAAGAGAAGAATATGCTGGGTCGAACATCTTATGTTCCATCGACGAACATTTTCTAAGCGACTATCGTTCTTAGGGAATCATCGACTTCACTTATGAGAAATTTTGGAGGAAATTTCGCCAGCTGTAGAAATTTTGTAATCAAATGAAAATTTAACTTAGACGTTCGAAGCTACGACGTTGTCAGAACGGGCATATAGACAAATGAGAAGTACATTTTTGTCCTGGCCATTGGGAAGAGCTCTTCTATACTCCCCTCACAAACTGATGGAGAAAATACAAGAAGCTTGCTACAATAAGTTCATAGAAGCGGTACCATCTGTCAAAGGGAAGATTACCCCAGAAAATCTACTTCATCTCAAATAAGGCAATCTCAAGAGAATAACTTTCCAGCCGTGAGACATCCAGAAAAAGAGCTCGGAACAGGAAAACAATGGAAATTCTTGCAAAAGGTGTAGTGTCGGGTCTTCAGTAGAACAGGGAAGTAATTAGTACCTTAGTACAGTTTTGAACCACCAAACGGAACTCTTTAATAAACTGCTACGAGTATCCTTAGACACCAACGAAAACATCAAACATATCAATCGAAATCTTAGCCAAAAACCTCGCTCGAATCTCAATGAAATCATTTGAACCACAATCTGATACTACATCGGATTTTCAAGTCACCTTAGAACGGGTCTCCTCGTCCAAGAACAATAACATGTAACACAGTTTCTAACGTTCATGACACCCACAGAAACAAAACACAGGGGGACTTAAGTTCGTGATTGTTGAGAAACTAGCTCAACTTCAGTCAGAAGGCGACGCAGACACTGAAGAAAGCTACGATTTTGACCCTATACCGACAGAGAAGGAATCTAAATTCTCAAAACTGAAGTGATCTAAATGTGATGCAATATTTAAAAGCCTAAGAACAAAGTTCTCTGCACCGTACACCAACTTCAGGGACTTATTTGCTCGACGATGAAAAGTTCATCATCATCATATCAGCCTATTGCAGTCCACTTCTGAACATACGAGTAGGCCTCCCCCAAGGTGTGCCACTTTGCACGATCCTCCGCTGTTTTCATCCAGCCACTATCTTCTTTAGGTCATCTGACCATCTGGCTCGGGGGCGATGAAAAGTTCAACGATATTGTTAAACAACAAGGAAGCATAAAGAACTTTTTCCCTACAAGGAAAAAGGTGGGAAAATATACACATCAACACGGTCTAGGGATATTGCACGATTTTTCATATAAAAGAGGTCAGTTTGAGAAGCTACAAAAGCATACTCGAAATACATGGAGCACTATAATTTTGAGACGAGCAAGTGCTAAACTTGAATTTTCAATTCTTATAAATACATTTTGTTTTACTTGAAAACACTGAAATTAGCAAAACGAGAAAACAACAACCAAGGGAAACCCCCAAATAAAAAATAGGAATATGGAAAATCGAAGTGATTCGACAGAATTTAAAGCGGAACAACAAAATTTTTTACAAAGGGAAGAACTTGAGAGCCCCAGAAATCATAGAATCCATACCAAGAGGTTACATAATCCTATTTACCAAAAAACCTTCCATTTCTAATTTATATTCATAATCCATCCTCACAGGCGATTTCCATTAAAATAGACAAAATGATTGCATGGAGAGCATTCCAGCCAAGTGATTTTACGTGAGGCTTTTTATCTCGGATGTTTCTTCGAGAAAAATAATATAGATCGAATCGCCCCATTTTCAATTTGAAAGTCTCAAGAATTTCGACATGCCTCAAAGTTTCGACAGCTTAATCAACAAAAAGTGCTAGAAAAACAAGATTTTATGATGAAAATTGACATTTGTCAAGCTTACGAAATTGTTTACTTCCCGAATTGCGAAATCCAACGTCGTGTCCTGTGCTTATTTTAACAAACGAATGACGTATCTTCCAGATTACCTGCCTACCCTTTGGCTTAGCAAGTACGCCTTCTGCATTCGCGAAAATAACAAACTGGATAGCCCACAAGCTCAGAAAAGAAGATATCAAAATTATTATTTCACACCGCTTCAACCTCCTACCACTCGACCTGCGAGGGCGCACAACAAAAGTTGACACTAGTTTCGAAAGAGACAAATAATTCGAAAATAAAATCTACAAAATCACTTATCAAAAATCGCCTAACCTTTCATGGGCCCGCATATGCTCCCTTAAAGTATAACTGCGAGCGTATCCCTTTCCACAAATATTGCACTTGTGTGGCTTAACACCTGTGTGCTTAAACATATGCTTTTTCAACCCGTGATTCGTAATAAAAGCCATGCCACATTCCAGACACTTTTTATTTTTATTCCCATGCGTCTGACGCATATGGGTCGCCAAATAATGCTTCACATTGAACTCTTTGGCGCATATAGTACATTTGAACATATGTGTAATGTTGTGCTCCTCAGACATATGCTTTATCCGGTCATTATAGTGTTTCATCGGTTTAAAACAAATCTGACACTTCAGTTGACGTTTAAAGTGAGCACTTTCCATGTGGTTCGCTTTAGAGGTTTTAGTTACGAGTATTTTTCCGCATTCTGAACAAGGGAATTGGCCATTTTCGTGTGTTCGTTTATGAACTTTCAGACGCTTTGAGTTGATAAAAGATCGTCCACATACATCGCATATGCAGTTAGCATAGTGCTCGTTTAAGTGTGTTGTTAATGTTCGAAACACATGAAATTCCTGCTGACACAAATGGCACGTGTAAGGACTAGAATTGACTTTATAATCAGCAATACATTCGTTGTAAATTGCTTTTCCGTGAACCGATTCAAAATGGCGTCGCATAGATTCGACATCTATCAAAGTGACGTTGCAAAGGCGGCATTGAAGATTTGAAATGTCGATTTGCAACGAGCGCGGGTAACGTTTCATTTTACGCAGTTCGTTTTCAACGTTCTCGTGATTTTCTTTATTATGATCTCGGAGTAAAGTCATGTTCATAAATTCTTGTGTGCAGAAGAAGCACTGGAACCAACTCTTGTGGTGTCTGAAGGGGCACGCAGTGGTGTCTTTAAGTACAGTTGCACAGGTTAAGGTGATTCGCTTGCGTTCAGAGATCAATTTTATTTCTTTAGTTTGTACTCCATATTGGGGACCTAAAAATAAATAGGTTACTTAAGTACATCATACAGGTTACTTACATCATACATTTTGACTGGGTTGCTGAAAGCTTCCCTGATTTATGAAGGTACAGAGAATAATTTTACAAGTATTTTAATAATTATGATGTTTCCTCTGGCCAAGGGGTTCCCAATCTTTTTCAGTCCGCGGCGCACTTATAAATTCAGAATTTGGTCTCGGTGCCCTAACCTTGCTAGACAGTCGAAATATAGACACAGTTGAAAGAAATAGGTAGGTACAATGATGCTTGTTAGGTAGACAGAAATTGTAGGCACAAAAATTTAAACATCCAAAATATGAAGTTGAGTTTTTTATTTATTCATTAGAATACTCAATTAAAACAAAAACAGCTACCTAGTCAATGTGATAAGGTAGTTTTGTGATCTCCACACGTTTTCCAAAGCGTTGGAGTGTTTATTTTGTACCCGCCAATCTTTAAGTAAAGGTTTCGGATCGGAGTATGGTACAGAGGGGCGCCGCCGTGAGGATCACCTCATGTCGCGCCTCTGTACTGTCTACGGCGCACCAGGGCGCCGTGGCGCACAGTTTGGGAACCCCTGCCTAGCCTATGATTTCAGTCTAGTTATTTAATCAAAGAGGAGGCTACAAAGCGTACTACTTTTATAAATAGCATCGGCAATATTTGTATGCGCAGAAAGTCGATGAAACCGAAAGTTTAGGTCGGCGAAAAAAACCGTCTTTTTGAAATACAGTCCATATACTTTTCAAAGTCGACTTCCCACTGAATAATCTTAGGATTTACTTACTTTTCCTAAGTTCAGTCTTCAAGCCCAAATTAGATACTAATCGATTTAACTTCTTATCTAAACTGTTAACGTTAGAATTATCACAGACATCTTTAAGACAATCGTCTGAAGGTTCAATTTTCTTTGACAACTCCGCTATAGGCACATCCGAGTCGTAATCTATTTCTTTCTTTCTCTTACTTCTAGTTTTTACAGACTTCTGTCTCTTTTTGGTTGGATGTTCTTTTGTTTCTATTGAGATTTTGTGTTTTTGTTCGTTTTGAAGTTTTCCTAATAACGTATCATTGATGTTTTCAGCTGAAAAGATAATATAGATAAAGCTTATAAACACCCAGATATACATAAATGAAAAAGAAGATAAATTTTTTTTGAGATTGCGGGAAGCTGCTGGATGCGGGTGGCGCAGGACCGATCGAGGTAGAGATCCCTGGGGGAGGCCTATGTCCAGCAGTGGACGTCTTGCGGCTGACATGATGATAATAATGACGTTAAAGAGATAGGAAGAGTGACAAAGGAGCCGTGCTTATCCTCACTTCTTCGAAATTTTGTGTTACTAAATATATGTGCGAATGAGAGTTCATTAATTCTTGATAAAAATACATACATATATTCACGTCTATTATCCCTATTGGAGTAGGCACAGTATCAGTGGTTTGACATAAGTATATTCAGACTGTTTTAAGATGAAATATGATGGAAATGGTGAGAGCTTGTCAGCCTTTCATTCACCCACAATGCAGCAAAACCCTCGCATCCCACTTACTGAAATTTACAGTATGCCTGAGAAGAATTGGCATCTGGCACATTTTTATATTTTTCGTGACTCCGGGTATTAAATGCCAAGGAGCCAGATTGCAAGAGTGACAAAATGTACAAAAGCCTCATGACAAAATGGCTAATTGTCAGAATGTTCACATGACCAAATACACTGAAGTCATAACCACCAAGGGAGTAAATGCCATGGAGCCAGATAGCGAGAGTGTTAAAATGTTCACATGACCAAATATGCTGAAGTCAATATGAAAATTGCTAGTGTGCATTTGTCAGTATACATACTCTTGAATATAGGTAAAAAAAGAGGATTTGAACCAAAATCAGCCATGTGAAAATGAATAACATTGGGAATGGCATAGAGATTTCATGTATTTCTTTTTTTTATTGTGTATGGAATGAAGTGGTACAGATTTCTAATAAATAATTTATGCTTTGAGGTGAAGGAATATATAAAACACGACTTGTCCAAGAAAATGTGAATTTTCGCGCAGCGCGCGGTCCACTATACCGCATATGGCCAGTGTGATGGACTATGGCCTAAAATCTCTTCACTGTTTAATTGTATGTGAGCTGATGAGACATGAGACAAGTTTGTTTAATTAAACAATTATTTATGTTTAAATATTTAAGCGACGGTAGTAAGAACGTCTGAGTTTCGTGCCGAGTGAAGAATAGGGTAGTAGTGGGTTAGAGACTCGAGCCCCGGTTACTCGCCTCTAAGATTCGTTTTTCTCATATGCAAACTTATGTATTAACTTCCTGATTTGCGAAGGTCTGATGATAATATCAAGGCATAACTCATGGAAAATCTTTAGGTTTAGGCACCTATAGCTAAGAAAGAGTAAGGGTGATTGATCTAATCAACGTTTATATTTTGTCAGGCAATATTGCGTTTGTGATTTCTGGCATCACTGCATTCCAACATTTGTACATTTTGTCACTCATACAATATTGCGTCAGTGATTTCTGTCGTCACGGCATTCCTACATATGATCGTTTTAACATGTTGATGTTTTCAAACAAATTAACATCAATACATTTTGTCACTCTTAGAATAGAATCTTGTATTATGGCAATCTACGTGATCGCAATTCCGCCAACTTCACGTTGTAGAGAGAAAATGCACGATGGGGAAAGTCACAGATACGTTCCAAAAAAAAACAGCTAAGAGGAGAGAACTTAGGTGTACCAAACACAAGACACAAATCAAATCAAAAGAAAAATTAGTATTAATCCTAGCTACAATTTTATGTTATTGTCAGATATAAAGTTAAGGAGGATATTACACATATTATGCAATCTGGCTCCTTGCGCATTTGTGACATCATGGCACATGACAGAAACTGTCATGTGCCATGATGTCACAAATCACAAATGATTTTCAAATGACAGTTTCTGTCAAATGAGACAGACACTGTTTGCCGAGAGACATCAAGAAAATATAAGCACTGTATGCACGTATAACTTTTGTGAGTATTAGAATTAAATTGTTTCAACTTACCATCAAAATGACCGTTATCTTCAAATGGATGTGTATCTTCGAAAGTCAGCTCAGTTTTTATCACAGTTTGTTCTGTAATTTTGACAAAAATATATTTTAATAGAATAACTTAGGATAATAGAAATAACACTAAAATTAAAAATGTTGAGTCACCCCCGACCTTCGATTGCTTATAAGTTTTAAACGGCTGAACAGATTTTCATGAAACATGGGTAAGAACACTCGGGATAAAATTATCTATGACACAAAAAAACTAAACGAAAATCGGTTCTTCCATTTGGGAGCTACGACACCACAGACAGATACACAGACAGACACGTTAAACTTATAAAACCCCTCTTTTTGCGTCGGGGGTTAAAAATGAACCCATGCCCCGTGGGGGGATGTATGTGGGCTGAAGATGATGATAAAAGGAAAAAAAGATTCCATTTACTCTAACCAAAACCATTTACAACTTCATAGACTTAAAAATTATTATTTAACAAAGTTAAAAACAAAGAAAACACTGTGTTTTGAAAGGCAGTCTGTGTGTCTGTGCATTTGTATGAATGTTTTCTTTTGTGAATATGAAATAGTGTGTTAAATTGAGAACATGAAATTAAATGAGGTAAATTGGAATAAATTAACTTTCGTCTAGAGCAGAAACTAAATAAAAATATCCTGTTAAAAACAAACAAACCATTTCTCCTGTTGAAGTGTTCAAGAAAACTACTTTCAGCCTCCAGCACTTGTTTCCGGAAGACGCAGGCCTCCCGCAGATGATCAACACACAGCGCGCACACTAAATGACTAGCGCCCCACTCGGACAGAAATGATAGCTGAAAAGAGAGAATGCAGGATAAAAAACCGGCCAAGTTCGAGTCGGACTCGCGCACGAAGGCTTCCGTACCATTATAAAAACATAAAAACGGCAAAAAACCACGTTTGTTGTATGGGAGCCCCCTTAAATTTCTGTTTTTTAGTGTTTGTTGTTATAGCGGCAACAGAAATAAATCATCTGTGAAAATTTCAACTGTCTAACTATCACGGTTCGTGAGATACAGCCTTGTGACAGACAGACAGGCGGACGGAAGGACGAACGGACAGCGGAGTCTTAGTAATATGGTCCCGTTTTTTACCCTTTGGGTACGGAACCCTAAAAAGTACACTTATTTAAGAGTATCATCATCATCATTGGTGGCAACACCATCTAAATCTCAAATTAAAAAAAAAAAAATAATATACGTAAATTACGTAAGTGTCATGTAAGAAGCTATCTGAGTACGTACAACAATGATTTTCCATTGCTACACCTCGCCCGAGATACGAAGAAGCCCCAAGAAACTACTACAGTCCACAGCTGGGCCACGAGGCCCGAGTTGGGACCGACCCTTTGTACGCAACAATCATAATCAGCCCATATCAACCCAGTGATGGGTACAGGCCTCTTCTCTATAGCGCCAATCGTCACGGTCCTGTGCTAACCTCATCCATAGAGATTCCGTCAATTAGACGACATCGTCTGACCATCGGACTGATGGACTGCCCACTGGCCTTGTCGCTCCCCTTGGCCACCATTCTGTAACTGCCTTGGTCCACTGTCCGTCGTCCCGCCTAGTCAAGTGTCCTGCTCACCGTAATAACATTATCCGCTTCCCTATGTCTTGACCCTGATTTTCCGTCTAATTTCCACGTTTCGTACACGGTCAGCGAGAGAGATACCTAACCACATAATATATAATAGTACCGTATGACCTAACATAGAACGCTCCATTGCTCTTTGTGCCACCTTTATCTTATGCATGTGTTTTAGGCCAGTATTCTCAGACGTCACTCAAGTTTAACTCTGATCAGCCAAAACTAACTAGCATCTTAAGTTCTACTCAGATGAAACTAGTTTTAAAAACCGATTTGATCTCGTCTCAATTTTTTTTAAGTTTATGGTGTTATAATAATTTAAGTCTGTTCTGATTTGCATTTTTAATATAATTGACAATCATGGACCGACCTAATTCTTTAATCACATTTTACGCAGCTAATTTACGTAAAAAAGAATTAAAATACTACAAAATGTTATTTTAAATTGAAGCGGTTGAACTATCCACTTGTCAAAAACAAGATTTGGCTTCGTTTGCTTTCATTAAAATGAATATTTAGATTGGAAGAAACTACCTAAGATTTGGCTGTATGGCTTCGTCATTTGCCTATCCTGGCGGATGAAAGAAAACTACTACTGACAGTTGACAAACAAGACATTACCTACTATTATTAATTTGTGCTTTTGGAGCCGTAAAGTGATTGTTTTGGGACGAGAGTAATTTAATATAATTGGTTTCGAGTTAAAAATTAAAAATGTCGAATGGGAAAAAGAAGAATTTCACTACGCAGGTTTGTAATCACTTTTTTTCTCTGCCAGAGAGATCTAGCCAAAAATGTTTGTCACTTTGCACTAGCTTCTATTTCAACAGCTTTTCATCTGCTTGGGATTCAGTTATATCGGTCTCCTATTATCATTTATTATTTACATTGCGAAATTAATGGCATAAAATTAGTTTCACGATATTATATAGTTTCATCAAAATTTCACGTGTAAATCTCTAGTTTAACGATGCGCGCGATTTTTGGATAAAACAAGTGTCATGCAACTAACGATCGTTCGTATAAAAGCGACGCGAAACTTTGTGTCGCGAAAGCGCCTGCGCAGATAGGTCGTGTTTTTTTGTCGTGGTGTGAGCGGCGTTAGTCGAAAAAAAATTTAAAATGTTAAACCAACGTCGGAAAGCTGATAAAAATATAAAATTTATCTATCGAGACAACTTTTTCTTAATTTTATACAATACCATCTGTATGACAACATTTTGCAATGCAATAGAAAGCTTCGTCGATGTTGGCGTAGCCATAAACACAGACATACTGTGGATTTTACGATACTATTATTTTTAATGAAACTAGTTTCACTGGAACTGAAAGAAGTGTCATGAAATAAATTTCATCATGCATGAAACTTGTTTTGTAAGTAAATTCGGCTTAGGAAACGCAAATTTTTCAGGATAAAAAGTAGCCTATGTCCATCCTTGGATTTAGTTATGAAAAATTAATAAACAGACAGAGTAACTTTCGCATTTATAATATTAGTAAGTACAGATATGGAAAAAAAAATAGTGTGTTAGCTTAATTACCTATACATACCTAGCTAGTACTCACCTTGCTTCTACTTTCGGATCATTAACGAGAGAACTCCGTAATTAAATATATGGCAGACACATGGTCTACTTAACCCTTGTTTTTATACAAATTCATTGCCTTTCAGGAGAGACACTTGCTACTGGAGTTATTAAAATCTTATAAGCATATAATCGACAATAAAAAAACTGATAATGTTAGTGCTAACTTAAAAAAGCAAGCCTGGGCTGAAATTGCAGATACATACAATACTTCTGCCATTATAAGCGAGAAGGCTACAGGAGATCAGTTAAGACGCCTCTGGTTCAATTTAAAAACTCGGCATAGGGAGGCCATTGCTAAAGTGCGTCATCGAATGACCTCAGGTGACGGAGGTCCATGTTTTGATGCCGATATCGACCCAAATGTGGCAGAAGTTGCCGCTGCAGTCCTAGTTGAAATGGCTAACGTTGTCGACTCTGATTATCTAGATAATTTATCAGAACCAATATGTTCAATAATAGAAGCCCAACCATCTCCAAAACCGTCGTCAACTGAACAGCCACTCACACCCACGGAACAGCCATCTACATGTTCAGATCTGCCATCAACATCTGCCGTCCTGCCAACCACATCTGATGTACTGACATCTACACCTGCAGTGCTCCCATCATCATGCAGACCTGCAGTATATCCATCTATGACAGTATCCCCACTAAGTAGAACCACCTTTATTCAAGACTATTCATCAAATGAAAAAAAAATAAGAATGCGAATCTTAAAACAAGAACATTTTAATAAAGAAAGAAGAGCAGAAGAACTACATGCAATTGAAAAAAAATATTTAGAAGAAAAACATGCGATTGAATTGCAAATACTCAAACATAAACTCAAGGAAGCTGAAACTAGAGCAGAGTTAGCACAAAAAGAACTGTGCAATAAATAAGTTATTTCGGTCTAGGAAAAAGTTCTCTAATTTGACGGCTGGTTTGCTTATTTATTGTAAAGCACAGTATAAACAATTAAGATAATATGTTAAGTTTCTTGTTTAGACCGACACCAAGCTCAGCTTTTTGAGAATCTGTCCTTAATATGCGAACAAAGGCGGCCTTCGACTAGCCCTATAGTATTAAGTTTAATGTAATTGATCTTTATCGAAGATAATAATTTCGTATTATAGGCATGAGCATGTATATGTAAGAGAATAAAAACTAGTTACATAGGGACATGCAGTTTTATTTTAATTACATATTATATAGAATATTAATGCTATAGGTAATTGTGTGGTGGATGGCAAATCCATAGGCCACTGGTTTCATAGGCTCCTGCAATTCTTCAAGCTTCTCAATTCCTTCATTTTCAGTAGATATTTCATCACTTGTCTGAATACCTGGCACATGTAACTATTATGTTTGGAACAGTGGAGATGTTGTTGTCTTACCCTCTATGAAGGCAAGGAAATCTTATATTCCATATTCCAAAATGTTTCTCGTTCTCATTGGTAAGCAGACTGGTGTTAAAAGATATGGACGGCATGGGTATACACAATCTCCTATAAGAATTCCATAGTAGACCCTCTGAATACATTTCAAATTCAGGCTACTTATTTGAAATATCCAACTACGTGGGTACTGCCGGCCCTGGGGAATCTATTATTTTGATTATGTATGCAATTAATTGCTCCATCAATGTTTTTCAAACCAAAGTGGCAATTATACTGCCCGAGTGAGGTGAAAGCTTGTCTCTGTGCAGTCTTTTGAGCGGCCGTATCGGGATAGGTATTTAATAAAATGACTTTTTGTACCAGTAAAAGTGAAATTTTTGAAATTATTCTTGACACTGTTGGCTGTGAGATTTGAAACCAGTCACCACAAACTATCTGAAAACAAAACATGTTATTGTTAGGTACTCCCTCGCTTATACAAAGTTTTTCGTTGCATGAATAAAATCTACAATTTTTAAATAGGTACATGAATTCCATCTTACCTGAAACGACCTTGTTGCATAGAAAAGTAAACACTAGAAATTTTCAGTTCTGGGGCTGGTAGCCCCTTTTTGTTAAATATTTGTAGCTCACCAGCAATCAAAGGTATCATGTAATTTTTTTTACTGTAAAAAATCAGTATCTTATTTTGGAGGTTTTTATGTCATTTGCGAGGTCTTCGGCATCGCGAATGTATCGCCGTGGAGTGTTGGGAATATCCAAATTAAACAAGTTTTCATAATCATCATGAAAAATATCTTCGCCAAAAAGCGAAGATTATTTCAAATAACACGAAAATATCTTCTCAAGCATGCTTCCAACCTGACCTGTCAAAATCTATACTTGAGTGGAGATTTTGACTTCTGAAATGTCAGCGGATCTTTGATCAACGAATCTCGTTTCAAGTGACGATAATCTCGACTTAAACCAAGATTCACGACTGAGACGTCATCAAGAATACGGGCATAACAGTAGTTGAAATACAAATGGCCTTTTCATCAAATTAAATTACAGGCAATTTGAATTTCAACTTCATTCTCATTTATAATTTTAAGGTAACATTTATTTTCGTTTGGGGGTAGGTAGGAAGGAATTCTTATAAGATTATGAGTAGGTCATATTGGTAAAAGTAAGGAAAAAATACAAATAATCATAAGACTGATTTGAGCTGTGAAAAAACATATTACTTAGTATCACTGTGAACTTCAACGAAAAGAGAAAATAAGATAAAAACTCACAGAAATCCCAAAACATTCATGTAACATGTCCGAATAGACTTCTTTAATTCCTTCCTCGGAAATGTATGAAGCCGTTAGATCCCACGTCCCGCGGGCAGATAAACAGCATCTACACACGTCTGGCTGCTCCGTCCAACATTTAATATTCTCTTCACCCATGATTTTACTCGGAAAACTTACAAATTAATTAATGCCTCGCCAACAACCAAAATTATGTTTTTTTTTGTAGCAGTAGTTATTTTTTTTTTGTTAAGTTTATCCCTTTCGGGAAAGGCAAAGGAAACTATGTCCATACAGCCATGTCTTCAGTGAAAAATCTTCTTTCTTGAACTTAACCTAAGCCCTAAGCTCCTCATGTTCTGCGTAAAACCGGGTAGCGTCTGTTTTATGAAAACTGGCGGCGAGAAGCACAACCGCGAGGATCTTTGTCGGTACCAAACGGAGCAGAAACACTGTTATCACTTGAATTTTTCATCACTACACGAATTTTAGTCAATTTACTGCATAATACACTATCACTATTACACATTAAACAACTTTCACGCCGAAAACAAAAATTCAATTGACAAAGCAACCGTTCACGCCGAGTTCCCGCCAAAGACCTTGTAGCAGTAGTATAGTAGTTTCATTTATTTATCCTTTCGGAAAGGCAATGGTACTAAGCCATACAGCCTAATCTTTCTTGTCTTCAAGCTTCAGATTCTCAGATTAATGAAATCCATTCTGTCCAAGAATGGATTTCATTAATCTGAGTTCAGATTGTTAATATTTAAATTTTTGTTCCTTTAACCTAACTAAATAATATCATTGTACCTCATCTGTAACTATATATTTCGACTAGCTAGCTAGGTTAGGGCGCCGGGACAAAATTCTGAACTTGCAAATGCGCCGCGGTCCGAAAAAGATTGGGAACCCCTGATCTAACCTATTAATTTATTATCCCAGAAGCACAGAATATATAGTACCTTACAACCTAACATCAAAAAGTTTCGCTACTTGACGCTAGATAGCGATAAAACGGAAATTAATTTTGGACAATCGATCGATTTGGCATCAATTTTGGTACAACACTATAACCGTCAGTAAAAAAGTGAAACAGCGGTACCACGATTTTTGCAAATCAGTTTTTTCATACTGCGTATTTTTTCGTTTGAAAAGAAATATTTATTTATTTTGTTTGAAAAATATTCTGAAGGTCAACAAAAAAAGAAAGATTTTCCTGTAAAGTCGCACACTTAGCAGCTTTTCAACTGTCCTCCAAGTTTCCTAGATATTAAAATTATGTTGAAAAAAAAAATACTTTCCAGTCTTGATCGAGTTCTAAAAACAATAGTAGTCAATAGTTGTTTGTGTTGAAAATATTTTTCCGCAATTTTTCAACCAATTTTCGGGGAAATGACTTCCAAAAATGCCAGTAAAGTGTTCGGTCAATGCCGTTGCTGTCAACAGGATGGATATCACATAGAATTGACCTCAGGAATTGTAAGAAATGGATCGAGAGAAACATTTTTGGATATGTTTTTGGAGTGTTTCAACTTATTTGTAAGTTTAATTTCTTTAGCAAATTCTAAAAGATTTAAGTATAACGGTTTATCAAAAAATTCATCACTTGATTTTATTCAGTGACAAGTAAACAAATAACTACTTTTATGGGTGTACAAACAACAGCACTTCAGGTTACCCATTAGCACTACGGAAACCGGCGCTATGACGAGCGAAATAAGGGTGATGTCAAGGTCAACATTGTATAGCCTGCTATGCTACCATGTTTATTTTTTGGAAAATTCTTAGGCCCTTCCTACCTAACAAATAAACTGTCTCCAAATAATTCAAATTTGTATTTAAAAAAAAAGTACTTTCTATGATTTTTTCGTTTTTTCGTAAAAGTTTTAGTTAGGTATATCTAGTCAATACTTGTTTAATAGTGAAAAAATACTCACAACTGAAATGCCGTGCTTCATTTCTGCTTTCAGCTCTCGACAAACTCGAAACTCAGCAACTTAATATGTTCGTCATGTATCAAGAAGCTAAAAGATGCGTATGAATTTAAAACGTCTGTTGTTGAAACCGAAAAGCAGCTACTCAGCAGTATCGGTGACATGCTGTTTGTGCATGGTAAAAAGCTTTGAATATCTACTCAAAAATAAAATATATATTTTTTTGGTTTTGCTTATTATGGGTGAAAGGCTGACGACCTCTCACTGTAATACATCATTTTTCATCTAATAATTTATGTCAAAAGTGGCATCAAGTGGTTATAGAACCTACCGCAGAGCATCAGGGGATTATAATTGAGTGTATGATGTGCTAAGAGAATCTGCTCTTCTATTTATTTACTAGCTTTCCGCCCGGGACTTCGTTCCCGTGGCACTTTTTTGGTTTTTTCTTTCATAAGAACCTTCTCCTGACAATAAGGAACACAACAGAAAAAGAATCATCCAAATCGGTCCAGCCGTTCACGCGTGATGCCGTGACAACGAAAATCGGGTTCCATTTTTATATATATAGACTAGCTTTACGCCCGGGACTTCGTCCCCGTGGGAATTTTGGAAAATTATGTAGCCTATGTGTTAATCCAAGGTATCAGCTACCTCCATACCAAATTTGATCAAAATCAGTCCAGCCGATCTTGAGTTATAAGTGTTGTAACAAACACGACTTTCTTTTATATATATAGATTAGGCACATCAACATCATAAGTACAAACAGTTACTTACAGGTTCTTAAATCTATTATAGACAAGCACATTTGTATGAAAATTATTCTCTCCTCGGAGTGCCCATACATTGTACCTAGTTTTTTTATATTAATTTCAGTGCCACAAGCAGATATAACAGAATCAGAGGATATTAAAACAAAGGTCAAAGAGGAACCCGAAGATGAAGACATCACAAATGATCATGATACTTGCTTAGATCTGCCGTTGAATGACGATTTTGAATCTGTTGAGAGTAAGTTGATATTTTAATTGGGTTCCTGGGGACCAGTAATCATACTAATAGAGATTGCTACCTTAACATTAACCTTTTCACCGCCAAAGTCTGATATATCGGACAATATATATATATTTTTTTTAACTTTAATATCGTTAACCAAGTGTTCGCCATATGCCACGACATAAAAAAAATATAATAATTTTGCGTTTTTAACGAAAACTCTTGGCACTAAAAGTGTTAAGGCCGCCTTTTTGTACATTTCTGTTTTCTGTCCTTGTCAGTTATTGTAATGTTTTTGTGTCATCCATGCTGTGCAATAAAGAATATGTCTAATATTATAAAGAGGGAAGATTTGAATTTTTGTTTGTTTGTAACAAAGCAAACTCAAAAATACTAGGCCGATTTCAAAAAACTCTTTCACCCTTAGTGTGCTACATTTTCCCTGAGTAATGGTCCCAAATAAGTGGACTGCACCCATATTCAACATTATTCGACAAGACTATACCCGTTGCTGTCATCTAGATACCACAAGAGAGGGATGCACTGAGTTTTTCCGTGCGTCGGTTTCGAATCGAATGGGCGTTTTTCCACTTGACGGTACGGCTCGGCTACCAGGGACGCAAAAATGTTTGAAAATATATGGCATGTTTTTCACTGACCGGAACCGGCGCCGAATGGTTCCCACCGGCCGGCACCGTGACACCAAGCTTTCCAGTCGCTGCCGGCCGGCCGGCGAACCGGACAAAAAACCGTCAAGTGGAAAAACGCCCATATGGTGTTAGAATACGAGTGCTGATCACCCGCCTATGCCTAGCGGGCGCATTGGCGTATTCAGGGTTATTTTCTAGGGGCGGCCGCGGACCTAGCGAAAATTAAATGTAGGTACTCTAGCTTAATACGCTGTGTATTCAAAAGTAACTAATACCATCTAATACTGTATTATAGTGTGTAATAATAAGTAAGTATGTAGATTTCTCAGCTGTAGATAACTATACAGGGCTTTAGGTATCTCTCTTTCAACCTCTCGGGTAGTTAATCAGTCCATGAAACTGAACAACTTTCCCAAGGAAAATAGGTCAAAATACGAAAAAAAAAATTCGAGTTACCATACAAACTTAGCGCATTTTGTATGGAACATCAATATTTTTTTTCGTATTTTGACCTATGTTTATATAAACATAGGTCAAAATAAATGTATACTTAAATATGTATTTTTTTATGATTTTTGTGTGAAGTTATCCGTATTTTTTCATCAATTATAGAATTTCGAATTGGTAGCCCAATATTCTGGGGTGGGCCCTAGACCATACTAGGGTAGGCACGGCCCACCCGGCCCTCCCCCTATATACGTCTATGGGCGGGCGTCCCCCCTATAGATAGATAGATCCCTGAGTAACCTATGTCTACGTAATTTTCCAGATTTCCCACGGGATCGAAGTCCCGTGCTGAAAGCTAGTAAAAAATAAACGTAGTAAAATATGAAAAAATGCATGTTTTCTTTTCTTTAGCAAAACCCACAAGATATGAAGAGAAGACCCAGGAAGATAATGAAGTGGCTTTGATAGCGCGCTTCGCCCCCGCTTTGAAACCACTTCCCCTGGCCTGGCTAGACCTGTACCGACTATATCCGAGCTTTGCTAAGGCATTGGACCTGTTTAGAGGTAAAAATGCAATACAATATACAAGGTGTTACAAGAAAACCTAAAAAAATAATAATTCAAAATTAATTATTTAGCTTATTGCACAGCTCTATTACAAATATGACAAGTATGTCATATTAATTATATGAAACTTCATTTTGTAGATGTCAAATCGTGCAACTGATTACTAGAGTTGCGACTATTTCACTTTTAAAATTAAATGGAATTTTTTTTTGAAACACCTTGTAAAGGATGACTTAGGTCCGTATTACAGAACGCGACTCAGACTCTGATCTATACTTGAGTAGCATTAAGTATAGATCCAGACTTGAGTCTCCTTCTGTAATAGCGAAACTACCTGGAGTAATTCTCCCCATGAAACAAAACGGGAATCGAACCCAATCACATCATGCGCTGCACGAGCTAATTCCGCCTGGCCCTATCTTCTACCGGACGTCCAGACGCACTGTAATCTTACCTTGTCAAGATTCCTCGGATCCGTACTGAGTTCTAGGGTTCTCTTCATCTTTTATAGTATTGCACACCGCTGAGGAATGGAATTCTCTGTCTGCGTCTGTTTCCGAGCTCATATAACCCGAATCACTTTAAAATTCGGGTAAATAGGCATCTTCTGGGCTGGGTGAGCTTGCTATATCCTTGTCCACATCTTCGCTCCTGAGCTAGATTATGGTCAAGAGCGAACCTATTCATTTCATTATACAAAATAAAAACATCAAATAAATGAAACTAGTCACCACATGACCCTTTTGCAATGACGTAAATAATAGATTTTTTTTGTGAATTATAGGCAAGAAAATCGTCGCAAGCATGATAGAAAGAAAACTAAAGAAAACGGAACAGAAACTGCAAGCAATGCGATTGCACCAGACAATGATACCGGAGAAATTCGCGCAAATAGAGAACACTACTATGATTTTGACCAACTCAAACGTGACGCCGTTTAAAAGCAAAAACAGAGCCGGGATCCCTTGTTTTTACTGCAGACAAGCCTTCGACAATATCGCTGCCATAAGAGAGCATCAAGCGAAAGCGCATAAAAAGAGAGACATAAGAAAACTAGTCGGAACTCATGGCGTTGAAAGTCTTATTGTATACGTAGACATAACAGATTTGAAATGCACGATTTGTGAAGCAAAACTACCAAATCTTAACGAACTAAAATCACATTTGATTAAACAACATAAAAAGACTTACTACCCAGAATTCACTGATAGAATCGTACCATATAAGCTATCAGAGAACAACGTTTTAGAATGTCAACTGTGCGGGTTTACTTTTGAAACTTTTGGGTCTATTGAACGACATATGAATGTGCATTTCAGAAACTACGTTTGCAAAGAGTGTGGCACGGGTTTCGTTACGAGATATCGACTTAAGGTTCACACGAAAAACAAACACGTTGAAGGGACGCATCAATGCGAATCTTGCAAGAAAATCTTCCCGTCTCAGCAGAAATTGAAGAACCATGTGGATACCGTCCATAACTCAGTCAAAAGATTCAAATGCCCGAAGTGTAATGAACGGTTTAACGAATATTTCAGAAGGCAGAAGCATCTAGTCACAATACATGGTGTGGCGCCGTTGCAATACAAATGTAACGTTTGCGAGAAGTCGTTTGATAGAAGATATACACTATCTCGACATTTGAAGCGAGATCATTTAGAGGAAAGGGATTTTCAATGCGAAGTATGCGCGTATAAGTGCTTTACTAAAAATGAGTTGAGAGTACATATGATAAAACACAACGGAGAAAGAATATTCGAATGCACCATTTGTAAAAAATCATATGCAAGAAAGAAGACTTTAAGAGAACATTTGAGGATACACAATAATGATAGAAGATTCGCCTGTGCAGTCTGTGGGCAGGCATTTGTTCAAAAATGTAGTCTTAAAGGTCATATGAAGACGCACCATGTTGAATACAGCATGAATTTATGAAAATAATAATTTGCGTCGATTGACTTTTCAAAAGCGTTCGACAAGGTTGACCATAAAATTTTAATGAATAAAATCGAAATTTTGGTCTTCTGGAATAATAAATTAATACGTTAGATAACTATGTTGTTCTTCTTGTTTTTACGAATAAAATGAATAACGACTTAAGGTTCACACGAAAAGATAACCCTTTTAAACCACAGTGGTCTCTCAGCTCAGGGGTCACACCTTGGACCCACTTTACTATTGTAGGCCCAGGGAAAAAATAAGGAATCGTGTTGTCGTAAGGGGACATTATATGTCCTAAACTTTCCCTCACTGTATATTCTAATATATCGCGCTGGTATAACAACCTATTTTGAATTTCCGCATTTGGGTTTTTTATTTTGTTTGACTGCTATTTTATACAATTGTTATGATACTTTTGTAAATACTATTTATTTTATATTAAGATGACTAAATGTATGCGATATCGCTTTGCCGGCATTCTTGGCTTCAGCACGGGGAGTCACAGAACTCGTTGCTGGAATTCTCTCGCGTGGAGGCAATGAAGTTAGGATCCCACTGGAGGAGGAGGCTTTAGCTGCTTGGTTGGCTGCCTTCCCGGGTGAGAGGGTGCCAGATGATCCAGAGAGACAGCGATCCTGGGACGAGATTGGTTGTAAGGCGGTAGTGAAACACCTAACTGAAGGAGTGGAGGGAGTGGAACTGGCAAGGCTCAGAGCAGTCTCTGTTCCAGAATCGGGAGCGTGGTTACATGCGCTGCCATCGCCCAATTTGGGCACGCTGCTAGATGATGACTCTTTGCGGGTGGCTGTTGCTTTTCGGTTGGGCTGCAATGTCTGTCAACCACATGTATGAATTTTTGGTTCAACTGTGGAAGCTAATGGCCATCACGCACTGAGTTGTCAACGCTACGTTGGCAGATTTCCGCGTCACCATGCCCTAAATGATATTATACGCAGAGCTCTAATTTCGGCCAACGTTCCCTCCATCCTAGAGCCGCCCGGCCTGAGCCGTTCAGATGGGAAAAGACCAGATGGTATTACCATGGTTCCCTGGCAAAAGGGTCGCTCCCTCATATGGGACGCTACCTGCGTCAGTACTTTCGCACCCTCTCATTTAAACAGGACCACACGAGTGGCAGGGGCAGCGGCAGAATGGGCAGCCTGTCAGAAACACATTAAATACACGGCGATGGGACAATCGTATATCTTTGTTCCCATCGCATTTGAAACGGCGGGTCCCTGGGGTAGTGAAGGTAGGGAGTTGATTCGGGAGATTGGCCGGAGACTCTCAGCTCGTGGTGGTGACTCCCGCTCTGGCTCCTGCCTGGTCCAGCGTCTGTCCATTGCCGTCCAGCGCGGCAATGCGGCCAGCTTGATGGGGACGTTTGGGCCGGGTCAGATTCAGGGCGGGTTATTTAATTGACGAAACTTACGTGGATCTTAAATTTTTGTTTGTTATTTTGACATGTTTTTTTAAATATTTTTTATAAATTAAAACGATTTTAATTAAAAAAAAAAAATTCTACAAACCAGAACATCATCTAAATAAATGAGTGACATTTGAAAAAAAAAAAGTATATTAAAATGAGAATCCAGTGGACCATTATTGTTTTTTTTTTGTTTTCTAGGATAGTAAATAAATAAAATAAATAAACGCTACACACTCAAAGGCCCACACTAAGGTTTTCCCTTGTGCCGTGGGTCCCTTGGAACACACAAAGACAGACACATACACCCATGACCCGAGTACAGACATCTGCTTTTTACACAAATGTTTGCCCCGACTGGGGATCGAACCCAGGACCCGCCGATCAAGAGGCAGCGTCACTACCACTCGACCAAACCGGCCGTCATAGTCTAGAAAAAGAAACACAAAATAAATTTTAAACAAAACTTTATTATATACAAACAGTACACAGTTGTGGAATGAAAATAGATAAAGTTGATTAATTCTTGAATACAATAAAACTTAAATTAAAATGAGTCCATCAAGCATACAACCTAATAGACGCCTAACGCAAGGCGAACACTTTCTGGCAACACGTTAGACTTATACGTCTTACTTAAAACACCGATCGCGAAATCTGCTTTAGTATCGACCACATCCGTGACCCGTGTACTTACATCTCGTGCGTTTATTACAAAATAAAATACGAAAGAGGAGAAACATGGCTCCCTGTACAATAAAATGGTGTGGAAAATGTAGCCAATCATCTAATTTCAAAAAAGACTGCATAACTTTTCATAGGTAAGCCAATTTTAAGATTAATTATTGTCAAGAATCAATTTATTCAGAGCTCAAATTACGTTGGTTCGAATCCGTGACGAAAGCATTTGTTTATCAGTACATCCCTTTCTAATACAAATAAGTACTGCTTATCCTTTCTTGGATTATTGTCACGCGTTACTAGTGCTGTGACACTACTCAACTGATGAACGAAGTAACTAGTGTATGTTAAGTGCCCTATTACAATTCGTAGTTGCTCGATTATAGGTTTCTGCGCGATTTTGTGTGAACAGTTGTTCCTGTGGAAACATTCGATTAGAAATAATATATACACATCAACACGGTCTAGGGATATTGCACGATTTTCATACAAAAGAGGTCTGTTTGAGAAGCTCGTGCAATATCCCTACACCGTGTTGATGTGTGTAGTTTGAGCAGGTAACCTTGATATTTTGTGGGTATAAATTGTTTTTTTCTTTCTTAACAGTTTTAGAAAAAGGGTAATATTTTACGAATGGACGTATGTATACGTGTGTGTGTAAGTGTATATATTTATATTTTTCTAGATTCTTATCATGCTCTCCGAAACAAGAATATTAGGTACTGAAAAGCCAATCTATGTAGAGTGTTAGCGTGCTCTCCGAATGAAAAATATGAATGTGGAGTGCTCTTCGAAACACAAAAATGCCTGTGAAGTGTAAGTAGTAGAAAAATATGACCGATATCCTTAAGTTCGTGTTTCCTAGATCGACTTCACAGACACATTCGTGTTTCGGAGGGCACGGTAACAATTTAAATAATGCGAGCTAAAAATGTAAAAGGACTCTTAATAGTAGGTACTAAAAGTAAACATAATAAACAAAACTTAAAGAACGAAATGTTTCCTAATTAAACTATTTCTCTTTTAACCCTTCAATAAGAAGAATACGATCTCAGCCTACAACAAGCCATATTTGGGTTCATTATAAAGAAACCAATCATGTGGTGGATTTAGCAAATAGTGTAATGTATAAATACATAACTACAAGGTTGGTATTTCTCACAAAATCTTCGGTCCAGAAACCTGCAGTTTGAAGAATTTACACAAAGTTAATTCATTTTAAGAATAATTGAGTATTAATTATAAAATGTATGCGTCTACCTTTCTTAATTAAAATAATTTGAATTGATAGAAGTATTTCATGTTTTTTTTCTTCATCCTACCCTATAAAATAAAATAAGCACTTATTTTTTTTATTACTCGTGACAAGCACTTCTTAAACTTCCCATCACTAGTTGTGACGTATGACATGCCGTCACCTTGAATTGGCCAATCAGCATGCATTTACTCCTCCTCCCGCCTCACTTACCTCAGCGAATTGACACACTTATTTGTTCCGAGAAATTAAAACATTAGGCGTCTATTAGGCTGTATGGTCGATGAATGAGTCCTAGTCATTTACAACTTAACCCCAAATGTTTTAAATTAAAGTGTGACTGAAATTAAGTGTTGATCAATGGAAGATCTCATACACACACATACATAAAACATAAGCTCACGCCTTTGTGCAATTGGGATAGACAGAGAGTTTACAGAGCTTATGCTGCAGGGCAATCGCGCTAAAAAAAGTGGATTGAATCGCAATTGAAACGTAGCTGGGGGCTACCACCTAAGCGAATCTGATGCTGGGTAAACGAATGGAACGTACCTAGTCGATTGTTTCTTTATAAGGAGACCTTGATTAACGACATGATCCAAACACAGCAATGTACATCATTCCATTCGTTCAGTCAGCATCAGCTTCGTTTAGGTGGTAGCCGCTAAAAAAAGTGGATTGAGTGGCGTTTCAATCGCCACTCAATCCACTTTTTTTAGCGCGATTGCCCTGCAGTAATCCATATTTTTTTCAAAATCCTTTTTTTTAATCATTCATTTACTTCATAATTAAATTATGTAAATCAAAATATTAAAAGCCTCAGTGGATAGTTAATGTATTATTTTCATTTTATAATACAGTTGTTTTCTGTGCGCAACTGTACCAATACGAAAATGTGTTCAATATTTTATAATATGAGAAATACAAGGAGGTACTATTTGAGTACTATTTCTGACGATATTTTAGAAAAATAATAATAAGTGCCTATCGAGTACCTATGCTAGAATCAGCCCAGCATACTCACAGAGGTACCTTCATATCTCTGGTTTCCTTGAAGTACTACTATCGAGATTTGACACAGTAGGAGTACTATTTGTGTACTATTTTTTGGGACCAACAGCATGTCGATTTTTCTACCCGTTTTCATGTCCGAGAGGTGAGGATGCTAGAATAAGCTAAGCCCAGCTGCCTCACCGGCGCACCTATTTAGTACTATTTCAAGCACTATTTATTGGCATAATATGTGAAAACGCTGAATTCCACAGTGAGGCTTCTGGAATGAGGGTCATGCTTGACCCCGTCTTTATACTTAAGTTCCATCTTCCTTCAGAGTGTTGTTACTTCAAATGATGCCACCACAGATTTATAGGTTCTAAGACCATCAAATTCTCTGCCAAGAGGCGTCTAAATCATGTGAAAACCACAATCACTCAACAACGACAACATATTCCGATTGAGGATGCGTCAAAACATGTTTTTGTAAATAATTCTTCGACGAGAACTTTCGATCGCAAATACAGCAAGTATACCCGATACCTCGGTGCCATTGTTCATGGTTTCTCAATTCATGACGTTGACTAAATTTTTTAGTACACATTTTGCATGGAAACTTCCTTTCGTCTGCAGAATGAGTTATTCTCATATGTTTAAGATAATACGGGCGCCAAGTAAACGACCTTGAACAGACTTTGCAATTAATAGTCTTAACTTTCTCCCGATGTTTTTCGACTATGTGCAAATGCCTCGGGTATTCGCCGGCGAATTTCTCTGAGCAATATTGGCAGGAGAATTTATGTCCCCTTCCGTGGACGAAATTGTAATGTTTGGCTCTGTATTTGTCTAAAGCAAACACTTTACCGCACGCTTTGCAAGGAAACTTAACCGTACTGTGTATTTCTTCGTGTTTTTTTAGCCTGCTTGTGGTTAAGAACGTATCTCCACACTCTCCGCACATGTAATTAGTATAATGTGCGTTCATATGGCCGTCTAGAACGATGAAATTCGCGAAAAATTCTCTGCATAAAGCACAGTATAAATCCTCATGCAAAATGTACGGAACGACTCGCGTATACGCCTCGTTTAGCTCGACAATGTGTTTTTCTCGCAAATGGGTGAACATTTCGTTCCAATCTGCAATGGGAGATATGCAAACTGTGCATTGAAGTTTGTCTATGTCAAGTTTGACTATTTCGTTTAAATAGTAGGGTTTCATGAAGGCATCTACGCCTTTTATACGTTCGGTAGCGTGGTTTGTGCGCGTGTGTGTCCGTAGTTCGTCAGGGTTGGGAAATGTGGGCCCTTCGCTAGTGCAATACATGCAGTAGTATCTCCCGGTTTTGGTCCGAAACGGGGTAGCGTTTGTATATGTCAGTATTTGTTGTATTTCTTGAATGAATTCTTTTATTTGGCGGTGTCTTTCTTTCTTCGCGGGGTCACACTCTGTGGAAGACAAGTTATTGAATTAGAAATCTATTTGTAACTGTGTTTGGTAAAGGGGACCACTTTGAGGGTAGTCATTAAGGGTGAAAAGTGGTAGACGACTATTTATTACTAGCTTTCCGCCCGGGACTTCGTTCACGTGGGGATTTGGGAAAATTGAGTAGCCAGGGTGTCAGCTCCTCCATAACAAATTTTATCAAAATTTGTCCAGCCGTTTGAGCGTGAAAGAGGATCAAACATCCATAGATACAAACTTTCGCGTTTATAATATTAGTAGTATTTGTGACTGTCTGGTAAATGGGACCACTTTGAGGGTAGTATTAAGGCTGAAAGAGGGTAGTCATGTCATCGTGGACTTTTTTTTATTATTTAAATTGAAGCTTCTTTATCTCATAAATAACCTAGTATAATAGTTTTTTAATAAATAAGAAAGATATGAACGTCCAAAACTCTCAATTAGACAGAGAGGAAAATATAAAACAGTGACGTCACAGTTGAGTACCGCCTTATACATTTCATACAAAATTTCGTTTTGTAAGAAAGAGATATACAAAAATGTTTGGCTATATTTCAAATTTCTTTTCGAATTCTGTTAATATATTATGTTTATTAATATATTATCTTACTAAATATATGTATAGTATTCCATATAAGTGATCTACCCTAATGTAAGGTAATTAAGCTATGTCAACGCTCCTATTAACTACCCTAAGTGGTCCCTTATACTAGACATAGTCATATTTAATTTTATAAATGTTAAAGTGTATGTTTAATTTTCTTTTCAATACAGTTACTCGAAAAATAAGCATTGTATGGGTATATATGTTATGGACCAAGTGATTAATGCGGGCATTATTAATAATGCCCGGGCATTATTAATAATGTCTAGCTCTATCGGGCAAAGTGATAATTTTCTATCAAACTTCATTATTTATCATATTGCCCGGTCATTATTATATTGCTACGTGGCAATTGGGCAATTTGATAATAAAGCTAAGTTTGACGCGGTGCGGGGCTGGGGAGGGAAGCTCGCGTGGCGTGACACGCGTTGACCAATTAGAGACCACCATTCAGCGTGCGGCTCGTGCGGCGGACTTGAAACGCTATTGTTTTTGTTTAGTTTTGCATTGTAAGCGAATACAGACGGACGCGGACGGGTTTTACTTTCATAACTCAGTGTCAAACTATAGTGAAACAGTTGCTAAAGTGTGTTTTAGTAATTGATTATGGATATTTCGAAATTAAACGAAATGAATCGTCAATTTGACGAAAGATTGAGTGAATTAATATCACTTAAAGGACAAAACACTCAGTTTTTCAACAACGAAAGCTATAATGAGATGATTGAAAACGTTAAATCTGCAAAATCAAAGAAATCGCATAAAAAACCAGAAGATTATCAGCGTTTGCGAAGATTCGACGTCATGGCTGTTGGAGAAATAGAGAAATTGATTGTTCCAGTCAAAGACAACATGATTAGATACTACGTGAAAACCAACGAGATATTTCAGATTTTGCATGACACCCACCTGAGAGTAGGGCATGGTGGTAGAAACCGGATGGAGAAGGAGATAAATTTTCGCTATAAAAATATTACAAGGGAAATGATTATCATTTATTTAAACCTATGTGAGAGCTGCGAAAAGAAACTCAGCGTTCCAAAAAAAGGGTTAGTTGTTAAACCTATTCTTAGCAGCGAAATGAATGCAAGATGTCAAGTAGACTTAATTGACATGCAGTCACAAGGAGATAATCAGTATAAATTTATACTTGTATACCAAGATCATCTCACAAAATTTGTGCAACTCCGTCCGCTCAAGACTAAAACTGCTGAAGAAGTAGCATATGTACTACTTGATATTTTTACAATATTCGGTGCACCAAGCATTCTTCAAAGCGATAATGGCAGAGAGTTTTCTAATAAAATTGTTCAGGAAGCTTGTGAAATGTGGCCCGAATTGAAAATAGTACATGGTAAACCGAGACACTCTCAAAGCCAAAGGTCAGTGGAGAGAGCAAACCAAGACATAGAGAATATGCTGAGTACGTGGTTGGAGGATAACAACTCTAAGAAATGGTCGGAAGGATTACGTTTTGTACAATTAATGAAAAATAGAGCCCATCACACAGGCATTAATTGTACTCCATATGAAGCCATGTTCGGAACGAAGTTGAAAGTAGGGCTTAAAAGTTCTTCTATACCACATGAGGCTCTGCTTAATATTAACTCAGAAGAAGACCTGGAGAAATTATTATCTCCTGAGAGCACTATTACTGAAAGGAATCTAGTGGATTTAATCGAAAAGGATCAAGAAGGGTCCTCAACAAATGATCAAGAAGAGTCTGCAAAAAATGATCAAGTAGAGTCCGCGAAAAATAATAAAGAAGAGTCCGCAAAAAAATATCAAGTAGAGTCCGCCAAAAATGATCAAGTAGAGTCCGTCAAAAATAATCGTAGAGTCCGCCAAAAATGATCAAGTAGAGTCCGTCAAAAATAATCGTAGAGTCCGCCAAAAATGATCAAGTAGAGTCTGCCAAAAATGATCAAGTAGAGTCCGTCAAAAATAATCGTAGAGTCCGCCAAAAATGATCAAGTAGAGTCCGTCAAAAATAATCGTAGAGTCCGCCAAAAATGATCAAGTAGAGTCTGCCAAAAATGATCAAGTAGAGTCCGTCAAAAATAATCGTAGAGTCCGCCAAAAATGATCAAGTAGAGTCTGCCAAAAATGATCAAGTAGAGTCCGCCAAAAATAATCGTAGAGTCCGCCAAAAATGATCAAGTAGAGTCCGTCAAAAATGATCAAGTAGAGTCCGCCAAAAATGATCAAGTAGAGTCTGCCAAAAATGATCAAGTAGAGTCCGTCAAAAATAATCGTAGAGTCCGCCAAAAATGATCAAGTAGAGTCTGCCAAAAATGATCAAGTAGAGTCCGTCAAAAATAATCGTAGAGTCCGCCAAAAATGATCAAGTAGAGTCCGTCAAAAATAATCGTAGAGTCCGCCAAAAATGATCAAGTAGAGTCTGCCAAAAATGATCAAGTAGAGTCCGTCAAAAATGATCAAGTAGAGTCCGCCAAAAATGATCAAGTAGAGTCTTCCAAAAATGATCAAGTAGAGTCCGTCAAAAATAATCGTAGAGTCCGCCAAAAATGATCAAGTAGAGTCCGTCAAAAATAATCGTAGAGTCCGCCAAAAATGATCAAGTAGAGTCTGCCAAAAATGATCAAGTAGAGTCCGCCAAAAATAATCGTAGAGTCCGCCAAAAATGATCAAGTAGAGTCTGCCAAAAATGATCAAGTAGAGTCCGTCAAAAATAATCGTAGAGTCCGCCAAAAATGATCAAGTAGAGTCTGCCAAAAATGATCAAGTAGAGTCCGTCAAAAATAATCAAGTAGAGTCCGCCAAAAATGATCAAGTAGAGTCTGCCAAAAATGATCAAGTAGAGTCCGTCAAAAATAATCGTAGAGTCCGCCAAAAATGATCAAGTAGAGTCTGCCAAAAATGATCAAGTAGAGTCCGCCAAAAATAATCGTAGAGTCCGCCAAAAATGATCAAGTAGAGTCTTCCAAAAATGATCAAGTAGAGTCCGTCAAAAATGATCAAGTAGAGTCCGCCAAAAATGATCAAGTAGAGTCTGCCAAAAATGATCAAGTAGAGTCCGTCAAAAATAATCGTAGAGTCCGCCAAAAATGATCAAGTAGAGTCTGCCAAAAATGATCAAGTAGAGTCCGTCAAAAATAATCGTAGAGTCCGCCAAAAATGATCAAGTAGAGTCTGCCAAAAATGATCAAGTAGAGTCCGCCAAAAATAATCGTAGAGTCCGCCAAAAATGATCAAGTAGAGTCCGTCAAAAATAATCGTAGAGTCCGCCAAAAATGATCAAGTAGAGTCTGCCAAAAATGATCAAGTAGAGTCTGCCAAAAATGATCAAGTAGAGTCCGTCAAAAATAATCGTAGAGTCCGCCAAAAATGATCAAGTAGAGTCCGTCAAAAATAATCGTAGAGTCCGCCAAAAATGATCAAGTAGAGTCTGCCAAAAATGATCAAGTAGAGTCCGTCAAAAATAATCGTAGAGTCCGCCAAAAATGATCAAGTAGAGTCCGTCAAAAATAATCGTAGAGTCCGCCAAAAATGATCAAGTAGAGTCTGCCAAAAATGATCAAGTAGAGTCCGTCAAAAATAATCGTAGAGTCCGCCAAAAATGATCAAGTAGAGTCTGCCAAAAATGATCAAGTAGAGTCCGTCAAAAATAATCGTAGAGTCCGCCAAAAATGATCAAGTAGAGTCTGCCAAAAATGATCAAGTAGAGTCTGCCAAAAATGATCAAGTAGAGTCTGCCAAAAATGATCAAGTAGAGTCTGCCAAAAATGATCAAGTAGAGTCTGCCAAAAATGATCAACTAGAGCCCATCGAAACTGACTGCGTGGAATCGACTCAAAATGATAGGAATTTATTTTCAGCTAGCTCAAGCCAACTTTCGCCAACTTTTACCTTAGAGGAGGAGTCTAAAACATCTTTAGATACAGATTCAAACCCAATACCCACAAACGAAAACGAAACCTTGGAGCAAAAAAAAGAAAATGTTATGGCAGTGAGGAAATTGGCTTTAAGTAACTAGCAGAAACAAGCAAATAAAATGGTGGATGTATCAAATGCTAAATATCCCATGGCTGCAATTGGTGCCACTGTAAGAGTCCGAGTTCCAGATGTTGATCGAGCTCGTAGCGATGGAAGAAATATACTTGCCATCGTTATTGAAGTAACAGCCTCTAACCTTTATAAACTGGGAACAAAACAAGGTGTTTTAAATCAACTGTATTCAAGAAACCAATTTACAGTGTGCAAGGAAAGATTTATTTCGCCTGAAGATGTTCCAGAGACAGAGATTTCGCTGAGAGAGTGTTGTAGAATGTCCTCAAAATGCGGAGGGCAGGGTTATAGTAGATGTGGTTGTAAAGGTGGTTGCAAGTCTGATAAATGTAGTTGTCGCAAAGGCAAAAAGTTGTGTACCTCAAAATGCCATCATAGCGGCAGTTGTTCTAATAAATAAATCTGTTAATTACTACGTATTGTATAATTACTGTTTCCAATTTGATGTTCTATTTTACTTTTTTTTTTAATTCGATTTTTAAGTTTTAAGTGCTGAAAACTAGTGGATTCTGAATGTGGATGCTAAGAGCTAATCATGCCAAATAATGAGTCTGGCTGAAATTTTTGTTTATTTTATGTTTTATAATAATATTTCAAAACTTCTATAAAACAAAGACATGTTGTAAAATTTTGTTTTAAATTTTATGTTTTGTGTTACCTATATTTTTAATATGATTTTCCTTAAGTTTTAAATGCAAAAAATAGTGATTTTTTAATGTAAAGTTGTGTACATCATAATGCCATCTAATCATAGCAGCAGTTGTTCTAAAAATAAATCTGTTAATTACTACATATTGTATAATTACTGTTTCCAATTTTATGTTCTATTTTACTTATTTTTTTATTCGACTTTTAAGTTTTAAGTTCTGAAAACTAGTGGATTCTAAATGTAGATGCTAATCATGCCAAATAATGAGTCTGGCTTTTTTTTGTTTATTTTATAGTTTATTATAATATTTCAAAACTTCTATAAAAAAAGAAATGTTGTAAAATTTTGTTTTAAATTTTATGTTTTGTGTTACCTATATTTTTAATATGATTTTCCTTAAGTTTTGAATGCAAAATTGTGGATTTTTAATGTAAAAGCCCTTGTTAATTAGTCCAAATAATGAGTCTGATTATTTAAATTGGTTGACATTTAGTTTATTTTAAGTTGAATGATTCTAATAATAAAAAAATAGTAATTAAATGTGTTTGTATTACTTTGCCCAAAAGGTGATGGGCATTATGTATAATGCCCGGTCAATTTGATTATTTGAATAATTATTATCAAATTGCCCTCTCATATTGGGCATTATTCATAATGCCCGGGCATTATGTATAATGCCCAATTTATCACTTGGTCCATAACATATACATAAACAGAAAGTAGCTTATTGTAGTTTTTTAATTAAGAAGTTTACCAGCAAGGAAGTTTGCATTTGCAAACTGAGAATAAAATCATGTCGACTTCATGTGTAATACAATAATCAAATAAATAAAAATAAGCAAATAATTTTCAAATTTGGAATAAAATATTATTTTGCGTATATTTAATTTGAAATATTTAAATATTTTATTTACCAAGAAAAACAAGAAGGCTGAATATTTGGATTCTTTGCCCAAAAATTTTGATATACAAAAAACATAATCTACGCATGCGCACAAATTACAATAAAACTTACAAAAATACGCCATTTTCATAAATTCTGCATTATTTATATTGTGAAACAAATACATATGACTTCGTCTAGTGAGGACAGTGATATTACGGACCATCCGAAATTTTAAATACGGCGAAAACCGCGCAGGATTGTCTTCTTCCTGAAAATTCCTTCTTTTCTTCGTTTCGAAAATGAGAAATGAGAGGTTACATAAAAAATATACTCAATAGCTCTACTGGGCGGCGCTGTAATATAAACCTAGCCTGTAAAAGATACCCCAGTGCCACTCACTGTTCGGCATCGATCCATGAGGTTAAGCACAATATGTAAAAACAAGCGCTTCAAACTACCCTATTTTTTACGCCCGGCCAAAACAATGAGGGGCGTTATAAGTTTGACGTGTGATTTCGGTGCGGTATTTTTTCTTGAAAGCTTCTTGATGGAACTCCATATTATTATTATTATTATTACCAATGAAAAACATTATTTTTACACTAGTTCCACTTGTTTATTTAAGCCTTCGCGCGCCAAATGTAAACCAGTCACCTGGTGTACGAAATTACTATCGCAAGCGGCGTAAACAATCGCACGACTGGTTAATACTAGTTTTCCGCCCGGGACTACGTTCCCGTGGGAATTTGGGAAAATTATGTAGCCTATGTGTTAATCCAGGGTGTCAGCTACCTTCGTATAAAATTTTATTAAAATTGGTCCAGCCGTTTGAGCGTGAAAGAGTAACAAACATCCATACGTCCTCACTAACTTTAGGGCGACTACAGCACCTAAATTACGATTTTATGATGCGTAGATAAGCATGACGCACTGCATTAAATACAAGAAAAAAATACTACGGTAATATTCAACTGAAAACATGATTCAGCACTTTTGGTTCGATAGAAAAAGCTCACAAAGTCACCCCTAAATACCAATATTGTGTATCTTTTAAGCTGTAAAAACGATAGCAAAATGCACACAGGAACTTGAATTTGCGATCAAAATGTTCGTAATTGAACACTCTCGATAAGTAGTTAACGCATTTTTCGATTTAAGCTGTTACCTTTCCATAAATCTAATTTTTCTAACTTTCGAACATTTTACGCACGCACGCTTTCATAGTCCGTAAACTTCGTGTATCGACACTGTTCGCACTGCCGGCCCAGGCCTGTCGAGAGACGGAGATGGCACTATTCCTATGTGTGCTGCCTTTATCGGGTGCTGTAGTCGCCTTCACATTCATAATATTAGTAGGATATTTATGCGACTGGTTTGGTTTACATCATCTTCAGGCGTGTCTAAGTTTTAACTAGTGTAAAAATAATGTCTTTCATTGGTAGTAATCCATATGGTTCTTAGCTATACAGGGTGTAAAGGACAGCTTAGCAAATACTTAAATGGTGGAATCTACCCATAACTATCATCAGCTATAAGTAATTATTTTTCCGGAAACGTCATATTAAGTAGTTGTTATTATGTACCTACTTTGGCGCTACGCAATGTATCGTAATAACGCGCCCCGCGCGCTCCCCCCGCGCCGCGCTGCTATCGGAGTGCGATGTACATTACTGGTTTTCGTTTTTTACGTGATTGTTTTTTATTGCAAAATGGAGTGTATTCGATTAAATAATAAAAAATGTAAGCAGAAAATATTAAAAAATATGAAACTTTTCCGGAGAAAAATTCGATTGGAAAATCATTCAGAATGATTGTCTGAATCCAGAATTTCTTCTTCTTCTTATCGTGTAGGTATAGTCAAGTGTGTGGCGAACTTGGCTGACCCTGGTGTCAGAGTTTTCAAACCGCACAATGGCCTCTTGACTTGGTTTTAACGACTGCAGTCAAACGACAACAGCCGGGACCGACAGCTTAACGTGCCCTCCGAAGCACGGAAACGCTCGTGATAAATTGCCACTTTGGTCACCCATCAGGTTCCCTGCCTCTGTGTACGTTGCTTAACCTCACTGATCGGTTGAGATCAGCGAGAACCACTGGGCTACGAGCGCTTCTCCAGAATTTCAGTTTTTGCTAAGCTGTCTTTTACACCCTGTATTTGATCAAAATTGGTTCAGCCGTTTAAAAGTCATAAGCAATAGAATGTCGGGGGAAACTAATTTTTTTAAAATTTATATTTACATTTGTTTGGCAGTATGTACAATAAAACCTTTTAGTTAAAATTAATTTTATTTATTGTAGGTTCATAAATTCACAAGAAACATTAATTCTTTATTTTATTTCAATGACGTTATAATTAAACAAGTTTGACAATTAAAATTAAGCAGACCAATGTTCGTGTCATGTATGATTATGATAAATAAATTTGGCTAATTAAATGAATCGTGGGGCTTAGCATACGCGCGTGAGAAAATTTTGTCCTGTCCGCATTCTAACTGCTCCGTACTGACGCTATGCGTTCAAAAGAGATCGAGATACACACGACAAATTTATGTCACGAGCGTATGCTACCATAGCTGAAATACGCTGTACAGCTAACATAGACGCGTGAAGTAATCTTGTCTTGGATCTCTTTATATCGAATAGCGTCAGTACGCAGGAGTTAGAACGACCTGCAGGCGTATGTAATCGCCACGACATATTATCTCACGCGTTATTTCATGGTCACGTGACGCTTTCTCGTAATCTCATTGGTCGAAACAGTCACGTGACCATGAGATAGCGCGTGAGATAATATGTCATGGCGATCATCATAGCCCAGCTGGACATGACAAAGATATGCCACGTGTCCATTTTAGCCCAGCAGTGATTGCAAAGCTGATCACAATACCAGTGTTTCGTCCTTTGGACAAAGCTTATACTGGGCTTTGGAATTTTTGTTGCACTCTGAGACACACACAACACTCCAGAATAACTCGGTAACCTTTTGTTTAGTATGTGTATTTGTAATTTTGTACTTGAGGTTGTTTTGTATGTGTATATATTTTAAAGCAATGAAAAAATTCTTTATCTGATTATCTGTCTGTCACAACGCATGACCAATAACGTGTTGCAACAAGCTCTTTTTGTCTCTGAAACTCTTCAAGCATATCTCGCACTGACGCGCACCTATTTTAGGCTGAACACTCCTCAAATGAGTCTTTAAATGTCTGTTCAAATCGCGAGACTTTGAAAACGATTTCGTGCAACTATTGCACGGGTAGCGACGACTTTGCAAATGGAACGATTCTATGTGGTGCTTCAGAGACCTGGGTCGAGCGAAAATCGATTCGCACGCAAAACATCTATACACTATTTTATCGACTCCATGTTCCGCGCTTTGGTGTTTGTTCTTGGCAACACTATCCGTAAATCTCGCGTCACAATGCTCACATCTATACGGCTTACTTTGCAGCTTATGCAAAACTCTTTCGTGGTTCTTTACGCGAACGTTAGTTTTGAAAACTTTATCGCAGAACTGGCAAGGGAATTCTCCGCTTTCATGCCTATAGGAATGCGAGCGTAAATTAGTCTTATTGATAAATGCTCTGTCGCAACGGTCACATTTGAAGTTCCCGTAATGTTCGATCATATGTTCGTGGAGTAGTTTAAAAGCCCCGAATTCAACCTTACAAATGCAACACTTCAGCGCGTCTGTATCAAACTTGAAAGGAATAATCTGGTTTGGTATATCTCTGTGTACAGCAAACTCGTGTTCTGTACTTATATGGTTCATAAGCTCTTCCAATCTGTTCATTTTCTTCTCGCAAACTTTGCATTTCAAATCGGTTATGTCTAATTTCACAACAAAATCGACAGCGGGAACTCCTTTCATGAAGTTTTTCTTATCGTCTTCATCGTGATCGTTTAACGTATGTTTTTTTAATTGTTTAGGTTTGCTAAAGTGTAGTATGCAAAAGCTGCAGTGATAGTTAGGTCCTGCGCTGTTTTTGATAGGCGTTGCGTTTGAGGCGCGTAGTACAGAGTCAATGTTGTCAAAAAGTTTTTCCGTCTCGGATTTTGCCCTTTCGAAGTTTGCGTCGCCGTTGGAACCCGCGGCATCTACAACAAGAGTTCTTCGTCAGTGTTTGGTTTGGAAATTGCGTCAAAATTTGCAGTGGCTTTAGCAAAGTTTAATTTGAACTCTGTTTTATTGCGCGTGGGTTTCCAACAGGCTAGTTTAGCGATCAGACAGTGTCTTTAACATGATTATCTATTGACCATTGATCACTATGAGTCAATGTTGTATTAGATTGAAGAGTTTATTTTGACTGTCATCTGCCTTCTTTCTTTTCGTACCCACACATCAAGTAGGTCACAAGTGAATGGGAGTTGATATTGTAGAAGGCCTTTGTCATTAGGTTGATAAAAAACGTTGCACATAGTACGATTACTTGGGTTCTCTGTCTTACAACTTCACAATTAGATTTTTTGATTCACCCGCCTTTATGGGTCAATAGTATCCAATGTAGAGGTATATGTCAGAGTCAAAAACAGCTTTATTTCATATAACATTAAGGTTGTTACTTAAAATAAGCCAAAGATGTGAATTACCTTCATTAGTTCTTTTAACTCTATGATTCAACACATTAGATTTTAGGATAGCTACGTTATTGCGACTAGATTATCTTGTGTTTCATCTGTAGTGTTGGTATTATCAGGTATGTGCCGAACTTGACTAACTAACACGTTTTGATACTCTTTAACACATTTTGAAATGTGACGTCACGAAACTTATGACCCCTCCCACCCCCTTGTCACACAATGTCACACTTTGTCGACCCCCTCCCCTCCCCTTAACGTGTGACGTAATTTATGGATAGTCCCTTATAAGCTTGACACTATACCGTTCATAAATCGTACGCGTAAAATCGCACCATAATATACACCGCTTTAATTAACTTCCGACAAAAGAGAGGGGTGTCATGAGTTTGATGTGTGTTTCTGTGTATCTGTCTGCAGCACCGTAGCTCTAAAACGAATGGACGGTTTTCGATGTTTAAAACCGGCTTATCTCAAATGACATAAGTCAGTTTTAGACATTTTATTGGTATTTTAAGGTTTTGTGTATAACTCTTAAACGGCTAAACCAATTTGAATCAAATATAACTAAGAACCATATCCATCACGTTAGTTGAACACTGTTATTATTGTTTTTTTCTTACAACTAGCATTCCGCCCGGGACTTCGTTCCCGTGGGAATTTGGGGAAAATTATGTAGCCTATGTGTTAATCCAGTGTGTCTTATAGTAACAAATAATTTTAAATTTCGCGCCATCTCTACTCATGCTGCAATTGCTCGCAGCGCCTTTCGAAATGCAACCCAAATAATCGTTGTTCTGAATGAAGTTCAATTACTCGACAACAGATGGCGCCACTACACTTAATTTCCAAGTTGAAGGTTTGGAAAAGCCCTCATATCTTTAAAAACACGCCCTTTAGGTTAAAACGGGAACTTTCTTGTTCGAGGGGGGATAAAGGGCTATCACAGTATATAAGTCCCCTTATCGTGCTGGGACTCCTTTTTAAGTTTTATCGGCACGCACATTTTATTAACTTAGTCCCTACTAATATTATAAATGCGAAAGTAACTCTGTCTGTCTGTCTGTCTGTCTGTCTGTCTGTTACCTTTTCACGCCTAAACCGCTGAACCGATTTTGATGAATTTTGGTACAGAGATAGATTAGAGCCTGGGAAAGGACATAGGCTACATTTTATCCCACAGTTGGGCACGATATAACCTGTAGTCCACGCGGGCGGAGCCGCGGGCGGAAAGCTAGTTTTATTATATATATAATGATGTAAAACACTATTTTTTTAAATTTAATTTCAAAACATTAAAAAAAAACGAAAATTTTCTACTGGAAAAATCATTCAGAATGATGCTCTGAATTCAGGATTCAGTTTTTGCTAAGCTGTCCCTTGCACTCTGTAGATTGATTATTAACAAAATAATAGTAAAAACTGGTACCTTTCTCAAATAATTTTAGGTAAGTAAAGAAAATATTCGGCGCGAATGAGACTTGAACCCACGACCCCAGGATTAGATCTCCTGGTGCTAGCTAACCAACTGAGCTATCGTGCTTTCAAGTCAAGCGGCGTTTCTCATTCCCTTACTAAGCACATTACGTCGTGTGTGTAGGTTAGCGCCATCTGTGTCTCCTACGGAGAACTACAGACTCATACCACTTCCCTTAAAAAAAAATTCGTGAACTAGCTTTTTCCCGCGGCTTCGCTTGCGCGAAGAACTCTTTTAGTCACCTAATTCATTGTTGACCCCTAGGGGATGATTTTCGAAAAATCGCGAAACACGTGTGCGTTTATTTGCTTCATGGTATATCTTGACGAAGTTTCGAGTCGAAATGTCCAAAAAAATTGTTTTCTCCATACAAACTTTGAACCCCTGTTTCATCCCCTAAGGGGTTGAATTTCGAAAAATCCTTGCCTACGTCATAACGACAAATTCCAGCTTTCTAGGTCTAAGGGTTTGGGTTGGGCATTGATGAGTCAGTGAATCAGGACCTCCAATCTTATAGAAATCCCTCAAATCCTCCAATCTTATAAAAATACTAAGTTTAATGAGGTTAATGACTAATTTCTCATTCCCTGACTAAGCACATACCTTTCTGCTCCCCCTCAGCTCGGACCCTGGTGCCCAGAGTCTTGATGGGCACCTGGTAAGCTCTGGCGGCCTGCGAGCGCGTCATCTTCTTACTGACCACCATTTCCACCGCCGCGTCGATGTCCGCTTGTGTGTATTGGCAGTATGGACGGCGGACGGTTTGCTTCGTTATTACTGATTGAGCTGGAATAAAAAAAAACACATTTTTTTTATTACCGCACCTTTGCCAGGCCTGTGGCTAGCAGTGGAACACACTAGGCCAGGGATAGCGAACCATTTTTTAATCATAAATATTGTTAAAATATTAAAATTAAACTTAAGCAAGAGCGCTTCCGCTGCTCATTCCGTAGGCTCACTTAAGTTCATTGTATAGTAAGTATTCTATTGTCTGTGCTTTGTCAATCGGTGGCGTGCCCAAAATATTTGGTTCGCCATCCCTAAATAAGATGAGATTACCAAACCACGAAAGTAATTTTATAACAAGAAAAAAAAATCGGCGCGAATCTACAATACAATACAATATACTTTATTTGCACACAAGGACATACAGCACAATCAACAGAACATAAAACATAGTGTACAACAAGGCGGCCTTATTGCTATGTAGCAATTTCTTCCAGGCAACCTTAGGGTAGGACAGAAGTAAGATAAGAAGTAGTAGGTGGTACATAAATATATATACTTAATACAAATATATGTAATATATATATATATATATACAAATAAATATAAAAAAAGATAACATATCTATAATATATTATATCTATCTATACTATAATGTATATCTATACATACAAGCAGCAAATTAAGGGAAAGTGTTAAGCAACGGAAAAAAAAGGGTTTTAAAGGAATCTATGGAGGGGACATCTTATGGAGACAGGGAGGGAGTTCCAAAGCCGGATGGCTTCTACGGTGAAGGAGGAAGTGAAAAAGTTAGTGGAGTGTAAAGGCATATTGAGGGATAGATCAAAGTAAGAGTCGTACTTAGTAAGAGTCTGTAGTTCTCCATAGGAGACATAGATGGTGCTTACTTACAAGCACGACGTAAACAGAATGAGAAATGTCGCCGCTTGGATTGAAGGCACGATAGCTCATTTGGTTAGAGCACCAGGAGATCTAATTCTGAGGTCGTGGGTTCAAGTCCCATTCGCGCCGAATATTTGTCTTTCCCTAAAATTATTTGCGAATATCCCTCACGCGGGTGAGCGTTTTAAAAATACTAAAATAACAATAAGGCCACCTTTTGTACTTTTTTTTTAAATTCTTTGTATCTCTTGGTGTTATTTTGTTTTTGAGTGTGCAAATAAAGTGTATTGTAATCTTCGATCAAGTACACAATCCACAACATAAAAGCGTCCTCACTAAATGACCGCCCACTTGACGTTTTGGGTTGTCTTTTCGTTCAGTAGCATTCTTCCGTTCCGAGAGTACGGTATTGTAGTTCTGTCACTATTTTGTTTCATTTTGTATGGAACTGTGTGTCTAGTTTTTTATAGTTGATCGAAGATTGTAATTAAACAATTTAACGTATATTACTACAGTATTTGTGGAGGGCTGTGCCTAAACTAGATAATGAAATATGTACTATGGATCACCAAGCCTTCCCCTACAGTTAAAACATATAACTTCAGTTACAATTAATCAGTAGGTAAAGCAAGAAATTAATTGAATAAAAAATTTAAGGCGCTCTTTATACACAAGCGAGAGTGATGCTCCCTGACCGCGCCACCAGGCAGAACTCAGATGCTGTTATGCTCAATACGCGATACCTAAAGTCTACCTTAGGTTTAAAGATACTTTATTCTCATTTAAGACATAAACAAATAGTCACTTACATGAGAAGAATTTTAAACATAATATGTGATCCTGGTAGTCCACCCGCACAGAAACGGTATCGAATTAATCCAGTAAATTTACATTTAAAGCTATCAAAATATTGCTAATTTACCGGCCCACCACGACCATCCCTCCAAAACACCAAGACACTAATTAATTAATTATGTACTGTAATAATTTTCGCTGAAATTCATTAGAAGACTCAATGTTTTTTATTTCCGAAGGTAGTAAGTTAAAAAGTTGTGCACTTTCATTTAATTACCATGAAATAATGAGTACCTCTAACAAATAAGAAATAAATAACAATGAAAGGGGTTCGGCCACAGAGTAGTGCTTTCCAGCCGCGCCACTTTGTATTCTAAAAAGTATATTATTAATTCATGCTAGCTATACAGGGTTATTTTTTAATCAGTACACAATTTTTTTGTACTTAAACTTTATGAAAATTAAACAGACCCGTATTTTTTGCTTTATATCGTTTCATATAAAAATTTCAAGCTAGATCGTCTGAAGCATGAAAATAAATAAAATAAATTGTATGGAAAAAAAATAACTTCGTCCAATTGACTTGAAACTTGGTAACAGTACTCTTCAACACAATTTGTGACACCCGTGTTTCTGCGTTTTACAAAATTCATCCTCTAAGACGTTAAAAAGAGGTATCAAAATCTGAAAATTTTGGAGAAAAAATAATTTTCCGTCTTATTTACGTTCTATCAACGTTACTGACACCGTTAGAAAAAATTGAGTACTGATTAAAAAGTAACCCTGTATATTAAAATTCAGTACCTAAACTCTACCTTCCATAGGGCAAAAGTTCTATGTCAAATGATCTTTTTCTTGGAAGTTATAAGACATTACAAGTGGTCCGGCTGGAAAGTATACTCCCCAGCGACGTGGCGCGGCGGTCAAAGCAATGGAAAATGAATCTTAAAAGCTACGGGGCAAAGGTTTTTTTCTTCCGTCGCTCCGTCTTCAGGCGTTGGATTGGATGTCTCTTCGTGCTTCTATTTTCGGCAAAAAAACCTTTGCTTCGTAGCTATTAAGATTCATTTTACGTTGCTTTGATCGCCGTGCCGCTTCGCTTATACAGGGTGTAAAGGAAAGCTTAGCAAATACTTAAATGGTTGAATCTACCCATAGCTATCATCAGCTATAAGTAATGTTTTTTTCCCGGAAACGTTATGTTAGAGAGTTTTCATTATTTACGCTACGCAACGTATCGTGAAACCGCGGCCCGCGCGCGATCCCCCAGCGCCGTGCTGCTATCGGAGTGCAATGTACATTGCTAGTTTTCGTGTTTTACGTTGTTATGATTGTTTTTATTGCAAAATGGAGTGTATTGGATTAAATAATAAAAAAATGTAAGCAGAAAATATTAAAAAAACATGAAAAAAAATTCAATCAGAATCATTCAGAATGATTGTCTAGGTCCAGGGTTTCAGTTTTTGCTAAGCTGTCTTTTACACCTTGTATATGAAAACGTCACACGAATTTCATGTTTATTTGACCCCCTCCCCCTCCTTGTGACAGCTGGTCATATTTGTAAGACTCCCCCCTTAGCGTGACGTCACATGTTTTGCATATTTTCAATTTTTTGTTTTTATTTCTAATAAAAGCAGTACTTAAATAGAGTTGTTTTTTTTTGGGTACTCAAAACTCTTTGTCTCAACCAAAGAAAAACGTTAAAAAAGTGCTTGGGACTGAGGAGGTTTAATTTTTGTAATTAATAGTTAACACCGTTTTGTACTCATAATTCATTTTGAAATGTGACGTCACGAAACTTCCCACCCCCTAGTCAGACTTTGTCGACCCCCTCCCCTCCCCTTAACGTGTGACGTAATTTATGAATGGTCCCCAAGACCTTATGGACGGTACTCAATCCGCCGTCCAAGTGGCTACGTTCTGGGCCTCAACTATAATCATAACTATAATATACAGATTGTTACTTAAAATAAGTCGAAATAGTGAATTACGTTAGCATTTTAACTTTGCGACTATTCGTATGTTGTGTAAAGTTATAGGGATGTTGACAGTGTTTGATTTTATGAATTATTGTATGAGAAACAAAAAATAATGCTACAAATATATTAATGTCCGAAAACAGCATTAAAATTGGTTTATAAATGAACAAGTTATTAGCATTTATATTAACGTAAGGACTAGCTATCTCGTTTTGTGGGGAGAGCTAGCTATCTCGTTTTTACCTACGCAAACAAATGGCGGTGACGTCACATGCCTGTAAGTGCATCTCTTTTTCGTTGTTTGACAGTTTCCCCTCTATTGAAATTTAATAGCTTGTAACTTTTTTATTTCTCAATACTTAGTTTTCAAAAATTATTTCAGTTTTGGGTTTTGGATTCAGTTCCTTTTTTAAGATAAACAATAAAAAAAACAACGGGTTGCACTCCGGGAGTTCCGGCAGAGGTGAAAACTTGAACATTAACGTTGTGCATTAATATGGAAATAAAACAAAATACACAAAAAGAATCCGTTATTCTCTCAGGATTCGAACCTTCGACCTGTTGCTTACAATCTGGAAACTTTTCCACTCGACCAAACTGTCTACTAATAGTGCGCAAACACCGATAGACTAAATAGACTATTTAGTCTATCGGTGTTTGCGCACTATGTGCGAATAATCGGTGACATCTGTCACAGAAAAAAAATTACCATAGGGCTGCCATCCGTCCGGGTTTCCACCCATACTTCAAAGTACACAACGCTGCTAAAGAAGTTTTCACTTCAAAAAAGGTGGCAACCCTATCCTACGCATTTTCGATCAGGGTCACGTGACATCTGACGAGTTTAACATTTTTCCCCATACTAAGAGTGCTCAACGCCGCTAAAGAAGTTTTCACTTCAAAAAAATATAAATAAACTTGCCATCGACTCGCTAAGAAGAAGATTAGTTAGAATTGCCAACTATTGAAGACTTACCTTCCTCGTCGTCCTCCAAGAACTCGACCTGCATCTCCGACTCGCTGACGTACTCTTCATCATCGCCCTCCTCCAAATATTGAGCTTCGTCATCATCCTGCAAATTATAATTATAATATTTGTAATAACAACAAACGATACACACTCAAAGGCCCACACATAGCCCCTTACTAGAAAGAAAGAAATAAATTTTTTTTTATTGACGTCATCAATACATCAATGAACATTTTTAAAAGTTATTTAATCCTAGCATTCCGCTCGGGACTTCGTTCCCGCGGGAATTCGGGAAAATTATGTAGCCTATGTTACTCAGGGATGATGTAGCATTCTAATGGTCAAAGAATTTTTCATATCGGTCCAGTAGTTTCGAAGCCTATTCAATGCAAACAAACAAACAATCAAGTCTTTCCTCTTTAAATATTAGACTAATTATAATCTAATGACGCCAATGAGCCCCCAAGTCAGCATAGTTGTGGTTTCGAAATAATCCACAACGCTCGTCTTCCGTGGAAACCCAGAGAGCGCTACTAACGCGCAGTCAGATCACACATAAGTACGAGTTATTTGTACTATGAGCACAGAGCATAAAAATAGTGAATCTAGCATCTAAAATAATTACAGAAGGCGACTCAAATCTTGACCTATGCTTAAGTACTGATTGTCTCTTTCTCTCGCTATCAAAATTACAAGACGACTGCTACTTAAGTATAGTTTAGAGTTTGAGTCGTGTTCTGTAATACATTTAAATATCTTTTAATAAAATTGTGTTTTTAACACTTAACAAAATCCTTCCTTCGGTACGACTTAGGCAACCGGTTGCGATTGCAACCCGTTGCCTTAATCGTACCACCCATGGCCTTAGCCGTACTTAGAGCAGATATGTCTTTTTTTCAAGTAAAAGTTATTTGACAATTTAAAAATTGCGTTGACTTAAATGATACGAGATCAATTTCAGTCTTCTTTATTATAATAATAATTAAAAGTACTAAATAATACGAAAAGTACTAATTATTACGAAACAAAACTAACATTCTTAGGTTATAATTATTTGGTTCAGAAATCAGTTTAAACACACATATCACAAACTAGCATCCCGCTCGGGACTTCGCTCCCGTGGGAATTTGTGAAAACGGAGATATTAAGCTCGGCTCGGAGATATTGCATTCAAGCTCGGAGATATTGCATTCAAGCAAGCCATTATTTGCTTTTTATTTGTAAGGCTGTCAACCCTTGATGGTCCGGGTTGGGGAGATTCAGTTCTGGGTGGTAGGTGTCCTTGCCACATGTGGCTCGCCACACGTTGTGGGTGGCGTACCAATCGCAGGTGTTGTTTCAGCCCGGGCTGGCTCGGGATCTGTGGCCGTAGTTGATCCTTGGTCTACCGGGTCATCAATTTGTACAGAAGACACAAAGTCATTTTCAGTGAAGACATTTCTATCACTAGGCCATAGGCCTGTTGCTGTAAACCCATTCTGTGCTATGACCATACGAACTGATCTGGGGTACGCTTTACCCAACAGCTCTGCAACGTTTTCCTGTTTTATCACAGCCATGACGATGCTGCATAATTGTAGTTGCTTTTCAGGGTTTTGAAAAACGACCTGTCCAGTGGCTATAAACGGTGGGTTGTGTGTGCCGGGAAGGATAGCATGACTATACCATAATCACGAGCCAACTGAATAGCTTCCAGATTTATCGTGTGCGTGCTGTGACCATCCAACAACAGCAGCATTTGTTTTTGGTCGCTCTTTTCCAGTGTAGTACATTTTATAAAATGCTGCAACCATTGCACAAACAGTTCTGACTTCTGATGTTATCCATCCGTTTTTCGAGCATCCAAACACTGTGTTGGGTGGAGCTCCTCTTTTATTTTTCGAGCAATCGGACACGCTTGTAAATCAACATGGGTGATATGTATTCACCAGCAGCATTCATCGCACACACACATGTAGTAAGACCTCTTTCTCCGCTTGTGAGTGCGCCAACTTGGTGTTTACCTTTTTGAGGAATGACTTTAGAAGGTTTGTACACAGTGGATAAGGAAGTTTCATCCACGTTATACACTTTGTCTGCAGTAAACTTGTATTTTTCCAGTAAGTATTTCTTCGTACTTGTCAAAAAATTCATTCACACGCTCTTTATTAAACGCCTTGATTCTTGCCATCGATGTCGGCGCCGGCACGCGCAGCGACAAGAATAGATGTTCTTTTATGAATCTAGCAAACCATTTCTTACCGTTTGACCTTGCTCACATGAATCGGAAAACACTACAAAAACAGACATGAATCAAAAAAAAATTTCATCATAACTTTACGTGAAATGGCTTACGACTGACGTAAAAATATTAGTGAAAACTGTGCAAAAAAACGTACTTTTTCATTATTTTTCGATCGCGAAATCCAGCAAGCTGCCGTGTTTTTGTTTACCCGTGCGACGGAGTAAAACCATGTTACACCGCCAGTTGTCACCTTTTCATTCGAGTGCACAGATATCGACGTGGTACGACTTAAGCACTGGTACGGTACCTTGACCAAATGACATGACACCTTGTACCTTATCATAGTACCCGTAATGGGTAGATTCCACCATTTAAGTATTTGCTGAGCTGTCGTATATGTAGAGTAGTAGCTTTCCGCCCGGGACTTCGTTCCCGTGGGAATTGGGAAAATTATGTAGCCTATGTGTTAATCTAGGGTGTCAGCTACCTCCGTACCAAATTTTATCAAATTGGTCCAGCCGTTTGAGCACGAAAGAGTATTAAACATCCATTCATACATCCATACAAACTTACGCGTTTATAATATTAGTAAGGATGTTCAGGAACTGGGAGATTTTAGTTCGCCTTCTTTTTTTTATCGGACATCCAGACACGATACGGGGTTTCCTTCAGGCCTTATACACTATCCATCATGCTGGTCCAACCGACAGTGACGGAGCTATACTACGAAACGAGACAGACTGTCAATCTCTCGTAGTATAGCTCTGTTCCAGCAGATGGACAATGAATGAAGCGCCTTACCTTGTCAAGATCTCGTAATTTGTAGCGAGCGCTTTATTGTCACCTAACTTTACTACTTATATTATAAACTAGCATTCCGCCAGGGACTTCCTTTCCGTGGGAATTCGGGAAAATTATGTAGCCTCTGTTCTGTTACTCAGGGATCATTTAGCGTTCTAATGGTGAAAGATTTTTTCAAATCAGTCCATTTGGAGCCTATTCAATGCAAACAAACAATCAAATCTTTCCTCTTTATAACTTTTATATTATCAGTGTAGATGTGTAAGGCTGTTCGTTTTTCCTTCCTTCGCGTCGAAACGGAACAACGGACCGATATGATTTTTTCATGGGATATTTGGAAGACAGACAGTGGCATAGGCTACTTTTAGTTAAGAAAGTATAACTATTTACCAAGGTGACTTTTTTGTAAACATTCTGCTGACGTGAACTCTATCAGACGTTTAAAGGGCAATTTATGGCTATGTTTTTAAGATTAAGTCTATTATTGAAATGTGTCTTAAGTGTTCCCAAATAAAACATGTATAAGCATTTGCAATATACAATCATCTTTATTCAGATTTATATTCTCCTATATGGGACTTTAAATTATTTAGCGAAACTTTAGGTGAGATTCTCCCAATGCATCTGAACAACTTTTCCCAAAGGAACCCATATGATATTCTCAAAAATTTTATTCGATTTCCCATACTAAGGTAATCCGCTGATCGCTCAAATTGAAAACAATGTTTTCACATTTCGACCCGTTCCTTTGGAAAAGTTGTTCAGTTGGTGGGCTGATGCACATCCTTAATATTCGCTAATTAATTTAAAGTCTCCCAATATATTCTTTTTTTGTCAAAAATAGTTAATAGAAGTTTTCCCAAGTTTGGACCAATTAAAATTTACAATCTTGACAAATTTGCGCAGCGCACTGTAGGCATATGGGATTTTTACACGAGCAGCAATGGAATCTCGTCCTTCTCTTCAGTTTACTAGGGCATATACTGCATTGTTTCCTGACTCCAGAACCTTTGACTTCAACAACTATAGGAGGAGGTGGCAAATCTTTACCCAATACTCGTCTTATGGTAAGACGAAGTTCTCTTGGCAGCCTATCATAATATGCACGCTCCTTTAAGCTCGAAAGAACCAAATCTCTTGCCAAAGATAACAAAAAGTCTTTCCTTCGTAATTTTTGTGAACAACTTTGATGCAAGATAAAGGAATTAATTCCAGCTAAGTCCAGAATTCGGTAAAATATCGCGGTAGGGCTATAACCGGTTTTTCGGGCACACGAATAGATCGAGCATATGTTCTCAATTTCTATGATTCCATCTTTAGTGCGGTTATAGTCAACAACCATTAAAGGTTTTTTTGTGGCTTCATCTACGCTCTGAGTATGATGAGAGGAAGATATCAAAATAATAGCTTCATTTCTTTTTGGAACATAAGACAACAAAGTATAATCTTGGGTGAACCCATATACAGAACTACTTCGCTCTTTCAATTTGTTTGGTAACAACTCTTTAGGAACTTCTGGTTTATTCTTTTTCAGTGTTCCCAGATAAGTCAATTTTTGATCTTTCAAAGCTTGCACCAATTCAAGGGAACTGAAGTTACTATTTGCCGTTATATTCCTATTGCTGTTTGCAATAGGCTTTGCAACTCTAAGTAAAGACTGAGCTGGAATGCTCAATTGCCTTTCTGCCTCTGAAAGACTCTCGTCTTTTAAATCCTTACTAAAGCCAAGATAAGCGTTGTAAGTATAATGAGTTTCAACGTCACACAGAACGACAATTTTGATGCCATACTTTGCTGGCTTATTCGACATGAATGTTGCGAACTTACCTCTAAAAGGTATTAGCATATCATCAACGCAAACATTTGGCCCCAGGATATAATTTAGCTGGGAATTTGTTATGAATTTGTCAAACAGAGACGATATATCTGCAAGTGGATTTTGACGATTATTGCCACTGTCAAACCTCAAACAATAGATCAAAGTAAGGAAACGAAATCTAGTCATGATACAGCGAAAAATTTCGTAACCCGTCCCGTCAGAAGCAAACAAGTAAGTGGCGTCGGTATCATTACATTTTAATGCCGAGCTGTAGTACAAAAGTCCGATTAAACTCTGGATTTCAGTTACATTGGTATCTTTAAGTTGATTTTTGTTACTATCGCAAAACTGTTCCCTGTACGCTTTTAGTTTTTCATTTGTGTGTAGCACTACTTTTTCTATCATTTCTAAATCAAATATTCTTGACCAGAGATCTAGAAAACTTTGAAAGGTTTTTGGTTCTATTTGGCGAGATATGTGAGTTTTATCATCAATTTTGCTGGTTCGGGGTAGTTCAGTCTTCGACCATTTAAATCCGTTTTTGCCAATGTAGTTTGAATCATCTTTATTGCTCAAGTAAACTGTATTTTCTTCATCGTCATCATCTTCGCTTTCGCTTGACTCCAACTCGCATTCTTTGAACGTTTTGTTTTTAATGTCTTCGTATACTTGTTTAACGTGTGGTTCGAGCGGATCATCACTATCACTAAATTCGTTTTTTTGTTCTAATTCTTCGAGCCAGTCGTCAATTGTCTCATATTTGAGAATTCCTCTACAGTCCCGTTTTGAGGGTCTGCCTTCGTCTATTTGCTTCGACATCTAAAAAGAGGTAACGCATTTTAACTTTTTTTTAAAGCTTCCTTTCTTCTACACCGGCGCATTACTTAAAAGTTACTAACTCTTCCCAGAATTACTGCAGCAAACATTGACATTGACGAAGGCTAAAATAACTAGGTTATTGCAGTCATTACGTCTGTGAGACGCCGTATTTATTGTTGTCATGTCTATTAGGTATTATTGCCTATTTTATTCATTTCAGGACATCAGGCGGTAGTTACATTATTTCTGACATATTTTGAACTTTACGCTATACTTGAACTAAATGCACTTCCTAGCCTAGTAGGTGCCACAACAAGCTTTAATAAAATAAAATAAAAAAGATATTATGGTAAAAACATTGTATACCGCTAATTAATAAAACACAAATTAAATTTGAAAGACCTTTTAAAAGTAACAACAAAATTTTCTTAAAATTATAAACATGAACTCAAGAATAGGACATTAACAAAACATAATTTTCTTTAAAGATTATAAACTACGTAGTAATTTCAAAACTTGAGATCTAAATTTAAATTGGGAATCGCCAAATACATCAACCAATCGTGCCAACCGCCATTTATTTCAAGTTAATACAAAATGAGTATTAACCTTATATCACTAAAAGAAAATCTTGTGACAGATATTGCTATACAGGATGTAAGGGAAACGCTTCCGAATACTGAAAGTACACGCTCAGTCAATAGTTTTGAGTAACTTTCTAAAATAAACTTTTCCAGGAAACGAAAAAAGTTTTGGACTTCTCCATACATAACAAGCTGTCCGATTAAAATGACTTTTTTGTATGGGGCCGTCGTTTTTTTTTCGTTAATTCCTGGAAAAGTTTATTGATAAAGTTACTCAAAACCATTGACTGAGCATGTACTTTCAGTATTCGGAAGCGTTTTCCTTACACCCTGTATAATAAGCAAGATTTGCTTTTAGATTTGGTTTAAATGACATCTTGAGTCAAATGATATATGCAGAAAATTGCTACTTTCTCCTCCCCTTTTCTTTGCACAAAACCAGCAATGTGCGTCACACGAGATTTTGTTCGCGACATGGTGGCTCTACAACTCAACTGTTTCGTAATACATTGCGTAGCGCCAAATTAATTCCACATGATTTGTCGCTCTGGAGGACTAACTCATCAACGCACAGCCCAAACCCTTAAAGGTGTCTATTATGACGTAGGCAAGCACTAAGAAAAGATTTTTTGAAATTCAACCCCTAAGGGGGTGAAATGGGGTTTCATAGTTTGTATGGAGAAAACAATTTTTTTTGACATTTTGACTCGATACTTCGTCAAGATATACCATAAACGGACACGTGTTTTCGCGGTTTTTCGAAAATCGTCCCCTAAGGGGTCAAGAATGAAATGGGTGACTAAAAGAGTTCTTTACGTGAGCGAAGCCGCGGGAAAAAGCTAGTCTATATCTTTAGTAATATTATAAATGTGAAAGTAGGGATGTTTGTTACGCTTTCACGAAAAAACTACTCAACCGATCATCATGAAATTTTGTACACATATTCTCGGAGGTACAAGTAACTCAGGATACTTTTTATTACAAAAAAAACATTTTACGACGCGGGCGGAAAGCTAGTATGTATGTAAAACAAAGTTGAGTTTGTTCGAACACTTATGATTATAACTCGAGAACGGCTGGACCGATTTTGATAAAATTTGGTATCGAGGTAGCTGACACCCTGGATTAACACATAGGCTACATAATTTTCCCAAATTCCCACGAGAACGAAGTCCCGGGCGGAAAGTTAGTGTATTCATAGTTTTATGTAGTAGTACTGTAGTAGTGAGATATTACGTGTATTTAATTTTTCGTTAAATGCGCAGTTTTTAAAGTCTGCCTGGACTTTTTATCACAATGCAATGTCTAATATTAATATTCAAAATTAAAAACTGAAATGAGATTATATTTATATCTGTATTTTAAGACTAGCTTTCCGCCTGGAAATTCGGGAAAATCTTGTACCCTATGTTCATCACGGATAATGTATGGTAGGATTCTAATGGTGAAAGAATTTTTCAAATCAGTCCAGTAGTTTCGGAGCCTATTCAATGCAAACAAACAAACTCAAATCCTTGTGCTGAAAATTACGTGTTTTTGGGAGCGGGGAGTGTTAGTCATAATCATAACCTTACCTTGATCACCAGGAGGTTAAAAAGATGCCAAAAACCCTTATGTGATTAATGGACAATCCCCTGGGAGGGAATTGTAAGATCGAGAATTAATGTGAAAGTTTTTATGTATGGATGTTTGTTACTCTTTGACGCTAAAATGGCTAGAGTCTAGCCTAGCCGCTAGACCAATTTTGATAAATTTGATATGGAGGTAGCTGACACTCTGGATTAACACATCCGCAGCTGCCTCTTGATCGACGGGTCCTGTGTTCGATTCCCAGTCAGGGCAAATATTTGTGTGAAAAACAAATGTTTGTCCTCGGGTCATGGGTTATTGTTTGTCTTTATGTGTGTTCCGAGGGACCCACGCCACAAGGGAAATCCTTAGTCTGGGCGTTTGAGAGTGTAACTTTTATTTATTATTTACGCTACATAATTTTCCCAATTCATTGATATTTATGTCGATGACTGGCTACTTTTTTACAGGAACGAAGTCACAGGTGGAATAGGTAAATAAGAATAAATACCTGGTAGTCTGGATCGTCATCTTGGTTCTGATCCTCTCCGTCCTGTTCCATCTCCTCTTTTACGTTCTCAACTTCCTGACTTTCATCTTGGGTCTCCGTTTGTACGTCTTCCGATATGATTATCTCCTCCTTGATAACATTCCCTTTTCTGGTGGAATCTGTTTGAAAAACAAAGCAGACATTTTACAAGGAAGCAAAGTCAACAAAAAACTATCAAAAATGTTTCTTATGTATTGGAGTGAGCTACAAAATCATCAAACACTTTATTGTAATGTAGTTAGTGTAAAAATCGTGTCTAATAAAAGTAGTGTAAAGATTGTACATTTTTAATAAGACTTCAGTCACTCTTGGTGACTTAGCCCTTATTCCAGGAGACTCAAGTCTTGATCTATACTTAAGTATTGGTTGTCTATTTCGCTCACTATCAAAATGACAAAGAAGACTGCTACTTAAGTATAGATTAGAGTCCGAGTTGAGTTCTTTAATATGGACCTAAGTGTGGCCACTTTTTGGTCAGTTTCATGATATTGAGCTCAACTTCTGACTGTCCTCTATAAAAACTTGGAAAAAAAATTAAGCTTACCAAGGAGATTGTTATCTAATATGTCTTTGGCTGCCAAGATTTGCCGCCTAAACTGATACACATCTCGAAGTTTGTCGATACATTTATCACAGATGTATTCGGTGCTATCTGATGGTTTCATCCACTGAAATAAAATAAAAAATTATATCTTCAACGTATAATTCTTAGGCAAGAATTTCCTTAAGAAAATATTTTTCCTGTGGTAGGTCTCCCCTACATATTTTAAGTACCTACATAATTTATTAAAATTTTAAATGGTTTATTTTAATTTTAATTCAGGCTAATAAAAAAACATGTAAAGAAATTGAAATACGATAAAATTTTGTGGCAAAGGTTCATGTTCTTCTTCTTATCAGCCCTTATATATATACGTAGGGAGAACTGTCCCCCCACCAAGGGGGACAGAGTTCTCCCTTCGAAACACAAAGTGTAAAAATATTTTTGGCCACCGAATTTTTTTTTCATAGGAAAGTTTGAGAGTTACATAGTCTTCTTCGTCTCAGACAAAGTCGGGGGCAAAATTCGAGGGAGGTGATTGATTTTAAAAGGTTATGTTCTAATGTTGTTCCAATCAAAAGATTAACAAGATGGTTATAGCCAAAAAAACCATCCCTGACATGACCGTCTAGCCAAATTGCTAGTAAATACATAATATTTGAAATACATAATCTAGAAAAATTTGTTTACCGAGAAAACAAAACAGTCGGTCAACATTTCACCGTAGACTTCCAAGTCGCCTTCTTCGGTCAAATACTGACCCCAAAGCTCCTTCAATGATCGCCCTTCCAAGCAACATTTACACATACTATCATTATTCGGCATTTTATAAGTAAATACTCCTTTTTAACGAGTTTCTATTAAGTATTTTGATAATAATGAAATAGGCAACGAAACGACGTGCACCATACATGCACGACGCTTTTCGTCAAGCCGCCATCTTGTTAAATTTATCCCTTTCGGGAAAGGCAAAGGAAACTATGTCCATACAGCCATGTCTTCAGTGAAAAATCTTCTTTCTTCAACTTAACCTAAGCCCTAAGCTCCTCATGTTCTGCTTCTGCGTAAAACCGGATAGCGTCTGTTTTACGAAAACTGGCGGCGAGAAGCACAACCGCGAGGATCTTTGTCGGTACCAAACGGAGCAGAAACACTGTTATCACTTGAATTTTTCATTATTACACGAATTTTAGTCAATTTACTGCATAATACACTATCACTATTACACATTAAACAACTTTTTCACGCCGAAATCGAAAATTCAATTGACAAAGCAACCGCTCACGCCGAGTTCCCGCCAAAGACCTTATTTAATCCATTAGTTTTATGATCATACCAAGCAAAAAAGTTAAACATCCATACAGCCAATTATCCAATGAAAATTCTACTCTTCACCGCCTATTCTTCTTTTCTCTTTGTATTCTCTTTCTTCTTCAACTAAAAAAATTGTACCATCCATCACCACTCCATCTCTGCTTTTGCTTTTTCATGGGCTAGAAACAGAAAATCTCTGCCGATCTCGCACCATGATTTAACTTCGTGTTCGTGTCTCGCACTAATTTAGAAAAAAAAAAAGAAATGTCATCATAATTTTGGTTTTGTTGTCGATGCATTGATTAATTTTCGCATTTACCCTTTATTTTTCAAGAACTCTCTGTTATATAATAGTTAAATCTAAAACAGAAAGATCTGCAACATCTCTGTTGAATGTGTACGTAGAAATATCACGATAAAGTTGTTCGTTGCGATGAAAAAGTAATGTCTGACAGGTCAATGTAGATGAAATGAAGAAATTGCTTGCTTGCCTATATCAGCATTTAAACCTGTTTTCTGCTTATTTCAGCCGTGTGATGAGCCGTTTGAACTCTCCATCTACCGGAATGGACGACGAAGGACTTGCTGGACACGCACTCAGTGACTTTTTACTACAATTAGAAAATTATAATCCATCCATTCCAGACTCAGTTGTTTCGCACTATTTGAACGCTTCTGGCTTTGAATCTCAAGATCCTAGGTGAGTAACCAGAATGTTGGTATGTATTGTGGTGAGAAATAAATAAATTTATATATTTTATTTTAATATTATCATGAAAATCATTAGGATTTCTTTTTAAATCTACTTATTGCAGGTCACATTTTTAATGTTTTGACTAAATGCAAAATAATAAAAAATAAACTCTTTCATTCATTACTTACTGACCAGAGAGAGTAAGTAATCTCTAGAATGAGAAAAAATGGGCATGATGATCACTGGATCATCACTCAGAAATGTTCATAGTGTATCAAACCATCTGTCAAAGGCCAGAAAGGCCGAGGGCAGATAAAAAAAGGAACAAAAAAATATTACTGAAATTCTCTTAAATTCTTAGTGACAGTATCCCACATGCTCAAAAATAAATCTATTTGCAGACTAATCCGCCTCATTGCCCTGGCCTCCCAGAAGTTCTTATCGGACATAGCAAACGATGCACTCCAACACTGTAAGATGCGTACATCTAGTCAGATAACGCAAAGCTCCAAGAACCCGAAAGGCCCTAAGGAGAAGAAGTACGTAATGACGATGGAAGATCTGGTGCCTGCTCTGCAAGAGTATGGCATCACAGCTAGAAAGCCTCATTACTTTGTATAGGGTTAGTTTTTCTTCTGTTATAGTGCGCACCAAATAAGTTGATCTGATTTTGTCTTCGCAGTACTTTTCTAATTTCTCTGGCACTGATTTTTCATATAATCTCATTAGGGGCAGTCCACATGTTACATTACAGTACTAGATTAAGGCAGCGGTTATGTATAATGTTAAAGAGAAAAGAAAAACGGATACAACGGGGTGGGATGGTCCAAATTTTGAATGAATTTTTGAAAAATACCTTATTTGTTCACTTTAGTTTTGTTATTTATTTATATTTTTTTGTTTTATTGCTTTTCAAAATGATGAAATTGAGTTAGTGACAACAACATGGGGTGATTTTAAAATAAGTACTTAGTGTAATTAACCAGCCGCGTGGTTGTTTACGCCGCGTGCGATACAAATTTCGTACACCATGTGTTCAAAAAGCACACAAAGGTTTAAGTATGGGAATCCAACCCAAGAAATTGTTTTCCGAAAGAACATATAGGGATATGAAAAAATGTTCACCTCTTCATACCAATCAGCTGATTTGACTTTATTTGGCTACACAGTAGAGTTTTTTTGAGAATTTCATATTCTTTAGGGAAAGTTGTTCAGTTTCATGGGGTGAATCTCCTACTAAGGTTTTGCCAATTTAAAGTCCCTCCAATTTAAGGCTTATAATCTGTAATATCTGTAGTGGGGCAGGAAACCAGGGGGTAATCTGTTAGCCCCCTTGCCACCATCTTCATGTTTTTTTTTTCATTCCTGGGACTGAAAAAAAACATGAAAATGGTGGCATTCATTCTGGTCACAGTATGTTCTGTAGTTATTTGGTGTGCACTATAATGATGTCCAATCTCATGAAGTTTGTGCTGCCACTAAACATATTTGGAAAGTAGGTGGAAATGCTTGGTTTTCTATACATATAACTTTATAGTAATATTACTTTTGGGAATCAGCAGCATATCTGGCTAAAGAGGCAAATAAAACCATATAAAATTGAAAAGTTATTTTATTCTCCCTTAGCAAAATACAACTAAGGCACAAATTTCATGATACAGATAGGCCATCTAATGATAAGTTATTGATGTAACAGTTTGGCAATCAATTAATTAATAAAAAGATGTAATATTTATTTCTAACTTTAAATAAATGGAGTAATTTTTATAAAACTTATTTTATTTTCACTTTAATTAAGTTAAGAGCCGCATACCATATAAGTATTTATTGTATTATTTTATTTAAAAAGAAAGAAAAAAATTACGAAAGTAGAAAATCTCTAGGTACAGACAGCATCACGTCAGGTTATCCCATTTGCACTACAAAAGCCGGCGCTATTACGAGCGAGATAATGGCGACGCGACGTCAGGGTCATAGCCTGATGTGCTGCCGTGTTTACCTACCTTGAACTGTAAAACAGCGTGAAGAAATTCGATTCCGTACTACGCTCATTACATCCAAAACAAAACTTCAGTAGAGATGACATGACATGTTAAGTACTTTACGGTTACGTAAAACGAAACGTAAACTAACCTAACACAACATAAAAATTGTAAATATTGAAAAAATTTAGCATAAACAAAGCACATGCAGACAATTAGGCACTTGCATTCTCTGGTAACACGTAGGGCATCATTCACGTCGTTTTATTTTCGAAGAAACGTTTGTCTTTCTAAAAAGATGGAAGAAAACGCAACCGCCTCAAAGGCATCCAATCTTCATGAAGCTTTGACGCCCATATCTTGGCTTGCTGGGTGCTGGAGTACCACAGAAGGTCGAGGAAAGTACCCGAACATCCCAGAATTCAAATATCATGAAGAATTGGAGTTTGCCTGCGTCGGTAATGTCTTTGTTTACTTACCTAACTACTAAGTTGAAAAGTTTTTCTTGACAAACTTTTGTCCTTAAAACTCTGAATCGTTACTGCCTCGAAGCAATTCATAAGGCAACTGTACAGCTATCTACCACAAATTAAAAGAAAAACCACTTTTTATGTTTTTGTATTTTAATTTGTTTAAGTTAAATAACTTAGAAACTTACAGTTAATTTATTTATTTATTTAAAATACTTACAACTATTATTACAGGCTTAACCTAATACAATAGTGTAGACTTCCAATACTATTAATATTTCGTTTCTATGTGTTCCAGGTCAACCGATGTACAATTTTATGTCTACATCTCATCATCCTGAAAAACAAACGCCAATGCACCTCGAACGAGGGTTTTTACGTATCAAACCGGGCACAAACGAACTTGGATTCGCTGTCAGTCACAACTTTGGCCTAACTTCTTTAGAAGAAGGGACGTATGACCCGGAAACCAAGACTTTAACATTTGAAACGGTAAATATATCTCGTATGTCATTTGCCAAGCAGCCCCATGTAACGAAATTTAAAAGGGAATTTAAATTACTCGAAGATGGCAACCTTGAAATGGTTATGTACATGGAAACGGAAAGGACACCACTAACTGAGCACTTACGGACTATTTACCAGAAAGTTTAAATGTTTGGGTCTTGTTTTTTGTAATTAGGTACACTCAACAGCACATCAATTGCCCTAGTATATGCAATGAGATTTCATTTTTTGAGAGTAGATTTCCAAGGAAAATATACATTTATTTCACACTCAATTATTATTGATGTTGACAAAAATGATCTTGAATTGCTAAAAGGATGCACGTCCAAATTCAAAGGTAAGAAATTAAAACTTTTCTTATTACAAATAGGGTTCATATTCCTTGTGTTGAATAAAAAGTCTAAATTCTCATGAGAGAGGAGTCTCATTGAGCTAGGGTAGTTTGGTTTACAGATAACATGACATAAATTTGACGTCAAGACCAACATGTTCAGGAGCATAGTTAAACTCACTAAGTATTGTGTTATTTCTAAATTGTTTCCAAATCTTGCAATTTTAGAGTACTTGGACGAAGAATGTTTGACAAGTAGGTAGGTACTTTTGACTGTAATAAAGTTTGTTTATGATCTGAGAATGAATTTTAGGTAGATACATATTGTAATGTGAATATTTAATAAGCACCAATGAATAAATATTGAACAAACCGCTAATTTTTTTATTAATCTGCACAATTAACAAATAGATCCGCTACTATGCTCCGTGGACTACCTGTCCACAATAGACTTGGGTGATAAATAACGTCACAGTGAAAAAATCACCGTGATCAGCTTACCAAATAGTATATTCATTCTAGATTTCAATGTATGGACAAAACGGCAAAATTAATAATTTTGTTTTGATGTTGCAGTGTTATACCTATCAATAAGTTAATTATAAATCACAACTCTCCCGCCCCCCCCGCATCCGGCGTCACCCCTCCCCTCCTTGAAAAGTGTCCCGTTTTACAGATTTCCTCGATTTTCAAGAAAACTATGCAAGCTAGGACAAAATGGCCAAAGACTAAATTTATATTGATAAATTGCCTATAAATAAGTTCTAACATTCATTTTAATACGACTTATAGATTCCAAGATATGATGTGTCAAAGTTTACTAAAAATATGCACGCAGCAGAAATTTGACATTTAACACATAGAAATTAATAACATTTATTATTGTTTCGTAGCCCAGTGGCGCTCGCTGATCTCAACCGATCAGTGAGGTAAAGCAACGTACACATAGACAGGGAACCTGATTGGTGACCTAAGTGGCAATTTATCACGAGCGTTATCATGCCACGGATGGCCGTTAAACTGCTGTCACCGATTGAATACAGTCGTTAAAACCAAGGCAGAGGCCATTGATCGGTTTGAAAACTCAGACACCAGGGTTAGCCAAGTTCGCCACATACTTGACTATACCTATACGATAAGAAGAAGATTGTTTCCCCAAAAATGTTTTTGTATTGTAATTATTATTCAAATCAAATTAATCTCGTCATTATTATCTTTTAGAGTCTTTTGAAGCAACTAAGACCCTGACTACGTGTGCACATGGTGGTTCAATACAGTCCAGCTTTGATAGTATACATTCCTCAAATTCGTACTGAGTGCTTTTATAGGTATTTCATTCCTTAGCGGTGCACCATGTAATTCTCTGCTGACGTCTGTATTTCCGGGCTCATTTAACTCGAATATCGTTAAAGTTTGAGTGAATAGGGTGATATCTACAGCTTGCTGCATCCTCGACCACATCTTTACCCCTGGGCTAGATTGTGGTCAAGAGCAAACCCATAATCTATAAAAAAGACAGAACCACGAGAAAATAAAGGACAATAACAGCTGATGACGACGCAGATATGTTAATGCTGCAATAGAAGAATCCAAAAGAAACGGAATGTCGTAGTGGTAGTATCATGCTGCAAAAAGGCTGCGGAAAAAATGTAGATGTAGGTATTAAAGCTGGACTGCGTTGCCATGTGGTGATCGGTTGAGAATAACACCACCCCATCTCTTTTTGTGGCTGTCGTAATCCATCTTACGCAACGACACCTCAGTTTGTAATCCCTCCTAGCCTTCTAGTAATCCATCTTAAGCAACGACACCTCAGTTTGTTTTTAATCTGAGGTGGCGTTTTATGGTCTCATGCGGTGTGGTAGGCTCTGTAAAGAGCCGTCTGGTTCGCGACCACCCTCCTACCGAAGTCCGACGCCAAACAGCTTGCTGTGTTCCGTCGGTGCGTAGGAGTACCAGTGCCTTAATTGGCATTTTCTGGGTTAACTCGCTCCATCGTCGACCTCATCTATGACTTTGGTGAAGATTGGGTTCAAGAGACAAGAGTTAATAAAAAAAATTTAACCACCATGTGCAATTGTGCACACATTGTCAGGGTCTTAGTTGCTTCCAAAGACTAAAAGATAATAATGACGAGGCTGATTTGATTTGAACAATAATTACAATACAAACACATTTTTTGTGAAACAATCTTCTTCTTCTTATCGTATAGGTATAGTCAAGTGTTGAACTTGGCGAACTTGGCTAACCCTGGTGTCAGAGTTTTCAAACCGCACAATGACCTCTGACTTGGTTTTTTACGACTTAGTCAATCGACGCATGAAACGCTCGTGATAAATTGCCACTTTGGTCACCCATCAGGTTCCCTGCCTATGTGTACGTTGCTTTACCTCACTGATCGGTTGAGATCAGCGAGCGCCACTGGGATACGAGCGTTTCTTGGGAAATAATAATAAATGTTATTGATTTCTGTGTGTTAAATATCAAATTTCTGCTGCGCACAGATTTTTAGTAAACTTTGACACATCATATCTTGGAAAGTATAAGTCGTATTATAATGAATTTGGACGTATTTAAAGGCAATTTATCAATAAATAATTTAGTCCTTGGCCGTTTTGTCCTGGCTTGTATAGTTTTCTTGAAAATTGAGGAAATCTGTAAAACGGGACACTTTTCAAGGGAGGGAGGGGTGACGCCGGATGCGGGGTTCGGGGGCGGGAGAGTTGTGATTTATAATATACTTATTGATAGGTATAAAACTGCAACATCAAAACAAAATTATTAATTTTGCCGCTAAAAAATCTATAATGAATATACTAAAAGATATCACAGTGACTTGGTTCGGAATATCAACGTTCCAAAGTAACGTCGTTCCACCCGCGCGCGCCGCGCCGTGTCGCTGTCACGCTCACGCAGCGCGCGAGGATGGATGGAACGGCGAGGGGCGCGGCGCGCGGGTGGAACGGTCCGATCGGTCGGTCGGTGACTGATAACGGCGAGGTGCAGTCAGGTAGTTATTGTTCCTTATCCTTGGATGTGATTGACGTGGTTTATTTAATTTAATTTAAATTTATTTATTTATTTAAGTATGTCATGCTCTGGGAGTTCTAAGTAACGCTTTAAACATTCACTAGAAAATTAATTTTGTTATATTTTTACTAAAAGTGTTTCTATCTATGTTTCTTAAATCACATTTTAGATTGTTTGTGAAACCTGTGTGTAAGGTCTCTTAAGTGTTTATATTTAGATGTGGAAAACATGCTGGCTGTACTATTAATCATAGTTATTGTTATTTAGATGAGTAAGTACATTATAGTATTGCTGTTTGTTATCCAAAATAAAATAAAATAAAGCTACACGGGCTCATTATGTGTTAGTAAAACTTAACCTATGTTAGTATTTTACAAATGTCAAAAAATAATATAAATTAAATACATCGAAATAAATAATAATACATACACAACACCTCATGCAACCAACACTCTAGTGAGGTGTCGCATGATATCCGAGTCACATCTCGCCACCATGGTACTCAGGATAGAGTTGGAGCTGGCCCGCACCCTGCAGAGCAACGAGGCAGCTCGCTTCCGCAAAATCGCATAGAAATCATCTGTGCGTGCGTCCGCGAGCATGCCTGATACGCTGCAGAAGCGGGGCAGCCCCATCAATATCCTGAATCCATTATTATATTGGACTCGCAGGGCGCTAATGGTCTTTTATTGTATTCGGTAATCAGGTTAAAATATTGTGAAATTAAGTTGTTAGTTTTTTAAGTTTTTTTTAGTTTCTAATAAGCAAACAAGCAGTTCGTCGGACGCTATTTGTTTGAATATCGGTTACATATTACTTAATTTTTATATTTTATTTTAGACTATGTTATTTAGTATTAAAATATCGGTTTTATATTAATAGCGTATACATTGGAATGGGCACCATTGCCATTGTAACAGTCCTAAGCCTGTATGAATTGTGAAGGTTGTTTTTGTCCCACTCAATCAAACAACAAATAAATAAAAAAGTCACAAAGTTATATAGTGTAACATAAACCAAAGAAAAGATAATACGTATACCACTCACCATAGCCTGTCGTCACGACGGTTGAGTCGCTCCTATCGAGCAAAGTTTTTTTTTGACATGTTTTTGTGCTTGTTTATATGGAACCTGTTTTCCGAAATAAATGATTTTATTATTTTATTATTATTATTAAAGTAACGTATGTGACAAAGTCACGGTGATTATTAGCTTGCTGGATTTGCACGAGCAATTTTTCATCCAGCAAGCGCCCCCACCACCGCGACCGTCGTGCAGATGGATAGTGAATAGCGCGGACGTACGTCAGAGCGGTCCTGCGTCGTGCGTGCTTGATCGTGAATAGACTTGCTGTACAGCAGATTGGCATTTAGAGCTTGTGTCGCAAAGTTCCAATATTACACTGTCCACTCTAAGATAAGTATGGAAATCTATGACGTTCAAATCATTAATTATATTATTAATTTGAGTATACTCCGCACGCTTATGGTAAATTTTTTTCATCCAAAACCTCTTCTTATTTTTTTTTCTCTCTTCTGCTGCTGCTGATAACATGAGAAGAACTCCCATTTTTTGGCGCTTTGATAAAACAGGTGGCATTGTACGAGTATAAAACACGTCCTCTCAGATTAATCGTTCGGTTACATCTGGCATGCTGGATGCACGCACGATAGTGCGTATGTTACATCCATCTTGCATGGCCTTGGCGGGACGTACAGCAAGATGGATAGTGAATAAGGCGCTAATTGCCCGTGTGGACTAGTGGTTCACAAGCGCTCCCCCTACCTTCGTCTAGTATTATGCCTTTTGTCTGTCCTGTTTGTTCATTAGTGTCTTTGAATATATCTATCCTGCTTTGATAAAATTCCAACCCAATGAAGCCAAAAACCATCCTTCCATTCTAAATAAATAAAACAAAGTTAAAGTGATCATTTCTGCCATAGACATACAACTACGTTGTGGCTAGCGGATGTCCACAGTCGAAGAAATTGAATTGTGAAGAATTTAAATACTTTCGGTGAGTATTTTTACTTGGTTTTCTGTTATTATCAGGATAAGTAAAACGTGGAAATAAAATTTTTTAGCGTGAATCACAAAATTTGTCCTTTTCTGAACCCGATAAAGTCGGCGGTGTATTTTGGCGCGCGCTTTGGTCAAAGAATATAAATACTCCTGCTTTGGTGGCTGACGTAATAGTTTTACCTTCATTATTGCAATTTTTTGTCTGTTTTATCATTCTAAATGCGATCAAAATGATCATTTACGCTATGATCAAGTAATTACTAGCCGGGATGATAAAAATATAAGCAAATAAAGTTAGTGAAATCCAAATGTCAGTGTTCATGGTGCAGTTAGGGCTAGGTGCACACCGGTAGATCGCGCGTTCCGGAATCCGGACTGTTTTTCTACGCGATTTTAAATGTTACTTTGGCCTATTAAACTGCTTCTGAATGGTATTTTATTTATTTTGGTTCATGGTGCAGTTAAGGCTAGTTCCGGACTGGAATGTTTTTCTACGCGCTTTTTTATATTTTTTTCTTCTGATACAATAAATAACCTTTATTGTATCAAATTGTTCAAGCAGCATTCATTCATTCAATTTCGGGTTTCACAGAAAGCACTAAAATACCAAACAATATTTTACTTGTAAGTACCTTCCGACATTCATTAAAATATTTTTTTATGTTTAGTCTTGGAGATAAAAACGCGGAGTTGCAGATAGTGAAGCCTACTCCAGGTTCTTCTAAACCACTACGGTAAAATCTATATAAATAACCTTTATAGTATTAAATTGTTCAAGCAGCATTCATTCATTCATTCAATTTCGTGTTTCAGGCCGTCTACCAACCAGATGAAGGCCGTCAAGGTAGCAAGGCTTCTGGATGCTGAAAATACAAAAAAGCTGACTGACGACCAGAAAAAGGAGCTGGCGAGGCTGCGAGATATGAAGCAAGTTGGGAATTTTAAAATGCCAGATGCTCCAGAGTCACAGTAACTAAACTCAGAAATTTATGTTTTAACTGCTTGTACTGTCGTTAGCTTGTTAGTGTCGAACATGTTCATGGTAATTAAATTCTGAAACGGGTCTAAATTCGCATATATGTATGTATTTATTCGTCAAAACGTCGGGAACAGGTAATAAAATAAATACATATATGCGAATTTAGACCCGTTTCAGAATTTAATTATGTGTTCAAATCGCGAAAGTTTAAAGTGTTATGTTCATGGTATCCGGTCAGCATTTCTTTTATTTATTTACAGAAGAGGAAAAGGAAAGGGAAGGGGAAAAGGCAAGGGAAGGGGCAGTGAAGACTCGCGGGTATGGAGTCCATGCCCACTTTTACCCGGGATACCGACTGTCCCTCCTCCACGTAAACCTCAGCCGTGGAAATTGCAACGGCAACGTTCGAGTGGTATGTGCATAATACCTTATTATTAATATTGACGTACCGAACGAACGAATTCATCTGTTAAAATCACACTTGCGTCAAAACTTACGATTCGCAACCGAGTTAAACTCAATCATGTTTAAAGTTATAACGCACGCACGCACGCACGCACGCGCACGCACGCGCACGCACGCACGCGCCCGCACGCACGCACGCACACGCACGCACGCGCCCGCACGCACGCACGCACGCACGCACGCACGCACGAATGGTTAGGTCCCCCTAACCATTCATGTAATTTTATGGAAATTTAAAGCTGGCTTACTAGACATCTTAGTAGAATAAAACAAATAAATAGAAATTCGTAGTTATGACACGAAGTCAGTCAGTGTGGGGTTGCGCCTGGCAGGACAATCACGAAAATACCTTTTGTAGTTTACACAAGCTTTTATTTGTGGCACTCAATTACAATAAAATCATGAATTACTTTCTTAGAGTCTGTTCAGTAAGAAAACCGTCGTGAGAATTGAGGGCGCCACTGTATTTATTTGCCGATTTTGTTATGTAGACAACACTGGTACGTCATTATAGCGCGGACAAATCATCTTGATATTTTGGAACGATGTTCGAAGAAAAAAAAGACATCACACACTCAAAGGTTTCCCTTGTGTCGGGGTCCCTTGGGACACACACAAATAGACGGACACAAACATCCACGTCCCGAGAACAAACACCTGCTTTTTATACAAATGTTTGCCCGGCTGGGTATCGAACCCAGGACCCGCCGAACAAGAAGCAAGTTAAAGTTTAACCGTATAAAGTTTATATTTTTAGTGGATAAATTAACATACCCCTAAACAATTGCTGATATAAATTGCAAACTATTCACAAACACTCCTTACTTTAAAGCGGTCAAATGCCAGTCGTACTGCAGCCGTTTTGCCATTTGGTAGTGTTACTTTGGCGATGTTTGTGCATGAGTTACCAATTCCCGTTCGCGTGGATATCGATCTCACTTATTTCCATTCCTTTATATTTATTCACCTAAAATATAACAAGCTTGGTTATGTTAAAAATAACGTAAAAAAAAAGGTGGCTTACCTCACAAAAAATACTATTAAAAATTACTGGAGTTATTTTTTATATCAAAAACCTCCGTTTCCTCAGCTCCCGTCACGGCGAAATTCAAGTTTCCATCACGAGTTACTGCGACGTATAATAATTTTACTGCAAATACTCATAGTGAGCTTGTTGATTTTTAACGTTTGATGATAAAAATTAATAAATCTTTTAAATAAATTTGGTTAACCGTGATGAAAGACGTCACGGAAAAATAAATATTGACATGGTTTTTGTAAAAAAAAATGGGGAAAATATTTTATGTTTATTTTTCTGGGTACTATTTACGTTCATATCTCATATGCCTACTAACATAGAGCTCAAAAGTGAAATTTTCTTGTTTTGAACATTTCCAAGACAATAGATTACTGCGCTCACGCTTAAAACTGAACTGTTATGGGATACGAGGTAAAACACTCGATCTTTTATCATCCTATTTGTCTAATCGATATCAATATGTAGAATTAAAGCAAGTTAAAGATGGTGTTGAAAATACCTGTAAAAGTAGACTTATAAAAATTAAAACAGGAGTACCACAAGGTTCAGTACTAGGACCTATACTATTTAATTTATTTGTTAATGACTTATCGTACTATATGCTTAGTAAAAATAAAAATGTAAATTTGGTCCTCTACGCTGATGATACAAACGCAGTCATCTCATCAAATAATAAACCGGATTTGGAAAGGGATGTCAACAGTACCCTTTTGTATTTTCACAATTGGTTCACAAGTAACAATCTCACTATAAATTTATTAAAGACCAAAGTTATTTTGTTTAAGACTAACACTAGATATAATGAAACTTTGGATATCACTTTAGATCAAGTAAAGATAGATTGTGCAAATGTAGTGAAATTCCTAGGCGTACATATAGATTCATGTTTAAATTGGAAAGATGAACTAACTAAATTAGAAAGTAAAATAAGTTCAGCCTGCTATGCGATTAGAAGTCTGCGAGAGGAAATTAGTTTGAACCAATTGAGAACCGTATACTTTGCGCTTGTGGAGTCTCATTTAAGGTATAGTATCAAATTTTGGGGCAACAGTTATCATTATAATGTGAATAAGGCCTTCATTATCCAAAAGAGAGCTATAAGGACGATGTTGCGTATACCTCAGTGGGAGTCATGTAGACAACATTTTGTTGAGTTGGGCATTCTAACGGTTCCCTGCCTTTATATTCTGGTTTTATTAACAGATCTCGTGCGGCGTCCAGAAAGATTCGAAACGTCTGAGTCAAGAGATAGAAGGCTTAATACTCGCAGAAAAAATTTGAGCATAGTCATAGTCCCTAGGTTAAGAGTGGTTGAGCATAGTGTCATGAGCCAGGCAGTAAAAATTTTTAACTATCTTCCAACAGACCTTAAAAGTATAGTGAACCATAAAGTGTTTAAAGGACGCCTAAAACTTTTTTTGTTAGAAAGATGCTACTACAGTATTGAAGAGTTTGTAAATGATAATACACCACATTAGACTGTCTGTAAAATTGTAATTTTGACATTAATTTAATTTATTTATTTGTAATGTTTATAATTTATGACATCGAATTTTTATAATTAATACTATTTTGTACTGACATTCCAACACAATTTATTGTTAAGGAATAAATGAATTGAATTTAAACTCATCAAACCGTTTGGGAACAGTAGTAAGAGAATATTGTTTATAAATAAATGCCAATCGAAGTCTATCATAGCTTTGTTGGCGTGTTGCAAGGCTTTAAAATTGCTTCTTATTTAGAAAAAAAAAGACAAAAGAATGCAGTGTATCAGATTAGGTCAACAAATATTTATTTGTTCGAGTTCTTTGATTTCAATCATTAATATTTGTAAATACGATTTATTTATTTTATTTATTCTTCCTGATCAGAACCATAGTCAAACTCCGATTCTAAATATTCAACGCCAGACATAGTTGAATCACTTTTGGAATTGACAGACATATCCAAAGAATCATCTTCTTCCGAACTTGAACTGCTTGAATCGGTTACATTGATAGTAAATTCTTTCTCGTTTTAAATTAAGCGGTCTTCATCCCAATATTTTTGTTCTACATGCAGCACATGATCACATTCTTTTCGCCAATGTTCTGCAGTAACATTTTCAAAGCATTCATGTATAATTGGTAATAAGTTTTTAGCTGAAATGTTGATGTTTTTTGATGCAACTTGTCTTTTGACAAGGCTCCAGATCATTTCTATTGCATTAAGGTCACAATGATAAGGGGGCAATCTGATGAGAGTATGACCATTTTCTTCAATTATTTGATCGATTACATATAGTGGTTCCCCTTTTTTTTTTACTAAGTCTAAAAGTTCTACTTTAAGAGCGTCAGCAGGATAATCTACTCCATTAAACTCCAACCATCTTTTTAAAGTATCCTTCTTATCCTTGCTAGTTGGGGGCTTATTAATGCGTGCGCAATGATACGACGCATTGTCTAATACAATGACAGACGGTGTAGATAAGTTTGGCAACAGTTTTTCTTTTAGCCACTCAGTGAAATTGTTTTGATTCATGTCATGGTGGTAATCCGCTGAAATACTTTTAGTTTTTTAAACTAGCAAACAGTTTTCGACAAATCTATCCCTGCTGCCTGCGTGAACTACAATGTATCTTTGACCAAGGGAAATCGCTTTCGAAACACCAGGTTCATCAGGACCTTGCCAACACTTATTGACTTCGTGTGACGTATGAATATACGTCTCATCAACGTATATTATGGGTTTACCAGCTTCTCTTAAGCGTTTGATTGTTCGCAAGTATTTAGCACGCCAAGCCACTAAATCATGTCTCTCAGTAAGAATTTTTCGTTTCGACTGTCATTTTTTTAAGGAAAACCCAGTTGTTTCAAAATTTTTGATAAAGTAGCTACACTACCGCAAAAGTTTATGTCCTCCTTGAGAACCCGATGCAGTTTTCTCAAAGTCGGAACTTCCTTTCTTACTGCATAAAACTCTCGAATTTTGTTCCGGATAACACACTTATCAAAATCATCAATTATAACTGTTTTCGGTCTGCCTTTACGGTGTCTTGCTTGAGTATGCCACACACCATTATTGGTCGAACCTTCTTATTTTATTTTACTTACAGTTTGTTTATTAATACCTGGCACAAAATACTCAAGTTAGCCTTATTTACACAAAAATAAACATACATATTATCATTCAATATATGAAGTATCTAAATTCTTTACTCGGGCTATTGATTCTTACAAATTCAACTAAATATTTTCGTAATACTTTATATTTACGTGAAACACTTAAATCTTGTTGAGATCTCTATAAGCCAGGGACTGGAGATTACCTGGGAGCTGGTAGGAAGTCTATAAATATTTAAATAAAACTGTGAAACGTTTCCACATACCACACATTGCTGCAACACGTTCAGTGATCTTGTTGAGGTCGATTATGGTGTGTTTTGCTGCCTTTTCTTGCTGGCAAAACCCTATGATGTTAAATATAATTTTCCTAACGGTACTGGGTAAATTTTTACCACTGTTCGACATAATTATTAATTAAAATTTGACGAAAAATACACAAAATTATCGCAATAAACAAAGCTGTATCAAGTTTGTCTTCTTGACAAATGAGTGATTTGTATTGCCATAAACAAATCAACAAGTAGGTAGTTTCCATTTTATTCCACGACGGTTTTCTTATTAGGCTGTGCCTCCGCTGCCGGTACCGGCTCCTAGAACAGCTGCCGGTACCGGCTCCTAGAACAGCTGCCGGTACCGATAGACGATATAAATCATTATAAAACATAAATGATAGGTAATAATAATAGTAGATAGGTACTCAATCATGTGCTGCTATGTTATATGTTACCGGAAATATATGAAACCTACAAAACAACCTAACCTAACCGAGCGGAACTGCGACAACCGCTTAACGCAACCACAGTCGTTTCTGGCACATCGCCGGCCGCTGCCGCGGCACGCTCGCTTCGCTCGCTCGGCTCGTGCGTTGGGGGTCGCAGTTCTAACCTAACCCAACCTAACCAACCCTTAACGGGTTGGTTAGGCTAGGCTACTAACAAACCTACTTGTCGCAGTTCCTTCTGTTGCAATTGAACAAAAAAGTCGAATGTAAGTAATACATTTCCGATAGTAATTTAGGAATATTCGCAAATTCAATCTTAGATAATCACCAACGCATCAACGCACAGACGCCGATAAGAACACAAAATCAACTCATGTCAGCTGTCAAAAACGTCAAAAATTGAAATTGACAGTAACTTCCGGCAACCGTTCCAATTTTTCGTCGTTGCCGGTACCGGCAGCGGAGGCACTTCCTTCTTATTAAACAGAGTCTAATGGTATCAAGTCCTTTACTGTAGCACTAAGTATTTGGTTTTAATCTGCGCAATTAGATGTATACGCAAATATGGTTGGGCACGACCCGCGCCATAGCGCCGCGCCGCGCTTTAAGCCGTATTAATATAAAATTCAATATCGAAATATCGGGATTGGTCTCATCTATACCGGAATTGGAAACGATATTGAAAATGACCGAAATTCCGGTTTTGAGCCAATACCGGAATTCCGGTGTTCAAGCCCTAACACACACACACACAGACACACACACATACATTGCACGCCTAAATTATCCTTACATATGCATAAGAATTGTATCTAAGAGAAGAGCAGGGCCCCCTGGCACAGGCATTCTCATGCCTAAAAGGAGACCTCTGCCTATTTATACGAAGAATATGTAATAAATAAATAAATAAATTTATTTTCAACATGCTTAATAGGTAATGTTACATAGTGGTTGGTACCTCCTTGTAAGCTGTTCAGCCTGTGTTAGGAGGAACCGCTCTTCCATACTTATATCTGCTATTTTAAACATTTATATGTTATAGGTATGTTGTAAATAAAAACAAATTTAACACTACTTCCTTATCTAATCTAGCTTATTTAACTTACATTATACTAACAATAACACCTTTGCCCACAAAAGAGATGGCTTGATTATGTGAAATAATGAATGTGTGTGTGTGTGTGTGTGTGTGTGTGTGTGTGTGTGTGTGTGTGTGTGTGTGTGTGTGTGTGTGTGTGTGTGTGGTATTTATGAATGTGTTGATGTTGTTGTTTTGTTATTACAATTTTTTTTTAAATTCAAGTATACCTTTATTATATTTACTTATCTGGTAAGCAACCAAGAAACAGAAATAAATATGTGAGACAGAAATAAATTATTTTTGATTTTGTTTTTTTTTGAATTTTTGAATATTATGATGTAGTCATTCTATCAAGTATATATCCTCGTTGTTATATTCCAGATATCACCGCGGAGCAGGAGGATGATGATGATGACGTCATCGAGGGCACACCTGCCAACCCCATAATCCCGACGCGGCATGTCACAGGTAAGGCTAACAGTTCCTGTAGCAGATATAATTTTTTGCTCTCGCTTACGCAATACTTAATATTATATTTTAATTTCTTCCAGATATCACCGAGAATGAGGAGATTTATCCCCCTGCACCTTCATCAGCAAGGAGCCCCAATCCGGAGCCTGTGATGGGTAAGGCTAACAGTTCCTATAGCAGATATCATTTTTTGCTTTGGCTTACGCAATACTTTATATTATATTTTAATTTCTTCCAGATATCACCGAAAATGAAGAGATGTATTCCCCTGCACCTTCATCAGCAAGGAGCCCCAATCCGGAGCCTGTGATGGGTAAGGCTAACAGTTCTTATTAGACATCAGTTTGTTTCTTGCTCTGGCACATTATATATATATATATATTTATTTATTCCAGATATCACCGAGGAGAGGGAGATGTGCCCTATCCTCCCAACGGCCGCTCCTTTTACAAGGAACCCACCTCCAGCGAAGTAGGTTATTCGTTTCTGCAACAGATGAATGTGGCCAATTCTAAAAAAATATAAGCAAAATTTACAGTTTCTCCCATTTTTGATTGACAGGAAACGCAGAATCCAATTCTCGCCCTCGACGGGGATCGTCCAGGCAACTGTATTGCCTCCGCTTCAAAACATCGTGCCGGCAGAAATAGAACTGTTGGGGTTTACACCTTGTTAGTATCATATTTAAAATAAGTTTTTATTTTACTTTCGACTTTTCACTAAAATTAATGTTTCAGCTTCTGCCGGTTCTCCAACAGCGCCTGGCTCTGAAACGAGCGCGCCTGGCTCTGGAAGAAGCGATCACAATATTGGTAAGTTAGATTATTTTTTGCTATTTAATGTGTCGCCTCCATTAGATGATAGGGTGGGTAGACCAAATCCTAAAATTTCTTCTCTTACCACAGATATCGATATCGATGTGGAGCACGACTTCGAGCCAGGCGAAGGCAGCGAAATCGATCCAGACGATATCGTCGATATTTCCTTGGAACCAAGGCATATCGACGAATATCCGACGGACTTCGACAGCTTTGCTGAATTTGAGGTAGTTGAGGCATTACAGGAGCTGGACCATGAAGCAGACGAAGCCCTTAGGAGCGTGGTGGGACAGGAAGAAGACCTGCTCCATTTTGACTGGCACGGCGAGCCGGATAACTTTGAGGGTGTCCGGGAGGCTTTTACTGTGCCGTCTACTGGGCCAACTTTTGATAACGACGAATTAACTCCCGTGGAGATTTTCGTCAAGATTTGGGATACCGATATTATTGCCCACATAGTTCGCGAAACCAACCGCTACGGTGCTGAGCTAGCAAGGTTGGTCATGCCATCAAAGCCACATTCTCGATTAAGCCGTTGGAAGGACGTCACCGGTGACGAAATCCGACGGTTTTTCGCGGTTTTAATGCTTCAGTCACTGGTAGTTAATAATGTGGAGCGAGAATATTGGTATCCCATGCTTGACGAACTCCAAATCGGTAATTTTAAAGATATTATGTCATATAACCGCTTCGTCGTTATCAAACGTTGTCTCCATTTTATAGACAATGCCTACTTGCCCGTGCCGTCCACCAAACTCGATAAGATCATACCCATCATAGAGCACCTTAACAAAAAATTCAGCTCTTTATACCTACTTGAGCAAAATGTGGCAATTGACGAGTCACTCCTTCTTTGGAAGGGGCGGCTCTCATTTAAACAAAAAATTGCAACAAAAAGAGCGCGAGTAGGTATAAAGAGCTATGAATTGTGCGAGTCTAGGACGGGATACTTATGGAGGATGGAGGTCTACACGGGCAAGGGGCACGCACATGGAGCCCAGTGCGGGGGGCCGGACGAGCGCGAGGAAGAGTTCTATGAGCCGGAGAGTGCCACGGTCCAGATTGTGCTGAACTTGATGAGACCGCTTTTTAATAAAGGCCATACATTAATTATGGACAATTTTTATAACGCCCCTCTTTTGTCGCGGCTCCTTAAAGTTCAGCACAAGACCGATTCGATGGGCACTCTCCGACTCAATCGAGAGTTTGTCCCCGAGGCTCTTAAAAAGAAAACAAAAAAAAACATGAAGGAGGGGGAGGTGGCATTCAGCACGACCAAGGATTTGAGTGTGGTTGTGTGGATGGATAAAAATAATATTGTGTCTGCGATTTCTTCCTTCCACCCTATAGAAGTCGGCGGAATTGAAAAGTACGGCTATTACCGGTATAAGCCACAAGTTATTCTCGATTATAACCTCTCTATGGGCGGCATCGACCACAAAGACCAAATGCTGTCTGCCTATCCCATAGAGAGAATAAGAAACACAATTTGGTATAAAAAACTGTTCCGCCGACTTTTAAATGTATCAATTCACAATACTTTTGTCATGTTCAATCACAACCGCACTCCAGCCCTTGGTCACCGTGCATTCCGCCTGCAGTTGGCGAAGCAGCTGCTGCAAATTAGCAGACCAGCAGCACCTCCCCGGCCTTTAGCACTAGCGGCACCACCAGCACCAGCGGCACGACCAGGCGTAGAGGGCATGCACTTGCCAGCGAAAAATAATAAAAGTCAGCGCTGCAAGCTCTGCTACGGTGCCAAAGTGAAGCGCTCGACGGTATGGCGGTGTAGCACCTGTAATGTTAATCTGTGTATCGAGGGATGCTACACCGCATACCATATTAATCAAGCCTGAACGCCCGCCGTTTAGTGCAAGTTGTTTTTTGTTTTCTTTTTTTACTCCGTAATTATCAATGATAATCATCATGATAATTATCGTGATAATAATAGATGGATAATTATCAATTGATAATAACAAAAACTAGAGCAGAAGTAGAAGTAGGGCTTTCTTCTAAATACACATTCTGCTAACGTGTTGTCTATAAGAAAACTATATATACTACATACTATTCTTAAATTACATAAGTCTTTACCCTATAATGGCCCTGACACTGAACATAGAAGGAGAAAACGTAAAGTTGTACACATTCCTAGAGTAAAAACAAAATTTGCTAGTATCCAATTTAAAACACGCTCAACTTACCTGTATAATATTATAAACGATGAGACTGACATATATTCCAAACCCTATTACGAATGCAAGACCAGTGTAACCAAGTGGCTAAAATCTCTGACCTATGATGAAATTGAGGTATTATTACAGCAATCGTAATTTGTAAATTGTTTTAAATATATTAGAAAATATCTAAAATGTGTACAATATATACTTATATATTTAAACATATATGTTATAATGAAATATTTATTTATATATAACTACACACACACACCATGCTGTTCGCGCGATTTATCAAATGAGACCTAGAATGTCTCTTAGACAAATGTTCAAAGAAATAGATATTTTGACTTTTGCATCCCAATATATATGTGACAATCTTTTATATGTGAAGAAAAATGAACATTTGTTTAAGAAAAATAGCGATAGGCACAATGTTAATACAAGGACCAAGCATAAACTGGATGTACTAGACAGTCGTCTCCACAAGGTCACGAACTCTTTTATGGGTCAATGTATACGTTTCTATAATAAGAGTCCCATTTGTATTCAAAATTTACCTTTGGATAAATTTAAGACAGTGATTAAACAAAAACTTTGCGAAAAGGGCTATTACAAAATTTCTGATTATCTATCAGACAGGCAGCCATGGGAATGAACTGCTCAGCTCTAGAGTTATTTCAGATTTAGTTAAAATTAGTAAATAAGAAAATTTGTAATGCGATTTAAAAGAGCAACCTCAGAGTTTCTTGCCTGTTCTTCTCTGAGGAAGACTGCACCTTTGCGAATAGGCGTAGAGTCAGTAGGATCAGAGGTACGAATGCGTATGTATGTATTTAAATCGTTTAATGTATGTTTGTATGTATTTCATTGTAATCTTGACTTGTTTTAAGTGACATCCTGAATGTCCTATAAAATAAATATTTTTCTATTCTATTCACCCACACACACCCACACACACGCACCCGTACACACACACACATACACTTTGCATGCCTAAATTGTTCTAGCATAAGAATTGTATCTAAGAGAAGAGCGGGGCCCCCTGGCACAGGCATTCTCATGCCTAAAAGGAGACCCCTGCCTATTTATACGAAGAATATGTGAGACATAAATAAAGTTTTTTTTTTTTTTAGAGCAGCAATGGACATTGAATCATCGGTTATAGGTGATGTTCCTTTGGCTTCTTTTATAAACTAGTTAATTTTTAATGATTTGTGTTGGTAAATAACAAAAATGACAAAATATATTTTTTACTAGAAACAGTATAACAAATCAATTTTCCATGTAACCATAATTTGTTATACTTGTGATAATTATCAAGAAGCGAAATTATCTTGATAATTTCGAACCCTGCTCCAGATCCGGAAATAAGTATATTTTTTTCGGATCACGCACTCAGTGTGTACCATGCCTTAAATACTGGTGTAGCCTGTCATTTACCTTTTTAGCACGGGCTTTAAATGTTCTATGTTGCATAGTTATTCTTTTTTTGATATTGTATATTTTGTAGAACAAAAAATCTGTAAAACAACAGCGATATCACTGCGCGAATGAGGACTGCAGCACAAATTTTCACATGTTTCAGTGATGGCTAATGCTATCGATTTGATTTTTGTTTATTTTGTTAGAATACCTTACCTGTAAGATAGAGTCTGTTCAGTAAGAAAACCGTCGTGAGAATTGAGGGCGCCACTGTATTTATTTGCCGATTTTGTTATGTAGACAACCCTGGTACGTCATTATAGCGCGGACAAATCATATTGATATTTCGGAACGATATTCGAAGAAAAAAAAAGACGTCACACACCCAAAGGCCCACAGCAAGGTTTTCCCTTGTGTCGTGGGTCCCTTGGGACACACACAAATAGACGGACACAAACATCCACGTCCCGAGAACAAACACCTGCTTTTTACACAAATGTTTGCCCGGCTGGGTATCGAACCCAGGACCCGCCGAACAAGAAGCAAGTTAAAGTTTAACCGTATAAAGTTTATATTTTTAGTGGATAAATTACCATACCCCTAAACAATTGCTGATATAAATTGCAAACTATTCACAAACACTCTTTACTTTAAAGTGGTCAAATATTCTTACCTACTGCAGCCGTTTTGCCATTTGGTAGTGTTACTTTGGCGATGTTTGTGCATGAGTTACCAATTCCCGTTCGCGTGGACATCGATCTCACTTATTTCCATTCCTTTATATTTATTCACCTAAAATATAACAAGCTTGGTTATGGAAAAAATAACGTAAAAAAAGGTGGCTTACCTCACCAAAAATACTATTAAAAATTACTGGAGTAATTTTTTACATCAAAAACCTCCGTTTCCTCAGCTCCCGTCACGGCGAAACTCAAGTTTCCATCACGAGTTACTGCGTATAATAATTTTACTGCAAATACTCATAGTGAGCTTGTTTATTTTCAACGTTTGATGATAAAAATTAATAAATCTTTTAAATAAATTTGGTTAACCCTGATGAAAGACGTCACGGAAAAATAAATATTGACATGGTTTTTGTAAAAAAAAATGGGGAAAATATTTTATGTTTATTTTTCTGGGTACTATTTACGTTCATATGCCTACTAACATAGAGCTCAAACGTTACCTGCCGTAGTGAAGTTTTCTTGTTTTGAACATTTCCAAGACAATAGATTACTGCGCTCACGCTTAAACTCATCAAACCGTTTGGGAACAGTAGTAAGAGAATATTGTTTATAAATAAATGCCAATCGAAGTCTATCATAGCTTTGTTGGCGTGTTGCAAGGCTTTTTAAAATTGCTTCTGATTTAGAAAAAAAAAATGACAAAAGAATGTAGTGTATCAGATTAGGTCAACAAATATTTATTTGTTCGAGTTCTTTGATTTCAATCATTAAAATTTGTAAATACGATTTATTTATTTTATTTATTCTTCCTGATCAGAACCATAGTCAAACGCCGATTCTAAATATTCAACGCCAGACATAGTTGAATCACTTTTGGAATTGACAGACATATCCAAAGAATCATCTTCTTCCGAACTTGAACTGCTTGAATCGGTTACATGGATAATACATTCTTTCTCGTTTTCAATTAAGCGGTCTTCATCCCAATATTTTTGTTCTACATGCAGCACATGATCACATTCTTTTCGCCAATGTTCTGCAGTAACATTTTCAAAGCATTCATGTATAATTGGTAATAAGTTTTTAGCTGAAATGTTTATGTTTTTTGATGCAACTTGTCTTTTGACAAGGCTCCAGATCATTTCTATTGCATTAAGGTCACAATGATAAGGGGGCAATCTGATGAGAGTATGACCATTTTCTTCAATTATTTGATCGATTACATATAGTGGTTCCTTTTTTTTTAACTAAGTCTAAAAGTTCTACTTTAAGAGCTTCAGCAGGATAATCTACTCCATTAGACTCTAACCATCTTTTTAAAGTATCCTTCTTATCCTTGCTAGTTGGGGGCTTATTAATGCGTGCGCAATGATACGACGCATTGTCTAATACAATGACAGACGGTGTAGACAAGTTTGGCAACAGTTTTTCTTTTAGCCACTTAGTGAAATTGTTTTGATTCATGTCATGGTGGTAATCCGCTGAAATACTTTTAGTTTTATAAACCAGCAAACAGTTTTCAACAAATCCATCCCTGCTGCCTGTGAACTACAATGTATCTTTGACCAAGGGAAATCGCTTTCGAAACACCAGGTTCATCAGGACCTTGCCAACACTTATTGACTTCGTGTGACGTATGAATATACGTCTCATCAACGTATATTATGGGTTTACCAGCTTCTCTTAAGCGTTTGATTGTTCACAAGTATTTAGCACGCCAAGCCACTAAATCATGTCTCTCAGTAAGAATTTTTCGTTTCGACTGACATTTTTTGTAGGAATATCCCAGTTGTTTCAAAATTTTTGATAAAGTAGCTACACTACCGCAAAAGTTTATGTCCTCCTTGAGAACCCGATGCAGTTTTCTCAAAGTCGGAACTTCCTTTCTTACTGCATAAAACTCTCGGATTTTGTTCCGGATAACACACTTATCAAAATCATCAATTATAACTGTTTTCGGTCTGCCTTTACGGTGTCTTGCTTGAGTATGCCACACACCATTATTGGTCGAACCTTCTTTTTTTATTTTACTTACAGTTTGTTTATTAATACCTGGCACGAAATACTCAATTTAGCCTTATTGACACAAAAATAAACATACATATCCCTACTAATATTATAAATGCGAAAGTAACTCTGTCTGTCTGTCTGTCTGTCTGTTACCTTTTCACGCCTAAACCGCTGAACCGATTTTGATGAATTTTGGTACAGAGATAGATTAGAGCCTGGGAAAGGACATAGGCTACATTTTATCCCACAGTTGGGCACGATATAACCTGTAGTCCACGCGGGCGGAGCCGCGGGCGGAAAGCTAGTTATTCAATATATAAAGTATCAAAATTCTTTACTCGGGCTATTGACTACTTAAATATATTCGTAATACTTTATATTTACGTGAAACACTTAAATTTTGTGTTTCACGTAAATATAAAGTAACTTCTTAAATATATTCGTAATACTTTATATTTACGTGAAACACTTAAATTTTGTTGAGATCTCTATAAGCCAGGGACCGGAGATTTCCTGGGAGCTGGTGGGAAGTCTATAAATATTGAAATAAAACTGTGAAACGATTCCACATACCACACATTGCTGCAACACGTTCAGTGATCTTGTTGAGGTCGATTATGGTGTGTTTTGCTTTTGCTGCCTTTTCTTGCTGGCAAAACCCTATGATGTTAAATATAATTTTCCTAACGGTACTGGGTAAATTTTTACCACTGTTCGACATAATTATTAATTAAAATTTGACGAAGAATACACAAAATTATCGCAATAAACAAAGCTGTGTCAAGGTCTTCTTGACAAATGAGTGATTTGTATTGCCATAAACAAATCAACAAGTAGTTTCCATTTTATTCCACGACGGTTTTCTTACTAAACAGAGTCTAAACCATATCTTACTACTTGAATTGTAGGCCTAAATATGGTATTTGTGCATCTGTGATGATAAAAGTTTGTCTAGAATAACGGCATGAGCCGCCTTTTTATGCAAAATAAAAGAGCTGTAAATAAATATTTTTGTAGGGACAGGTGTATTTTTTTATTTATTATCCTAATGTTTATAATAATGCATTGTAATTAAAAATAAAAAACCCTATGTCATCACTTTAATTTTTGAGGTATGATCGTTTAAACACAAGTCGTGCTCACAAAAACGCACTATCTCTGTGTTCAACCTATGATAATTCTATACTGTAGTCATAAACTGCTAAACAAAGCACTTGAATAAATAGCTTCATTCATTCTAAACATAAAAAAACATAATATTTGACAGGGTTCCAATAACAACTTGAGTCTCAATGAATGGGTTTGTGTTACAAAAAAAATAATGGAGAGTGCCGCGCCAAAAGCCGATCGGGGCCATCAAGCGGTTATGAGTTAAAAACTTTAGCTACTGGACACTAGATGGCGCTGTGATGCTCCCTGGCCGCGCCACTATTCAGTACTCAGATGCCGTTATGCTCAATACGCGCTACCTAAAGTCTACCTTCATTTAATTACCATGAAATAATGAGTACCTCTAACAAATAAGAAATAAATAACAATGAAAGTGGTTCGGCCACAGAGTAGTGCTTCCCAGCCGCGCCACATTGTATTGTAAAAAGTATGTTATTAATTCATGCTAGCTATATATTAAAATTCAGTACCTAAACTCTCCATAGGGCAAAAGTTCTATGTCAAATGATCTTTCCCTTGGAAGTTATAAGACATTACAAGTGGTCCGGCTGGAAAGTATGCTCCCCAGCTACTCAACTTGGTAACAGTAAGTGAAACTAAAACCTGAAAGGTTCTAAAACACGCTACCTTTATTCTACTTTCTATTAATATGTTTCGATCTCTAAACAAAAGAGTGGTTCGGTTGCTATGAACCATTGTATTTTGAGCAGCAGAGAAAAAAAAATCTCGTTAATGGATTGTGAAAAACTAATAGGTTCTTAGAGTTCCGTACCCAAAGGGTAAAACAGGACCCTATTACTAAGACTTCGCTGTCTGTCTGTCTGTCCGTTTGTCACCAGGTTGTATCTCATGAACCGTGATAGTTAGACAGTTTAAATTTTCACAGATGATGTATTTCTGTTGCCGCTATAACAACAAATACTAAAAAACAGAGTATAATAAATTTTTAAGGGGGCTCCCATACAACAAACATGTTTTTTTGCCGTTTTTGTAGATAATGGTACGAAACCCTTCGTGTGCGAGCCAGACTCGCACTTGGCCGGTTTTTACTTTAACAATTGCGAAATAACGTGATTTTCAAAGCAATTTTTCATTTTCTTTGAATCTATTTATTCCCTATCAGTATTGATTGAAACTTTATTTAGGTTTACTTAAAATTAAGCGCCTTACAAAATGGTAAGAGCAAACTTCTACTAGGACTCTTTAGTTATTTTTCTACGGTAGGGGTTTAGACTGGTAAGTGCATGCTTTTTACTTTTTGTAAATCTACCTTCAATTATTTATTCTTAATTGCGTCTTACAACAGTTTTATTGAGTTGTCTTTATCGGTGTTGTTAAGTGAACTGCGTTATTTCCGTGTGGTGAACATGAGTAAAATTAAAAAGAAAAGAGGAAAAGTATTATCAGTTTGCCTCGAACAGAAATACATCATCTGTGAAAATTTAAACTGTCTAACTATCACGGTTCATGAGATACAACCTGGTGACAAACGGACAGACAGACAGACAGCGAAGTCTTAGTAATAGGGTCCTGTTTTACCCTTTGGGTACGGAACCCTAAGAACCTATTAGTTTTTCACAATCCATTAACGAGATTTTTTTTCTCTGCTGCTCAAAATACAATGGTTCATAGCAACCGAACCACTCTTTTGTTTAGAGATCGAAACATATTAATAGAAAGTAGAATAAAGGTAGCGTGTTTTAGAACCTTCCAGGTTTTAGTTTCACTTACTGTTACCAAGTTGAGTAGCTGGGGAGCATACTTTCCAGCCGGACCACTTGTAATGTCTTATAACTTCCAAGAGAAAGATCATTTGACATAGAACTTTAGCCCTATGGAAGGTAGAGTTTAGGTACTGAATTTTAATATATAGCTAGCATGAATTAATAACATACTTTTTACAATACAATGTGGCGCGGCTGGGAAGCACTACTCTGTGGCCGAACCACTTTCATTGTTATTTATTTCTTATTTGTTAGAGGTACTCATTATTTCATGGTAATTAAATGAAGGTAGACTTTAGGTAGTGCGTATTGAGCATAACAGCATCTGAGTACTGAATAGTGGCGCGGCCATCAGGGAGCATCACTCCTGTGAGCAAAAACAGCCCCACTCTTCAGGTGGCACTTCACTTGGCGTTGCGTATTTGGCCAAATACTACTATGTGTGGAGGATTTATTTGTCTATATTTGCACAAATATCCGTTCGCTTGTCGGTCTTTGGTCACACATCAAAGGACGCAATTAAAACGCTAGTTTTATTTACATTCTCTTTGGACGCAATAAAGAGCATTTTAAGACATTATTTCGCTTTGCCTGTGTTATTTGCTGTTGGCATCCCAAGTGAGGACGTCGTGTTTGTGCTGTTTGGACTACGTACAAATATTTGGACAAATACGGCGAATACGCTACGCGAACACGCAACGCCAAGTGAAGTGCCACCTTAAAAGTATGTTTTTAAAACTCATTTTAGTAATACTAATAGGACCATGACCAATTTATTTTATTTTTTTTGACATAATTGACAAAAGCAGAGTACCTAGTTGTCATCACAACCACTTTGTCACTTAGGTCATATTTTTGGGGTTGTTTTGGGGCAGGTTTGGGTTGAAATAAATTCGCTAAAAATTTAACGTTATCAAAATGTAAATTAGAACAAAATTTTGTCAGAGTGGGTCATGTTAGACCTATATTTAGGTATTTAGAAGACAAATTATTGTACGAGTAATTAAACATAGGTACATTTGTCTCGTTAGTCAAAAAAATTGTGTCTTGTACGTGTTTCCCTTGTAAGTACAAAAATGTAGTGATTTTTTCTCTATCATAAACAATTAGGTACCTAACCTACCTACAATATCTGAATACTCAGTCTTCAAAATGTTTTGAATGGGTAAGTAAGTTCTTGATTTATTACTTACTAGCTTTCCGTCCGCGGCTCCGCCCGCGTGGACTACCTACAGGTTACCTATATATCGTTCCTAACTGTGGAATAAAATGTAGCCTATGTCTTTTCCCAGGCTCTAATCTATCTCTGTACCTAATTTCATCAAAATCGGTTCAGTAGTTCAGGCGTGAAAGACGGACAGACAGACAGGCAGACAGAATTACTTTCGCATTTTATAATACTCACTCCATTTTCCAAGAAAAAAAACAATCATAACAGCGTAAAACAAGAAATCCAGTAATGTGCATCGCATTCTGATAGGGGGCGGGGCGCAGGAGGCACGGTTTCGCAGAAAAATGGGCCTTCAAACCAGCTGCACACCTACCTACATTGCGTAGCGCTAAAAAAAAGGTACTTAAGACGACTACAGCACCTAAATTACGATTTTATGATGTGTAGATAAGCATGACGCACTGCATTAAATCGAAGAAAAAATACTACGGTAATATTCAGGACATAAACTAGATTTGCTGAAAACATGATTCAGCACTTTTGGTTCGATAGAAAAAGCTCACAAAGTCACCTCTAAATAACAATATTGTGTATCTTTTAATCTGTAAAAACGATAGTAAAATGCGCACAGGAACTTGAATTTGCTATCAAAATGTTCGTGATTGAACACTCTCGATAAGTAGTTAACGCATTTTTCGATTTAAGCTGTTACCGTTCCATAAATCTCATTTTTCTAACTTTCGAACATGTTTTTACGCACGCACGCTTTCATAGTCCGTAAACTTCTTGTATCGACACTGTTCGCACTGCCGGCCCAGGCCTGTTAAGAGACGGAGATGGCACTATTTATATGTGTGCTGCCTTTATCGGGTGCTGTAGTCGCCTTAAATAACGAAAACTCCTTAACTTGGCGTTTCCGGGAAAAAAATACTTGTAGCCAATCGTAGTTATGGGTAGATTTTACTATTAAGTGTTTGCTTACCCTGTGTACCTGGGGGGCTACCTACCACCTAAGCGAAGCTGATGCTGGGTGAACGAATGTAATGTTGTCAATTGCTTCTTTATAAGGAGACCTTGATTATCGACATGAACCAAACACAGCAATGTACATCATTCCATTCGTTCAATCAGCATCAGCTTCGCTTAGGTGGTAGCCCCCCTACTTACTTATCTAACTAAAAATAAGTCGCTTAGCCGAACGAAAAACAAAATGCAAAAATGTTGACTGAGGGCTAAGCCAAATAAGTTTCACAGGCCGCCTTCGCACCGACTTCAAACAGAACTGTAGGTAACACTGATGTTAGGTCTTTATTTTTCGCTTTTAATAAGTAAGTTAGATTAATATTGTTTTATCAATTTTGCCAGGTAATTCAAAATGATTAACATGCCACCGCGGTACCCCGATTTCCATAAACTGTCACCGCAAACCAGGAATTTTCTCCAGAAAATATGTTTCAGAAAAGCGGCTAGCATCGACATGACTCAATATGGATTCATAACTGACAGTAAAATCCAGCCGCTCAGTTTGTTGTTGAAACCGCTACAAGCGCAGTTGGTGAAGATGATTGGTTAGTGTACGGCGAATGCTACACGCTCGATATGTATCGCGATATTTATCTAGTAATATTTTGGTATACTACACATACGATACGAATCGCGTCAGTACGACGGTAAATTTCATTGAGTACACTCGTACGTTTCGTATTATAATAAATAAAGCTATGAGTGATAATATAAATGAAGCTTGCGTTGCTATTATAATAGGGTCAAAATTTCATTCAATCTATTATGTTAGGGTCAAAATGGCGTTCAACGCCATTGCTATTATATTAGCGACGACAGAATGAATACTGACGCGGTAAATATCGATTAGAGACTAGACGCTCGATATTTATCGACGATACTTGGTACAGATCGTGGATTTTTGGATTTCTAGAAATCCAGCAATCCGTATCTACACACTCGATAACGCTATACTACACACTCGATAATATCGCGATTTTCACAATTATCGCGATAAATATTCGCGATTTTCACAATTTTCCGTTGACATGTACCTACTTACAGGGATAACGGCACATCATGCTATCCGAAACTGACAAATTTCTTCAATCGATTTTCAATTTTATCTCCAAGCACTAGAGTTTACTATTCAATGGGGAAATTTGACATTTTGTGGTAACCTGACGTGCTGTTGACTGACAACAATATAAATCTATAGATGAGGGGCGGTCTTGTATATTACGTCATACAAAATTCTCGATTATTTTGACCCCTTTCGCTTTGTCACGCTTGTTAACATAATTTTCCACGTTAAAAAAACGTATGAGTCACTGACTTCAATCCCAACAACAGTTCACACAAAGTAGATAACTAGTATTTTTTGCTGACTACAATACCTATTAGCAGATAACCACAAACGAAAATATCACTCATTTGTTTAGATGATGTTCTGGTTTGTAGTAGGTATATTTTGTTTTTGTTGAGTTTTTTAAAAGCGCTGAATCATTTTCGATAAAATATGTGGGACCACCTCTGGAGTAACAAAAAAAGAATTTAAAAAACAGCCGGTTTGGTCGAGTGGTAGTGGCGCTGCCTCTTGATCGACGGGTCCTGGGTTCTAATCCCAGTCGGGGCAAATGTTACTGTAGAAAGCAGATGTTTGTTCTCGGGTCATGGGTGTTTGTGTTTGTCTTTATGTATGTTCCAAGGGACCCACAGCACAAGGGAAAACCTTAGTGTGGGCCTTTGAGTTGGCGTTTTTTTAATTTAAAACCGTCTTGTTTTTTTGCCATTTCCACATACCTACACTAGCGCCTATAATCCCTAACGGGGCAAGCAGAGCATCAGTGGTTCTACATTTTCATAGTCATCAAATGTAAGTAATTTTCTATTTTTCTCTTTTTTTGCAGCAAATCAGAAAAAAGGAGCTAAGTTGAAAAAAGATATAAGATGTAAGTACTTCTTTTATTTATTCAACTTAACGTACAGTGGACATAATACCCAATGTTTCTACCAGTCTACCTTAGGGTCAGTTCAGACTTAAAACTAACTGACGTCAATTGAGAACAGCCGGGACCGACAGCTTAACGTGCCCTCCGAAGCATGGAAACGCTCGGAAATAATTAAATGGTGAAATCCACCCATAACTATGATTGGCTACAAGTAGTTCCTTTTTTCCCTGAAACATTAAAAGTGATGGAGTTTTCGTTATTTACCTACTTTGGCGCTACGCAATAATGTACCGCTAAACCTTGCTCCGCGCGCGGACACCCGCCGTGTCGCGCCGCTTTTAGAATGCGATGTACATTGCTGGTTTTCACGTTTTATGCTGTTCTTATGGTCTTTTATTGCAAACTTGAGTGTGTACGATTAAATTGTTTAAATTTAAAGCGGGAAATATAAAAAAAAACATGAAAAAAATTAAGTATCATTCAGGAAGGTGCATAGTCATTCGGGTTTCAGTATTTGCTATCTCTTTCTTGTGGTAATGGCGTATGTATACGATTCTACCTACTTTATACGATTACGGTTCTACCTGCATAAACCTATACGATTCTACCTACTTTATAACTTTTGGACAACAAGTGGAGATGTTCATAACGTCTAGACAAACCTTGTACCTAGGTTTTTTGATGTTATTTATAACTTACTAGCATTCCGCCCGGGACTTCGTTCCTGTGGGAATTTGTGAAAATTATGTAGCCTATGTGTTAATCCAGTGTATCTTACAGTAACAAATAATTTTAAATTTCGCGACATTTCTACTCATGCTGCAATTGCTCGTAGCGCCTTTCGAAATGCAACCTAAATAATCGTTGTTCTGAATGAAGTTCAGATACTCGACAACAGATGGCGCCACTAAACTTAATTACCAAGTTTAAGGGTTGGAAAAGCCCTTACCTATATCTTTAAAAAAACGCCCTTTAGGTTAAAACGGGAACTTTCTTGTTCGAGGGGGGATAAAGGGCTATCACACTATATAAGTCCCTTTATCGTGCTGGGACTCCTTTTTAAGTTTTATCGGCACGCACATTTTATTAACTTAGTTTTATTATATAAATAATGATGTATAACAAATTTTGTATATGAAATAAACTATTTAAATAAAAAATAAAATAAAAATTGCTAAATTTTTGTTTTTTCAGATGGCTCATCAAATCCGGTAGTGCCTTCACAAAAAAGCTCGTCCAGCGTAGTGTCTCTTAAGAATGATCAAAATAAAAGTAAGCTAACTCACTTTAGGCCCTTCTGTAAGGAGACTCAAGTCTGGATCTATACTTAAGTATTGCTTGTCTCTTCTCTCACTATCAAAATAACAAAGATGACTGCAACTTAAGTATAGATCAGAGTCTGAGTGTTCTGTAACAGTTGAGGAAGTTTGCGGGCTCAAATCTTGGTGCGGACCTGTACTACTAAATTCGTCTTTTCGGATTTATTCCGCCCGCGGCTCCGCCCGCGTGTACTACCGGTTATATCGTGCCCAACTGTGAGATAAAATGTAGCTTATGTCCTTTCCCAGGCTCTAATCTATCTCTGTACCATATTTCATCAAAATCGGTTCAGAGACGGACAGACAGACAGAGTTACTTTCGCATTTATAATATTAGTAAGGATTAATGATCACTTGCTCAGCGGTGAAGGAAAACATCGTAATGAAACACGCACGCCTGAGAAAATTCGTTTTTGAAAGGCGCAGTCCAAATCCACAGTCTGACCAGAGTGTGGTGGACTAAGGTTTCGAGGGGAGGCCTGTGCCCCTCGGTGGGGACGTATATGGGCTGATAAAAAAAACTTACTTGCTTATCAACCTCTACTAAGTATATCTTTATAGACAACTAGCTTTCCGCCTGGGACTTCGTTCCCGTGGCAATTTGGGAAAATTATGTAGCCTATGTGTTAAATCCAGGCTGTCAGTATCTTTATACAAAATTTTATCGAAATTGGTCGAGCCGTTTGAGAGTGAAAGAGGAACAAACATCCATGCATCCATACATACAAACTTTTATAATATTAGTAAGGAAGGAAATAGTAAGGACGTTTTGTTACACTCAAGTGGGGATCAGCTAAAATGTCTTGTACAATCAACAGCACATCAGGTTACCACAAACTATCAAATTTCCCCAATGGATAGTATACTCTATTTTTTTTATTTTATTTATTAAGACGTTCACAACAGTACAAAATTATATAAACAAATAAAACATACATATGTCTGTCATTGTTCTAAATTGTGAACCTTGGGCGTGGACGTACAGCTTGATTAATCAAATAGGCTTTTAAGTTAAAGATACTAAATTTAAACAACATTAAATGTGACTTAACGTACTAAAGCAAGAAGATACTATTCTATGTGAGGTTGAGGATCTTTGAAACAGATTTTTTAAATAATTTATGTTCAGGGTTAAATATATCAAGGTCCTTGCAACGGTCATTATAAGAGCGACACATCCTTGTTAAAGGATTGTAATAGGAGGTGTTATTTTTGTACACTTTTAGAAGAAAGATTTTGGGATGCTTGGAGATAAAATTGAAATGCTTGAAAAATTGAAATGCTAATGCTTGGAGATAAAATTGAAAATCGATTGAAGAAGACAGTTTTGGATAGCATGATGTGCTGTTGACCCTGCACATTGGGAGTAGGTACAGAGGCCAGCGCATCAGGTTAGGTACTCAATTTCCATTGCAAAACCGCTCTTATCACAACAGCACAGAGTGCACGCGGTTAACCTGAGTTGCGGCCGTTCTTACATAATTTAATTAGGTTAAAAATAAACTTTGGCGTATCAAATTAATGAACAAAGGCCGATCAATACGCAATGAGAGGCGACTAAGGAAACACAAATGAGACCTGCCTCCTAGTAATCCATCCCAGGCAACGACACTTAATTTTTTACTGAATCTGATGTGTCGTACTATGGTCTCATGCGGTGTGGTAGGCTCTGTAATGGGCCGTCTGGTTCGCGATCACTCTCCTACCGAAGTCCGACGCCAAACAGCTTGCTGTGTTCCGTCGGTGCGTGGGAGTGCCAGTGCCTTTATAGGCATTTTCTCGCTCCATCGTCGACCTCTCTTTGACCTTATGGTAAAAATTGAGGTCAAGAGTTAACCCATCTTATAATAAAAAAAAAGCAATACAATTTTCACTGCAGTAGCTCAACAGTTTTTTAAATAAATAAAAACGCCATACACTCAAAGGCTCACACTAAGGTTTTCCCTTGTGACTTGGGTCCCTCGGAACATACATAAAGACTAATACGAACACCCATGACCCGAGAACAAACATCTGCTTTTTACACAAATATTTGTCCCGACTGGGATTCGAACCCAGGACCCGACGATCAAGAGGCAGCGCCACCATAAGTATCGCAACGGTTTATGAGCGCTGACCTTGAACCTACCACTCGACTTGTACCACTCGACCAAACCTGCCGTCGTAGCATTTTCATTTCACTTTTCAGCCCGTTCGAAAACTCCAATGATGAAAGCTAATCGACAAATTAAAACTAAATATATTGAAAAGAGAAAGAAAAGTAATGAAAAGAAAACTGCAGAAAATAAAAAAGGTAATGTAATTACATAGGGAGAGACGATTCAGAATAAGCTGACATCTTTACTGGCATAAAACTGTTGCAAATAAATCTACAAAAAGCGCTTGTAGCCCAATGATCTCAACCGATCAGTGAGGTTAAGCATCATACACAGAGGCAGGAAACCTGATGAGTGACCAAAGTGGCAATTTATCACGAGCGTTCCCATGCTTTGGAGGGCACACGTTAAAAGTCACAGGCCATTGTTCGAAAGCTCTGACACCAGGTTTAGTCAAGTTCGCCACACACTTGACTGTATCTAGACGATACGAAAAAAACTCTAAAATTTTTGGAACCCCGCGACAATAATCGCCTATAACTCGTATATGGCTGAACCAATTTTGAAGCTAAGAACCATCTAATAGAGATGGTTCTTAGCTCTCTAATATAGATTCTCTAATACCATCTAATAGAGATGGTTCTTCGCTTCAAAATTGGTTCAGCCGTATAAGAGTTTTAGGCGATTATTGTCGCGGGGTTCCACAAATTTTAGAGGTTTTTTCGTCAGTTTTTAAACAAAAAAATGAATAAATGAAAAACCGCATCAAACCAGTTCCATTCGTTTAAGAGCAACGGTGCCACAGAGACATACTACACGTCAAACTTTTAATTCGCCAACAACTAATAATTCGAACGAATAATTGTGGATGGAAAATTCGAAAGCAGAAAGTTTGACTTAGGAACTTTGTTTGAACTAGTTAGGAGATAAATAAGTAATTATCCCTACGAAATGAGCCCGAGGGGGGGGGGGGCACAACGAAGGTCCCGTTTTTTGTTTTTTTGCTTACATCTCGAAAACGGTGCATCATACGAAATTTTGTTGTGCTACATAATGAAAGCTGATTGAATTCTCTACAACTTTGGTCTTCACACTTTTTGTCTTTCTCCAATCTTTGCCTAGCTATGAGCTTCGAAAAAATTTCAATATTCAAAAATGTGTTCTAAACTCTTTACGTTTTCTGTCATACATTGCTTCATTAAAACGGGACCTTCTTTGTGCCCCTCGGGCTCACCTCGGAGGGATAAGGACTTTTAGTATGTTTATCTCCTAACTATAAAATTTTCTTCTTTCGACTTTTCCATCCACATAATTACCAAACTACCTTCTTTTTTGTCGAGGGCTAAAAGCTGACCGTGTGGTGATCGGTTGAGAATAACATTTTCCCATCATTTCCGTGGGTGATGTAAGAGGCGACTAAGGAAAAATAAATGAGACCTGCATTAAATCAATCCTAGGCAACGCACCTCAATTTGTTTTGAATCTATGGTGGCGTCCTATGGTGCTATGCTGTATGGCACTGTAAAGGGTCGTCTGGTTTACCGAAGTCCGACGGCAAACAGCTTACTGTGTTCCGTCTCGGTGCGTGGAAGTACCAGTAGGTACCTTAATGTCATTTTCTGGGTTAACTCGTTCTATTGTCAACCTTGGTCACCTTGGTCAAGGTTGAGGCAAGAGTTAACCCATCCCATAATAAGAAAGAAGACTGAATCTGCAACGATTATCCAATTCTCTCAGGTTCCCCTGTAAGCACTATAACGGAGTAAGTTTCAGTAATTTCAGAAGTGTAAATAGTTTGTAAAAATTCATATTTTCTCTTATAGGACAGCTGAGGAGCGCTCAAGATAAATTTTCTAAGGTTCAGTCACCAATTGCTTCCCCAAATGCTAGCAAAAGGTCAGGAGCAACCAACCCCCCAATCATGGTCTTTATGCAAAATAAGAACAGTAGAAAGAGTTCGCAGCTATCCCGCAGAAATAACTCCCAGTCATTAGTCAAAGTAAAACAGGTGAAATTCGAAAAAACTAATTCTCCCCATAGAAGTTTATCGCCAGTAAGGAGCAGGAATTCCAAAAAGCGCAAGGTCTTAGACCAAACTTACAGTGTACACGTGTCCAATAAACATCAACGATTGAGCGGTGCAGCCGCGCGAATGCTTCTGAAAAAGCATCAAGAATTGGAAATGAAAATGCATCCCAGTTTGGGACGGAACGTACAAGAGAAGGCGACGTCTCTCGTTTTCAACGCTCCAAATCTGAAAGAGTCTTCGAACCAGCGCAGTACACGAAGGCCGAAATATGCCCGTCACATCTTTCAAGGTCTCCCCATCAAAGTTATAAATGTTCCTGCACGGAAACTGGATAAAGGAACCATGATCCCTTCAACTCCGATGAAAAAAGTAAAACGTTCGACCTTTGCGAAACAGAACGCGATGAAACCGCCAGAGGTGCCTTATAGACCGGATCTTTCTTTGGCTACGAGAACCACATCAGCTGATCGATTTTCAAGTCCAGTTTATTATCAGAGCCCCACGGCGTACCACACTGCGAAATTGAGGTTTCAGAGGGAAAACAGAAGGAACCTTAGCGACACTGTTCCATTCCCCTTTAGATCGGTCCCAAAATAAGCATACAGTACAGGGCACAGTTAGAAAATTGTGAAGTACCTATTTAAGCGAAATTAGGTCGTTTTCCAGTCATCTTGATAAATATAAATTTATGATCACAAGCTTTATTTAGAAGTTTCATTAATTTATTATGCATACTAGGTATTTCCTAAGTGATATGGGCTCCCATTTTCCGGATTTAGGCTCTTAAGTGGCCCATTACGGCTATTCCAGCCACTTCAGCTCCGTCCAGAAGCTCAGAATCCTCCTGGGGATTTCGCAGGCTTCGCGGAGCGACCTAACTAATGTCTGCAAGGATTTTTGCCCGGTGTTCCGCCACTCCCATGCAATCCAGGATTACATGGGCGACTGTTTCATCAGCCTCTAATAGGCAGCCCCTACAGAGGGGACTGTCGGTGACGTTTAGTACGAATAAATGCTTGTTCAGAGCACAGTGGCCCGTAAGGGTACCCATCATTATTCGTAGGTTATCTCTGGATAGGTTTAGCAGTCTACGCGTCAGACGCGGGGAGGGTCCTGTAAAGGCTTCCTTCGACTGCTGACAAGTGGTTACGTTGTCCCACCTGTCTTTGTGTTGCATAAGGGTGCGTGCTCGGATCGAACTCCGTACTTGGCTAAATGGAATCGGGATTTCCTATATCTATCTATATCTATACATATTATAAAGAGGAAAGATTTGATTGTTTGTATGCATTGAATAGGCTCCGAAACTACTGGACCGATTTGAAAAATTATTTCACCACTAGAAAGCTACATTATCCCCGATTCCCAACGAAACGAAGTCCCGGGCGGAATGCTAGTTTTAAATAAGTTTGTGAATATTAAAAGATTTGAATCAGGCTACAAAATTGAACAACTTTCTGCAAGGCACAAGGTTTAGTCTCCATACCATAATAATAATAATGTTATTGTCTTTGGATGCATTTCTGTAGTGCATACAGAGCTAACTGCCGGTTGGTGTTACATTACTAAATTAAATTGTCTATTGAACGGGCCTCTACGTGTTGGCTTCGGCCCCACGCATGCCTCCTTCCAAAAGTCCGGGACTTAATTGCCCGAGATAATGGATCATAAGACAAACATAATAATATATTTTTTCATGAAAGCTAGAGGGGCTTATTATGTGTTAGTGAAACTTATCCTATATTAGTAGGACTTATCCTGTGTCCTTACAATACAATACAATATACTTTATTTGCACACAAAGACATACAACACAATTAACAGAACATAAAACATAGTGTACAACAAGTCGGCCTTATTGCTAGGTAGCAATCCTAACCTTATTATGCGATCAGCCGATGTCCTTAGTAAGTAAAGTCGTTTATTTGAATTTCCTTTGCATTTTGTGGTGAAAGTTGTTCAGTTTCATAGGGAGAATTAGTTTCTAAAGTTTCGCTTACTGATTCTAGTCTCCCTATAGAGATATCAAAACGGGGACGCTTGTCAGACATAGGCATGCGATCAATAGCCCCCGACAAAAAAAACAGAGGGACCAGTTTGACGTGTGTGTCTGTCTGTGGCGTCGTAGCTCCTAAATGAATAAACCAATTTCCATGTGGTTTTTTTAAAGCTGCCGTAGTAGAGATGGTCCTTAGCCACATTTGATCAAAATTGGTTATTAATTTAAGAGTTACAAACAATGAATCGGGAGGTTTCAACATTTTTACTTTTCAAGATAACTTTAGAGATTATTTCAGTAAAGTTATTTAACAATTTACTTGATTACTTACACTAAAAGAACTAGAAGGATCATAAGACACTTTTATTACCTAAAGTCAATTAAATTCATGTACATGTACAAAAATTCAGTTACGCCTTACGCTTCAAATAATATCTTTCAAATAGCCTTGAAGGGCCAGTGCCAACTTTTTTATTGTTCATTATATTATTATTCGCGAAGCACATCTCTACTTGTGTGCATGTTCCAAATTCCTTCCCTTTTCGCTTTTTGAAATAGTTTAATGAGTTGAATATACTGCGTTTTGATTTCACTGTCTCCACTTCGACGTTACACTTGGAGGTGCCACAGCCAGTTGAAGACTTGTTATCACTGGCTTTCCCTGTCACAGCTGGGCAATTGGGAAGATCGCAGCGCTTTCTCTTTTTAGTACATTTCTTTGTTACTTCGATCTGGACGGGAGTAAAGCCACAGGATTTTGTAGAACAAAGACTTCCTGAAGATGATCTCATTCTGGATGCTCTTTTTCTAGAACACGTGCTACTTTTCTTACTAGAGCAACAGCTGTCGCTGGACACACTAGACTTTTTAGGCTTCCGTTTCCGCCGTAATTTCGTCTCGGATCCGCTAGATGAAAAATTTAAATAGGATTCGGTTGAGTCATTACGTGTTGCTAGTAATTTCCTGTATTTATCTGCCTGTATTAAGTTTCTCAAATCATCCCTTGACATGACTTGACAAACGCTTTTGTTTAAATTATCCGTACTTCGGACACATATTAAGTCTGTACTGCTGGACTTCGACTTACGTAAACGACTTGAGGATTTTTTACATATCGGTTGCGGCATTTGACATGTTGACGGTATTCTTTGACATGATTGCGAAGATATCTTCTTTTGACATATTAGTGGAGCTAATTCGTATTGCGATGTGCGAATCGGCGAAAGTCTACACGGTGATGATTTAGCTTGCGGGAACGTACAAGGTGATGGTCGAACTTGAAGAAATTTACAAGGTGATGGTCGAACTTGAGGAAATTTACAAGGTGATGTTCGAACTTGCGGAAATTTATAAGGTGATGATCGTACTTGCGGCAAATGAACTACTGATTGCCGCTTTTGACATGGTGGTTGCGTTTGACATGGTGGTGACAATATTTGACACCGAGATGGTCTAACTTGACACGGTTGTGGGTCTGAATACGATGGCGATTTGCAATACGGTGGCGGTGAACACCGAGGTTTTCCATATGGGCTGCAATGTGGGCGAGTTGGCCACGAAATTTCGTTTTTGTAAATGCCGCAACAAGGAGGCAAAGTAAAGTCGGTTTGAGTGCAGAAGTTCTGAGATTGTATGGAAGCGCAGCAGCACGATGTATTTGATGTTTTCCTTTTAACAGGGATGATTCTTCTGCATCTACTGCAGTTGTCAAAATTGGATGAAAGGTCGGACTCTAGTTCTTCTTCTTCTGCTTCTTCTTCTTCCTCCTCATCGTCATTGAGAACAATGAATCTTGGTGTTGGCGAACATTCCCGACGGGCTGGTAAACCATGCCTAGGACAGGGCTTCCGAACAAAGACAGCTTGGGGCTTTAAACACCGAACGACTGGTCGGGAGCATTGGCGCCAGCGTTGACAAGCAGGGGAGCGTAATCTCTGCCGATGTAAAAAGCATTTCTGTTGATAGAGAGGAATTTCTTCGCTTCCTATGCATGGACGGACACCCAACCGGTTTGGACAGTTCCTTCTGTGTCTATAGCACGGTGGCATCGAGTTATTCGTAGATGCGCAACCAGTCTTTTCTACGAGGCATGTTCGGGAACTTCTGTTGCTTAGTTGTTCAATTGTATAGTTTTATATTCCGCACAAGTCATTGTATTGTTACAGAAGTTTTTATTTACCTGTACACTTTCATTGAACATTACCTTTATTGCTCATTTTGTTTAATTTTTCAAGATTGCTTTTGGATCGGTTTGTTGTATTTTGTATTTGTTTGTAAGAAAATGCCAAATGCTGACAATCTGTGACGCAGTTGACATTATCGAGAAGAAGGAGATGTAAACTAAGATATCTATCTTTTTTTTTATAAAGAAGATTTGTTGTCCACGGTCTTTAAACGCTAGAATTATTAGGTCCACGGCAAACCCTGAATGGGTTGCCTTGATTGGAAGAAATCCCCGTAAAGATGAATCGATTTTGATCAAATATAGCTAAGAACCATCTCGATTACGTCAGCTTTCAAACCAAAAAAACCTCATCGAAATCGGTCCATTCGTTTAGAAGCTACAATGCCACTCATTGTTACTCTTTCACGCAAAAACGACTACAGGATTGATTTGGATAAAACTTTGTAGTAATATAGCTTAGACATTAGAATAGGCTTAAAATTTTCCCGAATCCCCCACGGAAACGAAGTCTCGGGCGATAAGCTACTAATTATTAAGTAAAAGTTTGCTGCATTACATGGATCATTTACTTTCTAGGTATTTACAAATTGGTATGGTTATTTCATAAACGAAAAAAGGGGTCTCTCTTCACTTATTTTAGTAGGACATTTTCGTCCAAGACTAGCTCTTGACAAGACTTTGATTTTCAATAATCGCTTAATCTGCCTTCCTTACAAAAAAATGGAACTGCCGCATTTGCAACAATTAAGATAAATTCCTTCTTAATTTCTTAAAATCTTTCTTCTTTCTAAGTATTTCATCTGTATTTATATAATCTTTGGGATTGCCTTCTTTTACCTGTTTTCTTCGTTGCCACATACAGGCAGCCTACACTATATTGCCACATTTCCAGTCCTACTTCTTGATCTAGGTCTTCCATCCATCCAAACTGAACAGATACCTACCCACTGTTTCACCAATTCCTTTCTAAAAAATCTTAAAGCGAGTATCCAGCATCTAATGATAGCATCTGCACCCTGCTCGTGCTACAAACAGCTGTCTAATCAGTTTGAGTAAAAGAGGTATGGCCAGTCGTGGAAAACGAACAGCACGGATGCCTCAGTAAAGGGTGTGGGCAAACTATGTTTGCGTACGATTCCACATAGTCACAACAATCGTCATCAGAATCGTCCAGTATGATATATCGTTCTGATGACCCACAAAAACGCAGGAAATCAAATTTAGAGCTGGGGCTTCGCACGTAAACAGTTTGAGGTCTATAACATCGTACTATCGGCCTGTAGTCTGGTTCCCGGATGTGGCAGGAAGGCGAGAGTGATATGAGTGAGTTGGTATGCCGGTGAAAGGAGCAATTCCGGCAGCCGTAGCGATTGCGAATCCGATGGCTCTCTACGCAAGGCTGGTGGCAAGTCCTTTCCACCCATTTGGCACTCCCGCAGTGTCTGGGTTTGAGAAATGCCATTGAGTTATATGTGGAAACGGAACTAAACTCTTCTACGAGACATGTTTAGGACTAGGTCTGGTTACTGTAGATATGGTTTGGGAGGTTCTACATTCACCAGTCAGGAAATTGTTGTTTTCAATTCATTTTATATACTTGATGTATGGATCTAGTCAATTTTGTCTGAAAAAAGACGTCCACAATGGTGATTTTGCCAATGTCAGAGTATTTTAATTGATGGAAATAATAGAAAATGGCGAAGTTGCCAATATTTAGTAAAAAAACCTTTTAGGGGTTGTAATACGTCAGGGCCTTGTTCGTTGATCAGCTGATGACGATTTTGGAGCACTACATAAGATGTTGATTCCACATCCCCTAAAATTTAGGTCCATTCACACTCCGCACACTCCAGCATAGATTCAGACATTGAAAAAATTATAAAGCTACAGTTACACATGCTCATTTCAAGCATTCGTTTGAGCAGCTGTTACTTAGAGTAGCATGTGTGGGGGTCTTTGGCGGGAACTCGGCGTGAGCGGTTGCTATGTCGTATTTGCTATGTGTATTTTCGTTTTCGGCGTGAAAAAGTTGTTTAATGTGTAATAGTGATAGTGTATTATGCAGTAAATTGACTAAAATTCGTGTAGTGATGAAAAATTCAAGTGATAACAGTGTTTCTGCTCCGTTTGGTACCGACAAAGATCCTCGCGGTTGTGCTTCTCGCCGCCAGTTTTCGTAAAACAGACGCTATCCGGTTTTACGCAGAACATGAGGGGCTTAGGGCTTAGGTTAAGTTGAAGAAAGAAGATTTTTCACTGAAGACATGGCTGTATGGACATAGTTTCCTTTGCCTTTCCCGAAAGGGATAAATTTAACAAAAAAAAAAAGTAGCATGTGTGTCGATACATTGCTCAAAATTAGCATGCTCGTTGCGAGTTTGCTCAAAAATCGACAGGCGTTCGATTTTTGAGCATGCTACCTGCGGCGCGGGTAGAAGGGGGCGTGCTTTTAGCGCTTTGAGCATGCTTATTCAGGAGCATACTTTAAAAAAAACATGCTTATTGCTAGCAAATGTAAACAGTTCATAAGCATGCAATAACACGTGGTATTTAACTTATTTCTATGTCTATGAATAACACGCTATAGCATGTGTAACTGTAGCTTAAGTTTGATGATATACGAGGTCATAGACAGGAAATGGCCTAATCATAGACATAGAAAGAATGAGTTAAATACCACGGCCTAATCAACAAAGGAGAGCCGTAGACAAGATATGTATTTTTGTATGTAACCAATAAACTTTAAAACTACTGGACCGATTTCAATAATTCTTTCACCATTGGGATGGTACATTATCCCTGAGTAACATAGTCTACATCATCATCATGTAATCCTATTATCCCTCATCAGGGACATAGGGCTCTCAGAAAGGATTTCCACTCTTCTCTGTTTTGGGCGGCAGCTTCGATGTCTTTCCAACCGAGACCAGTTGATGCAGCCTCTTTATCAACTGACCGTCTCCAGGTGGTACGGGGACGGCCCGGCTTTCTTGTACCACAAGCTTGCCATATAAGGCTTTGTTTAGACAGATGGTTATTTGGTCTCCTGAAGACGTGCCCAATCCAGCGCCATTTTCATATAAGAATCTCCTTGCTCATTGGTTTTTGGTCAGTTAGCTCCCACAGTCTTGCATTAGGGATGGTTCGTGGCCAACAGATTCCCAGGATGCGGCGTAAACATTTGTTCACGAACACCTGAAGTTTGCTGGTTACGTCATTCTTGACGAGCCATGTCTCGCATCCGTACAGGAGGACTGACTTGACGTTCGAGTTGAATATTCTTATTTTTGTTCGTTGTGTGATTATTGATGACGTCCAAACGGGTTTAAGCTGTGCGTATGCGGCTCTTGCCTTGTTAATACGCGCTTCTACATCAGCTTCTGTACCTCCCATAGGGTCTACAATGCTCCCTAGGTAGGTAAAGCGCTTCACAATTTCGACTGCTTTGCCGTTTATATAGATAGGCGCTGTATCAGTGGTATTAAGGCGCATGTCTTTCGTTTTATTACCGTTTATGCGCAGGCCCTCTTCAGCAGCAGCATTGGCAAGATCGTCGGCCTTGGACTGGAGGTGTTCTCGTGAAGTAGCGAGTAGGCAGAGATCATCCGCAAAGTCTATATCTTCCAGGGTTTTACCATTTAACCATGGCAAGCCCCTATCTGTGGTACCAGTCACCCTGTGCATCACGTCATCCAAGACTATAAGAAAGAGCAGCGGCGACAACAAACATCCTTGTTTTACTCCGGCATTGACTGGTATCGTATCGGTTAATTGGCTTTTGTGAAGGACTCGACACGAGGAACCCTCATAAAGGCATTTGATAACACTTATAACCTTGTCTGGTATACCTCGTCGCTTCAGTGCTTTCCATATGCTGGACCATTTACTCGATCGAATGCTTTTTCGAAATCTATGAACAGAGTAAAGAGTTGTTTCCGCATTTCATTGCACTGTTCGAAAATCATACGCAGTACGTTGATCTGGTTGGTGCAAGAACGCCCCGCTCTAAATCCACTCTGTTCGTCTCTCAGCGTACAGTCCACCACCTTCGTCATCCGGTTTAGCAGAACCTTGCAGAGAATCTTGGAACATACTGGCAGTAGATTGATGCCTCTCCAATTAGAGCATTGCGACAAAGTCTCCTTTTTTTGGCAGTTTAACAATAATGCCCTCCTTCCAGCTCTGGGGTACTTGGCACTTTTCCCACACAATTCTCATGAGGGGGAGCAATATGTCCGCCATCACATCCGCATTGGTCTTAAATACCTCAACCGGGATTCCATCGTTACCTGGTGCTTTGCCACACTTAAGGCTTTTTATGGCACGTATAATTTCATCATTGTCCGGAGGATCATCTCTGATATCTAGTTCTTCGATTTCAGAGTCTGAGTCACTGCTATCATCGACATTGGCATTAGTGGAAAAAACTTCAGAAAAGTGCTCATGCCATCTGCACATTTGCTCTTCTGGCGTTGTCAAAAGTTTTCCCCCTTTGTCCACAATTGGTCGAGTCGTTAGTGGCTTACTGCACAACTCTCTTCCGGCACGGTACAGCTCCCTAGTATTTTTAGCACCAGCTGCCAGTTCCGCTCTTTGGGCTATCGATGCTGCTCTTACTCGCTTGTCTCTCTTTGCACTCCGCTTAATGTCACTCTCACATAGAAAGTACTCGTAGGCTAGGTTCTCTTTGGTGGTTAAGTCTTTTGCCGCATTTAGTTTCTCTTTGATGGACTTTCGGTGTAGAATTTTGTTCCATGTATCTGCGGAAATCCACTCCTTCTTTCTATAGTCCCTGTAGCCTAGGAACTTTTTGCAACATTTGTTCAGTTCACTTTCAACAAGGTTCCAATGTTCTTCTACGGAACTTACTTCTGCTTTCCTAGTGTGGTATTGATTGTGGAGCTCCGCACTAAATTCATGCCTCATATTTGGGTGACAAAGTTTGGATACGTCATACCGCCGAGATGATGTGGTTGTATGTATTTGACTGAACTTTGGCTATCTTCAGGCAGATTTTGCAACAATGAGGTGGTGGTCGCTATTGACGTCTGCATTTCGGACATCCAGTAATGAATGCCTCCATTTCCGACTAATCATGACGTGATCAATTTGGTTTTCCGTACGTCTGTCAGGGGAGACCCAGGAAACCTTATGGCAGTCTTTGTGGGGAAATATTGAGCCTCCAACAACCAAATCGAATTCGCAGCAGAAGTCCAAGAGCATATTGCCGTTCTCATTGCGATTGCCCAACGCATGCTTTCCTATCCATGATTCTATGCCTTTGTTGTCGCTCCCAATTTGTGCGTTGTAATCACCTGAACAAATTACAATGTCGCCTTTTGGAATATCTCGAACTATGGCTGCAAGCTGATCGTAAAACGATTCCTTTACCTCCGGTTTCGCAGAGTTGGTAGGTGCGTAGCATTGGACCAAAGTGATGTTTCGTACTTTGGATTTAAAGTGTGCAGTTATAATTCTGTCCGACACCGGTTTCCAGTCTAGCAAACTATAGCGTGCATTCTTACCGAGCAATATCCCTACGCCGTATTCATGCTTCTCGGTTTGACCTGCATATAACAAAGTATAGCCATCAATTTGGTATTCACCAAAGTCTTTCCATCTGGTTTCAGAAATACCAAGTATATCCAGCTTATAATCTTGCATATATTTGACCACCTGGTGTACTCTACTCTCTTCTCGCATAGTTCGAACATTCCAGTAGCCAATCAGAGTCCTTAATTTCGCGCTAAAGGTCGTTTTTTTTAAGATCGATCCGTGTATTTTTCTTTCTTTGAGTTTCAGTAATCGTGTGTTTTCGGATATACAGGTGATTAACCCATAGTATCCTAGACGGCTAGTAGGGCTGCTACTTCAAAGCGTAACCGCCACGCTCGGTTTTATTCTCGGAGTACCTTCTCCTATCAGTATTTTAGGAGGTATTTAGTCTTCCTAGGCCCCTGATAGCCTCTTCCAGCCGAAGCTAGGTGTATGGGTATACCGCCATTGCTCGGTCGCCAGCGCCTCGTCCGTTGTCTAGCAGGGAGCACCACGTTGTGATGTATGTCACGCCGCCGCCTACCGGCGCGTGCAGGTGAGGTTGGCAATTGGGTCGGTTAAGATGTAATACCGTTCTCTCCTTACCCCCTAATTCCCACGGGGACGAAGTCCCGAACGGGATGCTAGTCCATACTAATACACACATCATCACGGTCTAGGAATATAGCATGATTTTTCATAGGTACAAAAGACCTCTGTTTGAGAACAGGCATACTCGAGATACATGAAGGGCTGTAATTTTCAGACGAACAAGTGCTAAACCTGAATTTTAAATTCTAGTCAATAAATTTTGTTTTATTTGAAATTTGTGAAAACGTGATGGAAACGAAAACGAAAATGCACTCTTTGCCTGCTTTTTGTATGAAAGTGGTCGAATTTACGCAATTTTTTTAGGCCAGTAAGTAATATCGTACAAATGAAAAGGCTGAAATAGACATAATTGCGGTAAACTTGCTCTTTTGGTGTTGTTTGGATCAACCTAAATAGTATTAATCCAGATTTGCAGCAGTCTGAAATTCTCGCGCGCTGAGTGGTTGCTGAAAAACCAAAATTTTTTTTCTCTTTTTTTTAGTTTTGTGCCAAAAAAACTACATTGGAAGGCTCTGACGACAAAGGGCACTACTACTTTTATAAACTTTTATAAAGTGTACAAAATTTCTAATAGGTCACACGATACAGGGTTCCCAATGTTCAATATCTTCCCCAAAATGTTGGAAAATTGGAAATGTCTAATTTTCGACCACAATGGTATATAAAGAGGTATCTCAGGAAAAGTAGTAGTGACCTTTGTCGTCAGAGCAATGTCGTTTTTTTGGCACAAAACTAAAAAAAGAGAAAAAAAATGGTGGTTTTTCAGCAACTACACAGCGCGCGAGAATTTCAGACTGCTGCAAATCTGGATTAATACTATCTAGGTGGACCCAAACAACATACCAAAAGAGCAATGTTTACCGCAATTTCGATATTTTCGAATGTAACATACCTATGGCTGGCTTACTTGCTCGTCTGAAAATTATAGCCCTCCATGTATCTCGAATATGCTTTTGTAGTTGTAGCTTCTCAAACAGACCTCTTTTGTATGAAAAATCGTGCTATATCCCTAGACCGTGATCATGCGAAAGTAACTCTGTCTGTCCGTCTTTCACACCTAACCTACTGAACTGGTTTTGATAAAATTTGGTACAGAGATAGATTAGATTAGAGCCTGGAAAAGGACATAGGCTACATTTCATCCCACAGTTGGGCACGATATAACCTGTAGTACAGGGGTGGCCAACTTGTTTATACCCAAGATCTCCTGTTTACTAACGAAACCCTGTGCGATCTACCAATTACATACTTCTTGAAATCTTAAATGAAACAGCGTAGTTCAGTACACAATCATGTAGTATTTTTTTTAAAACATAAATCTGAAATGTTTTTTATTTTTTTGCCTTGCCACGATCGACTGGACTAACAGTCGCGATCGACCGGTTGGCCACCCCTGCTGTAGTACACGCGGGCGGAGCCGCGGGCGGAAAGCTCGTATGATATAAAAATATTTTAAAGGAGATGACCATGGACCTATTTAGAGTTGATACATGGACGTAAAAGACAGGAAAAAAAAAGACATACAAAAAATAATTCTTCCTAATATTATAACCGCGAAAGTTTACATGTATGAATGCTTGTTACTCTTTTACGCTCAAACAACGAACCAATTTTGATAAAGGTATGGAGGTAGCTGACACCCTGGATTAACACATGGGCTACATATTTCCCAAATTCCCTCGGGAACGAAGTCCAGGGCTGAAAGATGGTAGATAATAATAAATTAACCTTATTGTTAATTCATGAATATTGTGTGAATTGGTTGGGAAAAGTTCGCGTCGGGTCGCTAGGAGATCTCAAGATCTTTTAAATAAAATAAAAAGCAGTAGCCGCTGCTTGGTCATATGCCACTGGAAAAACAATTTAAAAATTTAAAAATGTATCATCCCCCGTCATTCGATTACTTACCTACTTGAGTCGTATAGAAGCAAAGGTGGCTATCTGACTTATGGGTGATTATTGGCAAATGTCAAAATAAGGTATTCCATACCTTTGAGTATGGAAACATATCCATACTCAAAGTTCCATACAAATTTTAACTTACGAATTATTCATCGTAAACATAAATATGTATTGTAAACAATATTACTATTAGTTAATTAAGTATGACACAATAATATACAATAATATGCAATAATGTTTTATTTTAGACAACAGTTTTTTTTAAGTTAAATTTTACAGATTGCCGGATTTGAAACTGATTTCATACTTTGAAGTGGTATTTCTATAAGAAATAGCCGACTTTGATACGAACTGTGAATAATGGTAGAAAGTATTCAAAATACTGAGTGTTGCTACATTCAAAGCTCATTTTTACTTTAAATGTCAGATAGCTGCCTTTGACTCTATTCGACTCACTTATAACTTTAAAACGGCTGAACCAATTTTGAACAAATATAGCTAAGAACTATCTCGATTACGTCAGCTTACAAACAAAAAAATCGCATCTTATTCAGTTCGAAGCATTGATGCCACAGACACAGAAACACACGTCAAACTTATAACCCCCCTCTTTTTTGTCAGAGATTAAAAGCAAACCATGTGGTGATCGGTTGAGAAGAACACCACCCAATCCCTTTCCGTGGGTGTCGTAAGACACCAGACGTATTTAATCAATCGTAAACACAAACAAGACGTATTTAATCAATCGTAGACAACGACACCTCAACGTCGTCGTACTATGGTCCCATGCGGTGTGGTACTCTGTATCGCATCGAAATTGGTCCATTTGTTTAGGAGCTAAGTACGATGCCTCAGACACAGATACACACGTCAAACTTATAAGACCCCTCTTTTTTGTCGGGGTTTAAGGGGTTAATAAAAAGACGTTCTTTAGGTGTGTTAATTATTCTTTATTTACAAATGGAGCATAATGATTATTGTGATGAGTACGTTACTGTGAACAATTATCTATCTATTTCAAAATAGGATATAAGTATGTGAAATCTTTGGCTGATATCCTTAACATCGGTACTAATTTACGTAGTTTAATGCATGCATAAATTATTTATCTCACTGTCTAGGTATTGTATTCTCGATAGTGCAACGTATCAAAAAACTGGCAAATACGGCAGGTGCATGAATCAGGGTGGATTCTAGTCTGCGATGAGCCAGTTGACGTGTCAGTGTTTTTCATAACTTTGCTGAAGCTGGAATGGCGTTGAAAGATGTAATTCGGGGTCACTGGAGTCATATGCATTGTTGTGAAAGCAGTTCCAGGGTGTCCAGGGCTAGGACACGAACAACGCGGCGCAGCTTGCATGCCTTTTGACATGATCCTGCATATTCTTCTTATTAATCGCGGCCCGGTAACCGGAGGAGGCCCCGGTGTCGGACAGACACAGGAAACTTGTATACCCTTCGAGGCTTTTGCAACAAGAGGTGGGTTCAGTATTAAGGGTCTAGGAGGGCGCTCGTAAGTCGTGCTATCAACCTCAGCTTCCTCATCACTTACACTCCTCTGTCTTCTTCTAATTGCGATAGATATTAGAGAGTTTGGTGAACATGTACTGATCACTCTTCTTTCACTCGGTTCGCCTTTCCCGCCTTTCTTCTTACACGACGTTCCACCTACGCATGTACTACTACAACTGTTACGTGGCCTCATCAAAACTTCTTCACATCTTCCACCACATGGTTTCATTATCATTAAGTCTTCAAATCTCCTGGGAGGGACACAGTCTTCGCAACTTGTAGTGCTGCCATATGGCCGCTTTCTCGTTTTCCGTTTTGTTTTTCGTTTGATACGATCAAAATATGGATCGATATAATCGGAATACAATACGGATCTCCTGGGACAAATCTTTCTTTTTTTCTTTTTTCTACAACATTCGTCTTCTGTATCAAAACAACTGGACTGGCTATCCGATCTCCGGAAAAGCTTTTTTCTATCTCTACAATTCCTTCGCCTGTTATCCCTGCACGTCTCAACACTGCTCATGCTAGAGTTCCTAAATTTTCTTTTATCTCTACTTCTCTTTCGTCTGGGTTCAATTCCATCCGAACATGAACAGAGACTAATTGTTTGCGAAGCTAATTCTTGTAGCTTCCTTTTCCTGGTTTTACACTTCTGCGATCTACCACCACGACAACATTCACAGCTTGAAACAGTGTCATCGTCAGAGCAATCGCAATCGGAATCAAAGATCGGAGCTCTTGTCCTTTGACATTTTTCTCTCTTTCTCCGCTTCTCTGAGCATTCACAACAAGCAGTTCTTTTTCCACCGGAGCCGGAAGAAATGATGGAAGGTCGATCTTTAATTTCTTTTTCCTTTTTAGACTTACTAGGTTTCTTTTTGACTACCTCGTTATCAGAAATTACTTTTTCTGGTTTTTTAGGTTTTTTCTTCTTAGTTTTTTTCTTTTCATACAACTTTTCTTTGACATTATTATCGTAAAGTTTCTCTTTTGTCCCAAATTCTGGGTCTTCATCTACATAGAACTTTTCTACTGGTCCACGTTTGCGTTCAAGAACTTGTTCAACAATTTGCTCGTTTTCTCGTTTATTCAACTTTTTCTTCACTTCAGGAACTTTTTTATCATCAGAATCATCCGAAACTACGATCGGATTGTCTATTGGCTTAGGTTTACGTCTCTTTTTTTTTACAATAGGTTCAATAACTTCATTGTTGGTATCTATGTGCTCATCACTCAACTTTTTCTTCACTTCAGGGACTTTTTTATCATCAGAATCATCCGAAACTACGATCGGATTTTCTATCGGCTTAGGTTTACGTTTCTTTTTTTTTACAACAGGTTCAATAACTTCGTTGCTGGTATCTATGGGCTCATCACTCAACTTTTCTTTCACTTCAGGGTCTTTTTTATCATCAGAATCATCCGGTACTACGATCGGATTTTCTATTGGCTTAGGTTTACGTTTCTTTTTTTTTAAAATAGGTTCATTAACTTGGTTGTTGGTATCTATGCGCTCCTCACTCAACATTTTCTTTATTTCAGGGATTGGTTCATCATCGGAATCCTCAGAAGATTTTTCTTCTACGATTGGATTAGGTTTAATTTTCTCAACAGGAGGATTATGTTTCTCTTTTTTGGGCTCCTCTTCAGGGACTATTTTATTATCTGGTTTATCTGAAACCTTAGGTTTAGGTTTCTGTACTTTCTCTTTTTTCTTTTCTCCTGAATCATATGAAGTTACATCATCTTCGTACGATTCTTCCTTGGGCTTTCTTTTAGGTTTTTCTTTCACCTCAGGTTCAACCTTGATTTCTCGCCGCTCCCTACTCAGTTTTTTTTTTAATTTTTTACCTTTAGACACCGAAAGTTTACTTGGGCAGCACTTCTTACAACAATCTAGATTTACCGATCCATTATCTGATTTACAACACTTAGATTTACTACATTTCTTTTTCATTTTACAGCCGTCAGATAAATCTGTATCGTCAGAATTTGAAATCGGTAAACAGCATTTGCGGTGTTTTTTACTTGGCATTTTAAATCCAAATTTCCTTATTTTACAAGATTTTATACATGCGTCGTCTGCTTCTTCGCATCCAGGACCTTTACATTTATTTTGATAATTGCATCCTCTCTTTGGTCTCATTTCATCGTCACCTGATCCAACTCTCTTTTTGACTTTTCTTTTGCATTTCAATGATTTATATGGCTTGCATGGCTTACATGGCTCACATGGCTTACATGGCCTATCCTCAATTTCGAAGGATTCCGTACTTGAATTTTTTTTTAGTTTTGCAATTTGCTGACACGTCTTCATCATTCTAGGATTGCATATGCTACTGCATTCACTATCAGAAGTATTGAGTCCTTCAGTTTTACATTTGAATCTTTTGGGTTTCTCGATGCTCTCTTCCAAAGAGTCAAAATCTAAATGTGTGTTGTTATTGCATTTACGTCTGCAATATTTTCTGTTAGCATCTGAATAGTCTAATCCACCACATAGTCTTGTCTTGCAACGATTCTTCTGTTTGTTGCGTGGTATGTAATTTTTCGGGCATATATCTCTTTTTCCTGGACAAGGGACGCGAGTTGAGTCTAAATCAAATTTTCTCCGTCCACTTCCTTCGCTCCGAGATGAATCGCAGGTTGAATCAGAATCATCTTTCTCTTCACTGCATCCACAAGACGAATCTACTAATTGTGGACAGGGTAATGGAAGTTTATTCTTTGTGGATGGGCAACACCAATTAATATTGTTGGATATTGTATCAATGCTGTCAGTGGCTTCCACCTTATCTAGACTCGTTGAATCGTCATCATCGTCACCATTGTTCAACTCATCTAAATCCGGATCATTCGTACATATCATCCGGTCACATGAAGGTTCTCTTTTCTTTTTAAAATAATCATTACACGTATTGAGGACATCAGTCTGACACTTTCTTGAAAATAAGTCGCAAGGTGGTAACTTAATGGATTGAGGATCTAAAGGAGTCAGTGGCAAGCCCTTGCTGAAGGAGACGTTTCTTCGGCAGATGGGAGCCGAGTTAGATTTGACCGGGCAAAGAGTATCCACGTTGACGAACTTTAACGGGTTTCGGTAGGCGCACACGGGGACGTCAGAAGAACAGGATGGCAGCGTCAGATCGGTTTGCGTAGTCGCGTAGACCTCAAACTTTTGGGGTTTCTGTGCATGAACAGCTTGTACTGCGGCTGAGGATGTCAGATAATTATTGTGCCTTCGAGTTCCAGTTCCTTCTTCAGCGGTTTGGCATCGAGCCCTAGCTACGGTATTTCTTGGACTATGAATGCCGCCATATTTGTTACGCGAGCAGACCCCTTCTATTACAAATGCCTCGTGATTGCAGGAACCCTGACTGGGCGATTTCACCGGCCATGTTCTTCTAAGATTGGAGGGCATCAGTGTTGTATTTGGAGCAGCATGTCATTCATGTCTGCAGTGAAAAACTAAGTTTGTTCCAGAAATTGATGGATACCAGCCATGACTATGTTTTGGGAACTGATGAGTACATTGAGGCTGCTTGGGTTGTCAATTTTTCTATGGAAAAGATTTACATTTTTGTGGTGATGTGCTTATTACAAAGACATGACAACGCTTTAAGAGAATAGGTGACAGCACAAATTAATATGACAAAGTGCCACTGACTGACATAATTTTTTTCTATGTCTATGAATACAATAGTGCTGTTTATGACAGCGGATTCTCTCGTTCTTTCTGGCATTGAGAAATAAATCTTTTATTTTAGGAACAATAAGTTTCTATTATCTGCGTTCGGTAGAGCGGTGATAGAATTAGTGATGAGCCAGACTTGTAATCGGTAGGTTGCGGGTTCAAATCCTGGTGCGGGCCTGTACCACTAAATTCGTCTTTTCGGATTTATGTACGGATTTTTCATTAACACTTGCTCAACGGTGGAGGAAAACATCGTAATGAAACCCGCACGGATGAGAAAATTCGTTTTCTAACGAGGCCCACCAACCCGCATTGAGCCAGCGTGGTGGACTACTATGGCCTAAATCCCTTTCGTGATGCGAAGGGAGGCTCGTGCCCCTCGGTGGGCTGTTAAAAAAAAATGTTCGTTTGGGAATTAATAGGAAGCAGGTCTCATTTGTGTTTCCTTATAGTCGCGTCTTACGAGACCCACGGAAAGAAATGGGGTGGTGTTATTCTCAACCGATCACCACACGGCATTACTCCACTTTCGTTGCAAAACCGCTTTTAACGAAACAGCAGAGTGCACGCGTGTGGTAACCTGTTGTGTGGCCCTCCGAATATTGGATTTTAATACCTAATCGGTCCATAAATGGCGAGAAATCGGTGAACATACATAAAAAAAAGATATAGTCGAACGTAGAACCTCCTCCTTTTTTGAAGTCGGTTAAAAACTATCTCTGCCGGCGTCTGTATTTCCGAGATAATACAACCCGAATATCTTTAAAGTACGAGTGAATAGGCTTCTTCTGGGTGAGCTCGCTACATCCTCGACCGCATCTTTGCCCTAAGCTAGATTGTGGTCACGAGCGAACCCATTCTTAACGACGAGGGAAAAATAAACTTGCACATTCAGACGACCAAGGCCCGGTATTACAGACGGAGACTTAACACTCTTGATCTATCCTTTGTATTGTATTGTATTGTAAAATCCTTTATTGCACATCAAACAAAGTAAATACATCAAAGACAAAAGAGATAAATATTAAATAAATTTAAGGCACAAAGGCGGACTTATCCCACAAGGGGATCTCTTCCAGTCAACCTACGAGAGAGCGAGAGGATTCATGATACGTAGGCGTACAACAGGAAAATAGTAGAGACAGAAATAGGTATTGAATATTATCATGGAAATAGATAAATAAATATTTGATATGTAACTAGTATCCAGAAATATTTAAATAAATACATAAATATAGTATAGAAATACTATATTTATGTATCCTTAAGTGTTGATTGTCTCTTTCTCTGATTTAATTAAATAAGTAAATAAAAATTATCTTTCTAATAAGAACTAACAAACAAAAATTTAAAATCCACGTAAGTTTCGTCAATTAAATAACCCGCCCTGAATCTGACCCGGGCCAAACGTCCCCATCAAGCTGGCCGCATGCCGCGCTGGACGGCAATGGACAGACGCTGGACCAGGTAGGAGCCAGAGCGGGAGTCACCACCACGAGCTGACAGTCTCCGGCCAATCTCCCGAATCAACTCCCTACCTTCACTACCCCAGGGACCCGCCGTTTCAAATGCGATATACGATTGTCCCATCGCCGTGTATTTAATGTGTTTCTGACAGGCTGCCCATTCTGCCGCTGCCCCTGCAACTCGTGTGGTCCTGTTTAAATGAGAGGGTGCGAAAGTACTGACGCAGGTAGCGTCCCATATGAGGGAGCGACCCTTTTGCCAGGGCACCATAGTAATACCGGAGCGAACGTTATAATAAGTATTGCTGTTATAATTTAAAATCTTATAGTGTGGCAGCCCTAGGTCATTGTACAGGGACAGCAGCACATCATCCTATCCAAAACTGTCAAATTTCTTTAATCGACGTTCAATTTTATCTCCAAGCATTAGAGTTTACTATCCATTGGGGAAATTTGACAGTTTGTGGTAACCTGATGTGCCGTTGACTGTACTTTTTGTATGAGATTTGGGCAGAATAACTTTCCAACTTTGCCCACTGAATTTTGAAATCTTACTAATATATTTTTAAAGACCTAGTAAAAGACTATGTGAGAATGTCATCATTGTCAGTTTTTTTATCATGGTTCCTAAGTAGAAGTAAATAAAGTTGAAAATGCATGAGAACATCACTTGTGTCTCTGTTTTGAAACTGCAATGAACTTAGTTGGCAAAAGCATATAGAAGACAGCCTAGTTTCAAGACTATCACTTCATAATAGTTCTGCTATTCGACACTAGATGTCGCGCTGAGCTGTCAAATCTCATTTCACGCTTGAGTCACAAAGTGAGTTAGGAACGTGTATCAGTTACTCTATGCGTGTCATAGTACCGCATCTGTCAAAAGCTTCACGTGATTATATAATTTCCGTTGTGGCGCTTGTGTCGCCAACTCAGTTTCCTTTAACACTGTGCGGACGGTGCGGTGCGGTGTGTAGAATAATTTCTATCGGATTTTAGACATGTAAGTAAATTAAACTGTAATTTATTTTTTAAGGAAACGTGCAGAAAGTGTCCACTTGTTTATGGTTTTAGTAAGTGTTTGCGAAAAGGCGATTATCCGTAAGTTGTTCTAACAATTTTCCTTACGTAACGAATAATGGAATTATGAGTACACGTGACCTTGCCCTATATTTAATTTTGGAATATTGTTATATTTTGAAACCCTACATAGATATATCTTTCCAAAAATTGGTGTTTACTATGTTACCTTTGAGTGGCCTCAAATTCTAACCAAATTGGTTGGCGCATTTTGACATATCGGGGCCAGTTCAAAGCGGTATTGATTGGTCGTATACAAGGATGCGGCACTTGAATATAATGAAATAGAACGAATAACCTGGCTTTGGAACGTTGAAAACAATGGATTCTATTGATAAGCCACGCTTGGCGGTGGCGCGAGTCGCGTTAAATGGTTTTATACCGATTTCTCTCTGACTTATCGTTACCTAACCTGCCGTCAGCTGGGCTTTGACAGTGGCATTGATGTAATGTAACGTACTTACAGCGAGGTCATGGGTAGGATAATTTAATTTAGGTTTTTTGAATTTAGAATATTGTGGAGGGTTAAATCTTTAATTAATTTAATGATGCGATTGACATGGGTGTGACCTATTGTACAGTTTTTTTAAAGAATCTTTTTGCCTCAGATTTGAAGTGCCTTTGAAAAACTAAGAGTTTTATTTTAAACTAGCTTTCCGCCCGCGGCTTCGCCCGCGTGAACTTCGCGTGAAGTTTTTTCCCGCTAACTCCCGTTCCCGTGGGAATTTTGCAATATCCTGTTGCAACTAAGCTTTAAGTTTACTAAGGTACCTGCATGCCAAATTTCAAGCGTCTGACTTAAGCGGTTTAGATTTTCATACAAAAGAATTTTCCTGGTAATTCCCGTTCCTGTGGGAATCCAAATTTCAAGTGCCTACGTTTAGCCGTTTAGGCTGTGCGTTGATATGTCAGTCAGTCAGTTTCCCCTTTTATATATATTTAGATTAGATAAGTCATAATGAAGATTTTTGAATAACTCAACTTAGCATAGGTACAATGTAACTAAAGTGAAGTTAATTGTTGTAGAAAAAATAAGGTCCGTGTGTCGGAAAAGAGGCAGCCCACCTATCGGGATACTTAGAAAATTAACAAAAAAATTTTTGTATGGCTGCCCATTTTGCGACACTATTCAAAAATAAGTCGAAAACAAAAAAAATTGTATCACCTCTGACATTTTGATCAAAATAGTTAAGAACCATTTCTCGACTATGTCGGCTTTCAAACAAGAAAAATACTGCATTGAAATTAGTCCATTTGTTTAGGAGCTAGGTATGATGCCACAGACAGATACACATGTCAGACTTACGACAGCTTTCTTTTTTTGTTGGAGGTTAAAAATTAGAATGATAATTGAAATTATTGCTGAGAGGCCTGGTAGTCATAAGGTGTGAGTATTTCCCTGGCTTATCAAATCAGCTACTCTATAATATACTTTATTTGCACACAGAGACATACATGTTTCAAATAAAACTCAATAAAAAGAAAATCCAAAATTAAATTCAAAAGTGGAATGGTCACAACTTTCAGTTGCTTGGTTTCGCATCTTCAAAATGAAAGTTTCCTATAATTATTACATGACATAGGTACCTACTTACATATTTAAAATAAGAGCTATTCATCAAATTTTTTATTTAAATTTTCTTTGTAAGTATTCCTTTTGGGAACATGTAAGCATTTATCAAAAAGAGTAGCTGGTTTGAGATTCAAGTAAAACTAGCTAAATCTGTTTTGTAAACTTGTTATCCTTTTTGTAATCAGTTTACAATAAAGTATAATAATAATAGCCTTTAATTCAGACAGTAAAAAATAAAACACATTACATGCATTATTTTAACATTTGAATGATGAAGTATATAATTATGATATTAATTATAAGATGGGTTAACTCTTGACCTCAATCTTGACCATAAGGTCAAAGATGAGGTCGACGACCTCACGACGACGACGGTGATGGTGGTGATTTCACTTTCAATTAGATTGTTTTATTTTATTTATTTTCCATCTCCTTTGTCTGTTTGCCCTTTATTTTCAGCGAAGGCCTCCTCCAACCCTCTCCATATTTCCCTGTCAAAAAAAAAGTATGCATATAAATAAATCAAAAATATTTGAACATTAGGATGGTCTTCGAATTATTACTTTTATTATTAATTTTAATTTAATAAATCACTGGAATTGTAAAATAAATTGTTTGAACTTATTTAAAACTTTAATTTAAGTAAAATATAGATTGATAAATTTTTAATTTAATTTAAGTAAAATATAGATTGATAAATTATTAATTTAATTACATACATACGCTCACGCCCATAATCCCCACTGGGGTAGGCAGAGCATCAGTGGTTTTAAAACCACTTGATGCCACTTTTTGACATACATTTAGAGGGTTATAAGACGAAATATGATGTAACTGGTGAGAGGTTGTCAGCCTTTCTCCCACAATACAGCCAAACCCTTGCATCCCACATTTACAGACTTTTACTGTGTACCTGGGAAGAGTAGGTAGCTGCTGGCACATTTTAAGTTTTTCTTTCACTCCCAGTTCAGAATGGAAGCTTGAATATATGTAATTACAAACACCACCCCATCTCTTTCCGTTGGTGTAGTAAGAGGCGACTAAGGAAACACAAATGAGACCTGCCTCCTATTAATCCATCCCAGGCAACGACACTTCATTTATTTCTGAATCTGAGGTGTCGTCCTATGGTCTCATGCGGTGTGGTAGGCTCTGTAAAGGGCCGTCTGGTTCACAACCACCCTCCTACCGAAGTCCGACGCCAAGCAGCTTGCTGTGTTCCGTCGGTGCGTGGGAGTACCAGTGCCTTTATAGGCATTTTGTGGGTTAACTCGCTCCATCGTCGACCTCATCTTTGACCTTATATTAAAAAAAAAATTGATTGAATATGAATATAAGTACAAATCAATTAAATTGTTCCAGAACAATGTTTTCATCCCTAATGGACGCGGCCCGGAACTCGCCGTTCCGAGGCCCCCTCTCGCCCGCACAGTGCGAAGCCTCCGCGTTGGCACAGCCACAGATCCAACAGGTACGTTCTTAGCTCAATAGATGGCGCTGTTGGAAATGAAAGAAGTCAAATTCAGTCCTTATTTTATTGTAGTAGTATAGGCACTTTAATAAAATAAATTGGCTATTTATACAAAAGGAAATGAAAAAGTTTTAGCCTTTCTATTTTGCTATTGTACAGTCAAGAGCAGGTCACGCTTTACACTACCAGTTTAAGCTGAGCTCTGATTTATTCTGCGCGTCATACAATGCAGGGCCGGTCCAAAGTCCAAAGTGTCAAGCTTGACGTGCTCTTGAGTGTACATTTGAACCCATGTGAAATTCTCGAATTTTGTTTAGAGGTTTCGTTTTAAAGCTTCGGCCTTCGCTAACTAATTTAAGGCCACCATATTTGTGAAAACTTCGATACCGCGTTGCAGAACTCCGTACACTTCTTGCAAATTTCTTTGCATCGTCGTCAGAGGCCTTGCAAGTCTATAGCACACTTTTTCGTATGCAAAGCGCTGCAAATTTAGTTCAGCGACATCTATTGAGAGCTCACCGTAACTAGCATGTGTTGAGGGCGCCTCAGTACCACCACCATAAAGATCATTCAACGCTTAGAATATTTAAAAAAAGGTAGTGCTAAAGAAAATACGAAAAAAACATGAAAACTATGCAACCACACACACTAAAGACGTGACTTAATTTAAAAAAAAGATTGTATGTACCATAACAGAACCCCAATTCAAATTTCCCGCCACATCACAAACGTCATTCGCATCGACCAATCAGAAGCGCGAGCCTACAACGCGGTATCGAAGTTTTTCAAAATCAGCGCATATATAAGAACGCTAAATTCCATCAATTGCCCGATGATGAGAACTCATAAACAGAGGGGGGCTGTTGGCCGCATATGGTTTGCAGACTGGTATAGTCTGTTCTGCTTACTCAGCAGTGTAACCATGTGGGGATGACAGAGATGCCCAATGATCAAAGGATTATGAGAGCTGAGGGCTAATTATTGTTAAGTTAAATTAGCAAGTTAGTATAGTTTAAGCACTAGAGGTTAGTGACCCTATTAAAGGGATGACAATGGTACGTATTGCAAAATGCCCATGACTATTTTCCTACTGCAGCTCTAGCACGATAACGACAAACTCGCACTCGGCTCGAGCTGAAACTTCACTTTGATTGCGCGAGGGTCCCGCGCAAAGGCTTGCTCGCCCTATGGCGTTGACATTTTGACATAGGTCCGCGGTGTTGTCGCGGCGCTGTCACTATCGTACTCGGCCTGCAGGTTATTAGATGATTTTCTCAAATGTACGACAATTTATCTAATGATGATTATTTGTTTGATTTACCTGTACGCAAGAGTCTTTAACGGCTCTACTTTCTGCCCATTTCAACGAAATCTACGATTTTCTTTTCATTACAGACTCCGATCTTCAATTATGTCTTTCTAGCGACTTTGTAAACCAATCTGCCGACCAATAGCCGTATACTTATACCGAATGCAATAATCGACCTGAAACAACACCATTATTCTTCTGTTCCAGTCATCAGGCATGGCGGCGTCCGCCCCGGTGCCACTAGGCGATTCCTGCGAGTTCGCCTCGCCGAAATACTTCGCGCTATGCGGGCTCGGCGGGATCCTATCTTGCGGTGAGTGCTCTAGCACGTTAACTACAAACTCGCGCTCGGCTCACGCTGAAACTTCACTTTGATTGCGCGAGGGTCCCGCGCAAAGGCTTTCTCGCCGTATGGCGTTGTAAATGTTGACATTTTGACGTAGACTGCGGTGTTGTCGCGGCGCTGTCACTATCGTACTCGGCCTGCTGACACATACATAAGCTCACGCTATTGTCCCATTGGAGTAGGCAGAGACTACAGATAGCCATTTGCTACAAGTACTATGAATGAATGGCTTATTTCTGCAGAGCTTCGTAAGGCGTTGCTTATGTACAAGTGACGTGGTGCGGCGGCGCTGTGGTCAAAGCAACGTAAAATGAATCTTTATAGCTACGGAGCAAAGGTTTTTTTCGTCTGTCGCTCCGTCTTCAGGTGGTATATGTCTTTTCGTGCTTCTGTTTTTGGAAGAAAAAAGAAACCGACTAAAAGTTTTGCAAAAGCAAAAGTTTGCTCCGTAGCTTTTTATTTATTTATTTATTAACCCTTTTACACTGTTATTACAATAAATTTTACAAATTCTTATTATTTTTATCATGGTTTTTCAACAACAGTTTGTCCTTTGGTATAGGCCTCCTCCATCTCCTCTGACGTCTCCTTATTTATTGGCTGTTCTGCGCCACACAGCTCCTGCCGTAGCTTTTAGATCGACCTCCCATCTACACTTTTGCCTTCCTCTGTTTCTTGTCCCATCTCTGGGGTACCACTCTGGGATATCTTCTGTCCACTTTCCCCTCTTGTCTGACATTTTTTATTATTTTTTTAACTATTGACCTCAATCTTGACCATAAGGTCATGGATTTACTAGGAGGCAGGTCTCATTTGTGTTTCCTTAGTCGCCTCTTACGACACCCACGGAAAGAGATGGGCTGGTGTTATCTCAACTGATCACCATTTGTCCCACCCATTTTAATTTTAATTTCCTTATTGTTGTGGTCACATCTTTGAGTTTTGTTTTCTTTTTAATTTCTGTTAGCTCCGTAGCTATTAAGATTCATTTTACGTTTCTGTGACCGCCGCGCTACGTAGCTTGTGTATAAACAGCGCCTAAAGCACGGGCGTTTAAGAAAATAAATTTGGAGGTAAGGGATCATTCAACAATTACGTGATCATCGGAAGGGGGGGGTCGGGTGCTTGTATATTCATCTGGATTATTTGGGGGGGGGGGAGAATCCATGATTACGTCATCATTTTATAACTTGTTAGCTAAAGAAATTTTTTAAAAAAATGAAAAAGATGTTGTAGAAGCTAGAAATACTTTTAATTAGAAAAGTAATAAAATTACTTTAGTCATCCACATGTAGTTTACGTAATATAATATAAATATATTTTTGTCTTTTTATTTTTATTTTTATTGTTAGCCACCACCCGCTCTGCTTTATATTTTTCCATTATTTTCCTACCCAAAGGTTGCCTGGAAGAGATTGCTACCTTAGCAATAAGGCCGCCTTTTTGTACATTACTGTTTTCTGTCCTTGTCTGTTATTGTAATGTTTTTGTGTTATCTATGGTGTGCAATAAAGTATATATATGTCTACGTCTATGATGAGCATGGAGTACCGAATACAGCTTCCCACCACGACTCACATGGGATCACATGGGGGGGGGTTAAAAAAACGGCCAAAAATGATCACGTAGTTGTTGAACGATCCCTAACACAACAGATATTGCCGATACTACTTTACGGTGTTTCGTAGAGGGATAAGCTCAGGAAGATGATCACGATTTTGAAAATTTCGGGCACAGACCTGTATCGAGGTAGATGGTAAAAGTTTACCTACCTTGAGTGTAAAAAGTGTGATCTACGGTCACAGTTTTGTCCGACTTAAGTCAGTCCGCTTGAGACCTATGCCGTAAATGATAATCGATTTTAATCGGATTCACATTATTGTTTTACCTACTTAGTTAAGCGCCTTTGAATCGTTTCCGCGCGGTCTTGATTTCCCATGACTAAATCTCGCTAGTGACGTCATTTTAGGTACGGAAAATTCGACACGCTAGGTTCTCATACAGTTTGAAGTGCTCTTTTCGTCTATCTCGATATAGGTCTGTGATTTCGGGGGGGTTCGAACCCCAACCCCCCCCCCCCCTGGCTACGCCCTGGCCTAAAGAGTAGCTTATTTGTCTTAACTAGTGAAACAGTATAAAAAAGTCACGTGAAATTGACTGCATTGATAAATTTTGATAACTATAATGGATTGGAAATGTTAATCCAAATGATGGAGATGCAATCAATTATAGATTACGTAATGTCTTTGTCATATCAATGTTTAGTCAAAAATATCTTGGGCGTGAACTAAGTGATGATACAAATTAACATTTTCACGTGATTACGTTTTTAACCCCCGACGCCAAAAGAGAGGTGTTATAAGTTTGACTGCTATGTGTGTCTATCAGTGGCACTTTAGCTCTTAAACGGGTGAACCCATTTGCATGGTTTTTTTAAATTTATAAAGCGGTTTTCCTAAATTTATAAGGTGATACAACATTTTTAAGTTTAGAGTTATTATTATTACTAAATATGCTTCCATATTTAAATATGCAATTAAAAAAACTGATAAAAACTTCGGGGATACAGTTTTGTGTTGTAGCTATCTATCATCTAAAACTAGCTTTCGTCCCGGGACTTCGTTCCCGTGGGAATTTGGGAACATTGTATAACCTATGTGTTAATCCAGGGTGTCAGCTACCTCCGTACCAAAATCAAAATTGGTCAAGCCGAGCGTGAAAGAGTAACAAACAACCATAAAAACGTTCGCGTTTTTAATATTATTAAGGATACTCTACAGGGCTTTAGGTATCTCTCTTTCAACCTCTCGGGTGGTTAATCAGTCCATGAAACTGAACAACTTCCCTAAGAAACATAGGTCAAAATACAAAAAAAAATGATCTCCCATACAAAATTCACTTTAAGCTGATGAAGTTTGTATGGGAACTCAAATTTTTTTTTCGTTTTTGACCTATGTTCCTTGGGAAAGTTGTTCAGTTTCATGGACTGGGAAACTGAACCTTTCAACCTCTCGGGTGGTTACCAGAGAGATACCTAAAGCCCTGTATAACTATAATACTACGGTAAAGTTACGTAGTTTTAGATTAGATAACTAATTAGACGTACAAGGTTGCAATTTAAGACAATAGTGATGAATTGTCACGTCTATGGAAAATTATTTTTATTTTTAGAAGAAGCGTCTCAATTGGACTAGCGTCTCATTTGTTTTTCATGCTGTCTCGATGTCGACCACCCGTCTCAGACTTGTGCGAAAGGGACAATTGCAGCTTTCCGGCGAAATGCCGAGATTTATTTCCAAAATTATGAGTGTAGGCGTCAATGAATTCCTACCCCAAAAACTTAATGAAATCGTACGGTTTTGGTCTCTATCGATTAGGAAGCGTATAAACGAGGTTCGTGCGTTTTGTTTTTTCCAAAATTGTTCTTAGTTTTTCAACAGTCACCACTTGAATGTGAGAATTTTTTTGGCGAAAAATACTGACTTTTAGTCTCAAATATCTTTTTGTCTACTAAAAATATCACAAAAATCAAAACGCACGGACCTAGTTTTTGGTGTTCCTGATACTATACCAAAATTTCATAGGGATCCGTTGACGTTTAGGGGATGGGATCCATTGACGCCGTTTGTATGGGAAAAAACACTGAGTCGATCCTCTTAAGTTTGAATGACAAATACACACATCAACACTGTCTAGGGATATTCCACGATTTTTCATACAGAATAGGTCTGTTTGAGAAGCTATAAAAGTGTATCTACACATGGAGGGATATAATTTTCAGATGAGCAAGGGCTAAACCTGAATTCTCAGTTCTAATCAATGAATTTAATATTTCTTGAAATTTGTATAAACGTGACGAAAATGAGAAAAAAATATGCGCAAATTCCACTGTTTTCATTCAAAAAGCAGGAAATGAGTACATTTTCGTTTTCATTTCGGTCACGTTTTCACAAATTTCAAGAAAAACAAAATTCATTGATTAGAATTGAAAATACAGGTTAAGTCCTTGCTCATCTAAAAATTGTATCCCTTCATGTTAATTATAAGAAGAGACAGTGTTAAATTATAAGAAGAGTGGTGTTACCCGACACAGGCGATGAGCTTAATGGGTGGCACCTGGTACTAGTTTTTAAGAACCCATTGTAGAGGAAATAAAGATTAAAGATGTATCTCGAGTATGCTTTAACCGTGTGGTGATAGGTTGAGAATGACACCACCCCATCTCTTTCCGTGGGTGTCGTAAGAGGCGACTAAGGAAACACAAATGAGACCTGCCTCCTAGTAATCCATCCCAGGCAACGACACTTCATTTTTTTCTGAATCTGAGGTGTCGTCCTATGGTCTCATGCGGTGTGGTAGGCTCTGTAAAGGGCCGTCTGGTTCGCGACCACCCTCCTACCGAAGTCCGACGCCAAACAGCTTGCTGTGTTCCGTCCGTGCGTGGGAGTACCAGTGCCTTTATAGGCATTTTCTGGGTTAACTCGCTCCATCGTCGACCTCATCTTTGACCTTATTATGGTCAAGATTGAGGTCAAGAGTTAACCCATCTTATAATAAAAAAAAAGCTTTCAAGCAAAGAAAACCTTATTCAAATCGGTCTAATCGTTTAGGAGCTACGATGCCACAGACAGACGGAGATATTACACGTCAAACTTATAATAAAAAAAAACCTTTTTAAATCTCATTAGCGCAGTTTCATTACTAACCTATTTACGCTAACGTATTATAGATAAGAAACGTAACATTGAAAAACATTTACCGTAAAGATTACGTCGAGCTATTATGTAAAAACAGCTCGTGTCTGGCTTGAAGCCAAATATGCCAAGAACTATTAAATGAACCGAGTATGAATGAACTAGTTTTCCGCCCGGGACTTCGTTCCCGTGGGAAAATTATGTAGCCTGTGTTAATCCAGGTTGTCAGCTACCTCCATTTTATCAAAATTGGTTTAGCCGTTTGAAGAGAATTTGTTCAAATCTATTAAGACCAGTGTTCACCAAAAATTTAACCAACGATTAGCAGCTAACCAGAGATTTGACAATTTCATTTTCATACATTTTTTTGGACATTTTGCCTGACTAGCTTCTAACCGCTGTTTAACCGTTGGTTATATTTTTGGTGAACACGGGCCTTAGGCCCAGGAGCGCTTTATTCATTTTCCATCTTGCTGGACCATCAGAGAGAGACAGAGCTATACTATGAAACGAGAAATTGACAGTCTGTCTCGTTTGTTAGTATAGCTCCGTCACTGTCGGATGGACCAGCATGATGGATATTTTTACTAGACATTTCAGTCCCGCTTCTCATACGGGGTACGCTTGACCATGATCCAGGATCTGACCTCCCAACAACAGGGTTGTTAGCTGAATTATAAATAAAATGATCATGGTTACACATTCAGTTTCCTGGATGTGCAGGTTTCCTCACGATGTTTTCCCTCACCGTAAGAGCATCTGTTATTGTGTAACTAATGTAAATAACTCAGAAAACATGTCATTGGTACATGGGGATCGAACTCGGTACCTCTCGCTTACGAGGCCGGCTCATGCCAATAATCCCTACCTAACGGGGTAGGCAGAGCATCAGTGGTTCTAGCGGACTACGTGATACCACTTTTGACACAAAGTCTTATTGTCAATTGTCATCGACGTGTTTTTGATAGACTTTGTTAAAAACAGCTGAAAAATTTTTTGTTCTTTCACTACGAATCTTTATATTAATTCTAAAATCGATCCTACAAATTTAATACATCCCATTTACTGACTTTTACAGTATGCCTGGGAAGAGTAGGCAACTGGCACAAGTTTTTCTTTTACTCCAAGTCCATCGTAGAAGGAACTAAAATAGTTATATTAGGTTCATGGTAATAATTAATCAAATCAACTTTGTCTAACACAAAATTTTTGTTCCCTCCCTACAGGTATCACCCACACAGCCGTGGTACCCCTCGATCTTGTGAAATGCCGGCTTCAAGTGGACCCAGATAAGTACAAGAACGTTGTCAATGGATTCAAAGTGTCAGTGCGAGAGGAAGGCATGCGCGGATTGGCTAAAGGATGGGCGCCCACTTTTATTGGATATTCAATGCAGGTAAGAGCCAATCGGAACGTATTCTCGTGCTAAGAGCCAATCGGAACGTGGGACAGATGTTTCCTAGAGAGCCAATCAGAACGCAGTATTGATTCTTCCTGATCATAAGAGCCTATCAAAACGCGGTATAGATATTGCATGAAGGTGTGAGCCAATAAGAAGCTGTACCGTTCCTGTATCGCGATATTCTCCTATGCTCCAAAAACCGTTGTATTTTCATGTGTCTAGCTCTATTTTGTTAGCATAATAATATCAATCTTTAAAATTTAGATCTGTTTTGTATCTTTCTTCTTTTCTCAATGATAACTGATCAGTTTTTTTTTCTTTTCGTTTCGATGTTTTTTTTGTAATATTGACGTGACACTGGCACAATGTCCTAAGAGGACGATAGCCATATAAAAAAAAAAACTTGTGGTGATTTTAAAACTACATTTTCAAACGATTTTCATGCACTCGCAATCTTTAATGCTATTGCAATCAAATTATAAATAATCGCCTAACCTGTAAATTTTGTTTTGTTAGTTTTTATTTCTCTATGCCTTTTTATTTGAAAATAACACTAATCGCCCCACGGCCGATTGCCAAACAGAGAATAAAAAATGTGGTAACATTTACAAACGATTTTCCATTACTGCGCGGTCGCGGTAATTTCTAAACTGCATCAATGAAATGAAATGGACTGCAAAAAATTTGAAAAATGTGTAAAATTCGTTAAGTTTTGTAAGTGATCAATTTTCAATAGCTTTTAAGTATGACCATGGCCCACAATAGGGTGTCCCTTATATGGACGAAAAATTTTTTTTTCTCATTATTGAAACGCATATCCTCTTATTGTGTTTATTAGTCTATTAGTTGCCGGAATACAAAATTTCGACTTCCTAAGTTTATTTAAACCCGTGCCGACGGGAGCTCAAAGTTTTATAAAATCTTAGCATATAAAACAAAAAGTCGGGTTTGTTCGAAAATTTATAACTCGAGAACGGCTAGACCGATTTTGATAAAATTTTATATGGAAGTAGCTGACACACTGGAATAACACATAGGCTGCATAATTTTCTCAAAGTCCTACGGGAACGAAGTCCCGGGCGGAAAACTAGTAGCTGCATAAAGTATCTCTTAATTTGTAGCCATTAATCATCATTTAAATTCATTTCGTTACAGAAATGTTGATGAAAACACAACTTATATAGTGCCGTTATTGTATTTTCAAAAAATATACATTGTTTTATATATAGAAATATATGAAACGTATATTAATTTGGATATTTTTTCTTCAGTCTCTTTTTTACAGTCTGGATACATTTTCCTATGTTCTTGTACACAGCGTAATAAGAACTGCTTTTTTTCATCTGCAGTAATCAAACCGTGGAATTCTTGAATAAATTTAACAGCTTTCCAGCTGTGTCATTTACTACTTTTAAGCTTCAAACCTTCTTGTTTAGCTTCCACGAACGCCGCATTTTCTTTTGACAAAGATTCACGTTCTTGAAGGAAAATGCTGTCAAGTTTCATTCGATAAAAAAACATCTTTGTTCTTGACAGAAACGAAATATCTCAGAGATTTCACTAAAATAAGGTAACAAAGTAGTTTTAGTATAAATAAAACGAATAAGTCCTACATTAAATCATGGGTTAAACACTACTACCTACCGTATAAAGAGCCACACATCTCTTCCTTCGATGGAACATATCTCTTTCTAGAATCACCGAAACTTTCTCTTTGTAAGTTTTCTACAATATTGAGTGTGGTCTGCTCATCAATTTTGTCATCAAAAATTGATAGGATGGCTATTTCCTCTGACAAGAACAACAAGTCTTGACTGAACTTGTTTAAAGCCGCTTCGGAAAACAATTTGTCAACTTCTTCATAATCTTTTAAGGTGTTTCAAAAATACAAATCTTGATTTTGCGCTTTTAGAGCCAAACTGCATCCAAACCAGGGTTTAACATAAACTGCCACAACAAATAGACAAACATGTTGTAAAGGTTGATTATCTTTAGCGCTCATTTTTAACTGTGACTGCAACAAATATATTTTTAAATAATAAATTGCTCTTGCTATCCATTGTGTCAGGAGGTCTGATTTTTTTTTGTGTTCATTGTCTTCACCCAGAAAAAAAACAGACAGCTCGAAGAGTTCTCGATAATCATATCGTACAATCGATTTTGCCAGCTCGTTGTTAAAAAACGTCACCAATTCGTTAATAGTTGCCTCACAAACATGTTACTTATTGGACAAACTCAGTGCATGGTTCGATGGCGCTAGGATTAATATTTTTCCAGTTGTCTCTACATTTTTTGAACAGCAAAATATTAGAACTGCTAGTGACTTGTGGGATCTTTGATTCAAACACACTTTTGAGCACCAGTTCGTAAACATGATGGCGACAGGCAAAGAGTAACAATTCTCTTTTTAGTTTTTGCTCTAAAAGCACGTAATCTCTGGTATGTATTCTCGCCTTTTCCCGGAATGAAATGTACTCTCGAATGACAAGGTTGGCACTTACACTAACAGTCAACTTAACTTTGCGTAGGTATGTTGAAAAACAGAACGGCAAGAACTTGCTGATTAGACGGAAATTTGGCACCCGTTATTTGGTGATTTAATTCACCAATTAAGAAAATACTTTTCTTATTGCTTCTTAGTTTTACTAACATCTTTAAAAAATAAAACAGTGCGCGCTAATTACCCGATGAGCCGAGACTAAGTGACAATAACAGCGGGCGTGCGCCGCTCCTTGGATGCTACTTGTATGAATATGTTCCCGCGCATGTCGGCACGGGTTGCACTATTCCGAATAATACAAAAAAATGTTTTGGGGTGTTTTAGGTACAAATGAATAAAATAATAGCCTATGCGTTGTAAAATTAAAACTTTGAAAAATAAGGGACACCCTAGCCCACAATAATTGTTGTCGCCCTTGTGCTAGATTGTGGTCAAGAGAAAACCCATTATTAATAAAAAAAATGATTAAACCAAAAATCCAATTGTTCCTACCGAACACCATTGAAGACAAATTCACTATGAGCAACAACAACCTTCAACACCATCTTCCATCCCTCTCACACTTGTATCTAATACACAATTCTGTCTCTTTCCAGGGTCTCTGCAAGTTCGGTCTGTATGAAGTGTTCAAAGTAGGCTACAATGGTCTACTTGATGAAGAGACAGCGTACACTTACCGTACCTTCGTGTACTTGGCCGCGTCTGCTTCGGCTGAGTTCTTCGCAGATATAGCTCTGTCACCTCTCGAAGCGGCTAAGGTAATTTTTTAAACTTTTTTTAAACCTATTATAACAAATTATAGTGAAAATTAAAACTATTATTACAAATTATAGTGAAAATTACCACGAGAATCTTAAATTTTTGAGAATGTATTTTAATTAAAAAAAATAAGAATGGTTAGGGGATGTCCATTAATTACGTCCTCGATCCCCTTCCTTCCCCCTCTAAACTCATGTGATATTTATAAAAATGCGAATTTTTAGTGCCAATAAGTTTATTTGTAAAAAAAAAGTATTTGTATCAAAAAACCACAGAAATTGCAATCTTTGGAATACTAAAGTCTGTAACGCGACTCAGACTCGGATCCAAACTTAAGTAGGAGACGTCTTTGTCATTTTGATAGGGGGCCATCCATAAATTACGTAACACGAATTTCATGATTTTTTGAGCCCCTCCCCCTCCTTGTCACAGCTGGTCACATTTGTAAGACTCCCCCCTCCCTAGCGTGACGTCACATATGTTGCATTTTTGTAATTTTCTAATAAAAGCAGTCAAGCGAGACTCAAAACTCATCGTCTCCACCAAAGTAAACACGTAAAAAGAGTGCTTCGGACTGAGGAGGTCAAGTTTGTCGTTAATAATTAACACGTTTTGATACTCATTACACATTTTGAAATGTGATGTCACAAAACTTATGACCTCTCCGATGCCCTTGTCACACAATGTCACACTTTGTTGACCCCCTCCCCTCCCCTTAACGTGTGACGTAACTTATGGATGGTCCCTAGTGAGAGAAAGAGACAATCAACACTTATAGATCAAGACTTGTATCTCCTTCTGTAATACGTGCCTAAGTTTTGAGGTAAGAAGTTATCCCAAAAAAAAACAAACATTTAAAAAATAATTTCTGTCACCAGGTCCGCATCCAGACCATGCCAGGATTCGCCAGCACCCTCCGCGAGGCGTGGCCCAAGATGGTCCAAGCAGAAGGGTACAGTACCTTCTACAAGGGTATCGTCCCGCTGTGGGGTAGGCAGATCCCTTACACCATGATGAAGTTCGCTTGCTTCGAGAAGACCCTCGAGTTGCTGTATAAGGTAAGAGAAGATTCCAGAAGGTTACAGAAGAAGCTAGAAGTATGCATTATAAATGGAATCGTATTTTATCAGTTATCAAGCGACAAATAATGTGATATTTAGGTTCTCTAAAAATGAAATTAGCTTTTTAAATTAATTGGTTGGTGAATTTTTTTTTTTAATAAATAATAATTTATTTCCTAAACACAAGAATTTTAACAGTTTAACAGAAAAAAATAAAAACAAAAAAAAGAACTTAATATCTATAAAAAAAAAACATTAAAGGAGTAAGTCTTCTGTGTTGTGACATGCATTGCAAAAGAGTAGTTGCTCGGTGGTTGGCAGCGAAAGAGGCCGAGAGCCCCCGGTACAGAGCTTATAGACCAAGATCCCGCCAGACTTTACTTATTTTTTCATAAACCAAATGTTTGGGAAATAGTAGTGCTAGGACGTACTAGTAATGTATGAATACCAGCTAACCTGGGCCGACGGCCAATTTTCAGCTGTCAGGTTCTGAACGTACTTCCAAAAATTGCCTACTTGTCTTGAAGTCTGGGTGCTATAAAAAGTATTGTTATAGGTCCCTGAACATATACAAAAATCACGGCTCAGATTGTAGGTATAATTGCATAATTTACTTGCTAACTGTAAAGCGTCTGGCAGAAATTACAGCCGACGGAGAGTGTCTGGCGGTGTTGAACATTAATTTTTATATTTAATTAATTATATTCTATAAGACATTAGCAGCCAGACTTCAAGACAAGTGAGTAATTTTCGGACGTACCTTCACAACCTGATAGCCGAAAATTGGCCGCCGCCGGCCCAGGTTAACTGGTATTCATACGTTACTAGTACGTACTATAGCACTAATATTTCCCACACATTTGGTTTATGAGAAAACAAGTAAGGTCTGGCGGCCCTGGGATCTCCGTCTATTATAAAGCCGTTATAAACGAGTTTACAGTGCGCTTTACTAACCATGTTCGTTTACAACGTTTTTTATACAAGCCATCTGTTGGTTGCACCGTGTACTAAGTATCACAAACCAAGTTAGGGTCTTAGTACGGTGCAAATCCAATAGATGGCGCCGTGTGTAACAGTATTATGTTGTGTTGCAGTTCGTAGTGCCGAAGCCCCGCGACCAGTGCTCCAAGGGCGAGCAGCTGGTGGTGACGTTCGCGGCCGGGTACATCGCCGGCGTGTTCTGCGCCATCGTGTCGCACCCGGCCGACACCGTCGTGTCCAAGCTCAACCAGGTAACCATATAACACTTTGAACTTTCGCAATTTGAACACATTTTAACCGTGTGGTGATCGGTTGAGAATAACACCACCCCATCTCTTTCAGTGAGTGTCGTAAGGGGCGACTAAGGAAACAAATGAGACCTGCCTCCTAGTAATCCATCCCAGGCGACGACACTTAATTTTTTTTCTGAATCTGAGGTGTCGTCCTATAGTCTCATGCGGTGTGGTAGGCTCTGTAAAGGGCCGTCTGGTTTGCGACCACCCTCCTACCGAAGTCCGACGCCAAACAGCTTGCTGTGTTCCGTCGGTGCGTTGGAGTACCAGTGCCTTTATAGGCATTTTCTGGGTTAACTCGCTCCATCGTCGACCTCATCTTTGACCTTATGGTCAAGATTGAGGTCAAGAGTTAACCCATCTTTAATAAAAAAAAACATAATTAAATTCTAAAACGGGTCTAAATTCGTGTCTACCACGTAATTTTTTAATCAGTATACAAATAAAAAAATAACTTAAAAAGAGAGAGGTGTTATAAGTTTGACGTGTGTAAGTATCTGTTTGTTGGTACCATTACCGACATCGTGTGTGTCTGTGGTCTATTCCTAAACAAATTGACTGATGTTGATGTGTTTTTTTTGTTTGAGATCTGATGAAAAGTTAAGCAATCGAATGTCGGAGGGTGGTAATACAAATGATTAATTTTAGAGTTATTTAAGTCTATGTCTGTTCGCAAAGGTGCAGTCTTTGATATGAATCAAACCGTGCAACTCATTCACAATTTTTGGAATGTCTTGGTTTTTCACTAGAACAAAACAAATTCAAATCCAAACAGCAATTGTATGTATGTATGTACATTTTATAGGTAATTTAATAGCAAAGGCGGACTTATCCCTGGAGGGATCTCTTCCAGTCTACCTTAGAGTAGTTGAGAGGAGACACAGGTGACGCGGATTACGATGCAATTAAAATATAAAAAATAATAATTAATAATTAAGCAGTTACGCCAGCCTTAGTAGGAAAGCCCTGGTCTCCGCCTTTAGGTTGCGTTCTGGACACATTCCGGGAAATAAGTCTTATCGTGTAGGTATAGTCAAGTGTGTGGCGAACTTGGCTAACCCTGGTGTCAGAGTTTTCAAACCGCACAATGGCCTCTGACTTGGTTTTAACGACTGTAGTCAATCGATAACAGCCGGGACCGACAGCTTAACGTGCTCTCCAGAGCACGGAAACGCTCGTGATAAATTGCCACTTTGGTCACCCATCAGGTTCCCTGCCTCTGTGTTCGTTGCTTTACCTCACTGATCGGTGAGATCAGCAAGAGCCACTGCGCTACGAGCGCTTCGGAAATAAGTTCTACCACATGATGGGAATTAAATCTTCCCCATTATGTTCAAAGTGGAATCAAATTGACGATTTAATACATATTTCGCTGGAATTTGTCCGGAACGCAGATCTGAGACAGAGGTATATAGAATCAATTAATGCCCATAATGGACAGCTGGCTGTCCAACCCACTGTCGGAGCGAGCAGTTGGGCTGTATAGATTCCTCGACCGGTCATTGTGATAAACTATAATAATTTTCCACATTATAAAAACATGAGTCACCGACTTAAATCCCAACAACAGTTCACAAATGTCACTCATTTATTTAGATGATGTTCTGGTTTGTAGTATTTTTTGTTTTTGTTGATTTTTTTAAAAGCGCTTAATCATTTTCGATAAAATTTATATGGGACCATTTCTGGTTTATACTCTTTCGAACAAAAAAGAATTAAAAATCGGTCCATAATTGGTGGAGAAATCGGTGAACATACAGAAAAAAAAACATACATACGGTCGAACATAGTACCTCCTCTTTTTTTGAAGTCGGTAAAAAGAATCATCCTATGAAGCTGGCATGGTCATCTAGGGTGACTGAAGCCTCAATAAAAAAAAAAATATAGAATCATATATGCATTAGGTACGTAGTCATATTTATATTGTTTAAATTATATTTATTTATGTATTTTATATATATGTATTATCAATATACATAATTAGTGTAGCGTTAAAGTAGATAATATTAGTTAAAATTCCTTATTGCGCAAGTACGCCGATCCTGCGATTAATCTCCTTTCGTTTCTCTCGAGGGTTAGCTGGAAGAAATCTCTCTAAGGGATAAGCTCGCCTTTGTATATAGTTTTCTTTGTATCCATCTCTTTTGTTTTGTAATTTTTATTATGTGCAATAAAGTGTTTACATACATACATACATAAAAATTTGAAAAAAAAAAAGCAATTAACCTAAATCTTTTTTCATCAGGACAAGACAGCGACCGTGGGCTCCATCGTGGGCAAGCTCGGCTGGGCCGGAGTCTGGAAGGGACTGGGCCCCAGGATTGTGATGATTGGTACCCTCACCGCGCTGCAATGGTTCATCTATGATGCCGTTAAGGTCAGTAGCCTAGGTTACACATTTGTTTTTTCTTTACTTAAGCAGCTTTTTCAAAATATAAAATGTTACCACATGCATCTGGAGCACGTATTATACGTCAAGTATATTACGTGCACTATGTTCGGGCATTAACTACAGAATCCTTCATTTCGCTCAAAATTCAATATGCAAAACTAATGTTGATAAAATACATAATACACTGTTTTTTCCTCTTGTTGCTTAATCTACTATAGTAGCTTAAACACAGTTAACACGGTTGTCAAAGTAACAAAATCTGTCAAATCAATCAAAATTAGTCTAGCTAAATACGTTTAGCACTTTAGTGCAAGTCGCTAGGTCAGTAGCCTAGGTTACCCGCAGGGCTGGGGTTGTCTGCCTACCCGGGATGATGAATGTCTACTTACTATTAGTATTCTTGTTATACCTAGAATCTCAAGTAGGGATTACAGGAGTGAGTGTATGGTATGGAAGGTTTTCCTACCTCAATTTTCTTAATTATTTTTTTACTTTTTCTGATTCACTTGGTAATGAAATAAAAAGATAGAAATACTGAGGACAGCAGATTTTTTTTCTCCGACTGGCTATTTGTTGATTAGTTTAAATCCTATGATTAATAACAACCCAATTGTTCCTACCGAAAGAATTTGTGGACAAACTTAGATATGAGATCTATTTACACTGCCTGAGCTAAAAATAACCTCAAAAAAACATGTCTAACGAATTTAAACCTTATCCCGTGCAGGTATGGCTGAGAATGCCGCGACCACCGCCAGCTGAGATGCCAGAATCCATGCGCAAGCGACTTGAAGCCGAAGAAGGGGCGAAGCAAAAGTGAATAGTATAGCTTGTTAGATAAATCTCACACGGCGGGGATTATTTTTAAAGAAACGCTAGGAATTTCCAAAAATTTCGACAGTTTTCACTCTTGCATAGCGCTATCCTTGTCATACAACAGGAGTAAGCGTATCAAAAGCCGAAAACTGCCGACATTTTCCGAATTAGCGTTTTCAGCTGTTTTACCGACGCTTCTGAGAAGTCTGTCGGTAAAGCGGTTCGTAGCGTTACATTATAGTAGCAACTCTTGATATTAGTTTTGACTCAAAAGGGCTTGATATTATTCTGGGAGTACTGTAAGTACTATAGAAAATACGGCATTGTGATACCACAAAATTTGCCTCTTCCTATCGATAGATGGCGCTGAAATAAAAGTTGCCTTTTCTCTAAAAATGGCGGGAAAAATCGTATGGCGGCCATCTTAAAAGAAAATGACATGTTTTTAAAAGTTACCGTAAAAAAGCCTGTAAAATAAGTACGTAAATAATAATTTATTCAATTCAAACCCGTCGTGTTAGAAAATTGTTCCACACACCGCAAATTATGTATTATATAGACTCCCATATTGTGATCATGTGTTTCAGTATAAGAGTAAAATGTTAATTTATTATTATACTTAAAAATGAAAATAAAATCTATTTTTATTTTAACACTTATTTTTGTTTTTTCTTTATTTTTTCTTTATTGACGCCGCTTGGTAAAAAATCTCTTAAAATTGTATAGTCGGCGGAGAATATTTTTCTGCCAAACTGCTCTATTAAGAATGAATTTGGGCGTCTTATCTGAACAATATTTTCCGAAGGAATACCTACGTGGCGAAAAGTGAAAAAACAAAAGATTTCTCCATAATTATTGTTGTGTTTGGACATTCTTATTATTATTATTAAACAAACGTAGGTACTGTAAGATCCTAGTTAGTAAGTAAATAAATAATATGTGAACAGTGTAATGCATTATTTCCTTCGGGCAAAGTTTTATTTTAACAAATTGGGAAACATAGAGCCTTAAATAGATTCAACGGACATAGAATTACTTAATTATTACACTAGCCATTAGTTTCCACTTCAATATTATTACATTACCGTTAAGTTGTTCTGTTTCAGAGGATCAGTTTCATATGAATAGCTCACATGTTTTGAGTTGGATGATTATAAAACGTATAAATAACAATGTTCAATATGAAATGGTTACAATTATAATGAATAAATCAGTTAAATTATTAAAATCTTGTTTTTAATTCTTGTCAATCTTTGCGCGTTGTTTAACCCGTGAAAAAAAAGAGAGGGGTGTTATAGATTTGACGGATGGTTCTGATCTGTCTGTGGCATAGAAAATCCAAATGTATTGTTGTTTGAAAGCTGACGTCATTGAGATGGTTCTTAAAAGTGATACAAAGTTTAAAAGTTATTGATTATTTATGTCGGCGGCGAATATTTTTAAAAATTTTTGAGTTTGTAATTTTAGATTGTACAGCGCCGCCCACTAGCGATGAGTAGCGGAACTACGCATACAAAATTTCTTATGGAGACCTTTGTTTTGTCTCTCTAATTAGGTATTTACTTAGGTAGTTGGGTTTTGTATCCTAGGCTCCATGGGGAAAGTCACTAATTTATTAACTCTCTATAAAAAAGAAGGGTACGGGTGTAATAAAGTTTAATGTGTGTGTCTGTCCGTGGCATCGTAGTTCGTAGCTCCTAAACGAATGGACCGATTTTTGTGCGGTTTTTTTAATTTGAAAGCTCATGTGATCGACGACATGGAGACGTATTTTTGAAACAATAGAATTCCAATTCGCATACGAATTGACAAGATTTGTGTGAGATTCTCATGCGAATCATCTTGTCAATTCGTATGCGAATTGGAATTCTATCGTTTCAAAAATACGTCTCATGGTTTTTAACAATATGTTATCAAAATTAGTTCTGCTATTTAAAAGTTGTGAGATGTGAATTTCGGGGGTGGTACAACATTTTAAATTTTAGAGTTAAGTATCATTTTTTCCTTAATATTCCACCAGTGGTGGATGACGGGGAAAAAGATGGACGCATGGTGCTTTTCATTTTGAGGTTAAAGTCACATAAAAGCAGATATATTTCAAATATTTTTTTTATATTCAATATATTTTTTATATATATATTTATATATTTCAATATATTTTTTATATTTCAAACGATGTTTTGGTATCTACAGAGACCAACACGCGTTCACTAAGAAAGGTTTTTAAACAAACGGGTCCCTTATTTCGGCACTGCTCAGTGTCAGATCTTGATTTCAACTAGACAGAGAATCAGTCCTCAATTATTATTATTATTATTTAATGATCAGGCAGGCAGTTGAACAATTGATAACGCCTGTATCTTGCTATTCATTGTTTGTCAGTTTTTCTTCACTGTGGTTTTCAAAAAGTTGTCTAAGTTATTCTTAAATTGATTGACACTTTGTGATACTACGATGACATCAGGAAGTTGGTTCCACGCTCTAACTACTCTGTTGCTGACGAAGAACTTGTGCGGTTTGTTGTTAGAGAAGCAGGTGCGCAATTTGAGGTGATGTCCTCTTAGCCGATTATTGGTGTTGCGAGTAAGTAATGTGTCCTGGAAATCCTGTAGGTCGTAATGTCCATGTAAGATCTTATATGTTTCTATCAGGTCTCCACGCTCTCGATGCTCTTTCAGAGTTGTCAGTTTCAGCTCAGCACGTGTAGTCGTTCCTCATACGATAGGTTTTTCAGCTGTCTCGGACCTTTGTAAAGCTGCGCTGTAGTTTCTCCAACACTTCGATGTCTTTGACGAAATAAGGGCTCCAAACTTGGAAGGCGTATTCCAAGATGGGTCTTATGAAGGTTTTGTAAATCTTCAGCATCATCTTCGGTGTCATAATTCCAAAAGCTTTCCTTATTGGTTCAAATTAGTCAGCTAAAGAAATAATAGGTCCCCTTCCGTTTATGAGCTATAATGATTTTGTTGGGGAAGTGGGGCAAGCTTTGTTTCCGGCACTGCCCATAGAAAATGATTATAACTTTTTAACGGAAGGTCGAGCAAATCTGATACTTGATGTCTGAATTCGATCAATGTTGGACTGATTCTGGGTGAAATCAGATCTTCGCTAGGTGGTGCAGTTTTTTTGGGACCAATTGTCTCCTTTGCCGACTAATTTGGACCAACTGAGGACTGATTTTCTGTCTAGTTGAAGTCAAGATCTGACACTGGGCAGTGCCGAAATAAGGGACCCTAAACATTTTGTGCCGGAGGGACATATATAAGATGACCTCCGCTTCCTCTATCAATGAGGTGTAAGTTAGCGAAACTTTTTAACTTGGGAAACTCAATAACCTCAGCAACTTTCTCCCAAGGAACCCACCTATACTAATATAATACAATACAATACTCTTTATTGTACACAAAAAAAAACATAAAACATAACATTAAACAAAAACAAATGTTCATGATGTAGTGTACAATCCGGCGGCCTTATTGCTATAGAGCAATTTCTTCCAGGCAACCGGGGGGTGAAGGAACCGATACAAAAGGTGAAGCGGTAGACGTGCAAAGAGTAATTAATATAACTTATACATATCTATACCTAAATATATAACATATACATACACACAAATAAATGATGAAAAACATTAAATATTACATATATATATATATATATACATATCTACTATACATACTATACATCTACTATACATACATACATAAAAAAAAGAAAAAAACGTAAGAAAGGTGCTAGTAAATGACAACTTGCAAGTTTAAAGAGAAGGTAAATATTATTCAGGAAGGGATAGGAAATGAGCTTTTAGATTAGATTTGAAAGAATGGATAGAAGGAGAACGTCTTAAGGACACAGGGAGGGAATTCCATAAACGAATAGCTTTGACAGTGAAGGAATATAAAGAGGAAAGATTTGATTGTTTGTTTTATTTTATTGCATTGAATAGGCTCTGAAACTACAAGAACGATTTGAAGAATTCTTTCACCATTAGAATCTTACATTATCCGTGATGAACATAGGGTATATGATTTTCCCAAATTCCCACGGGAACGAAGTCCCGGGCGGAAAGCTAGTATGAGTCAAAATAAAATAATCTTGCCTTCTCATATCAAAGCAATCAGCAGCCCCAGTCGCAGCAAAGTTTGAACGTGTTTAACAAAGCTAAACCGCTTACGTTTCTATTGTATTCAACGTTTCTATTGGGCTGAATACAAAGGAAACGTGAGCGATCGGGGGACAGCTTGATCGTTCGTACAAGTTGTATGGAAGGCAACATTTTTTTTTCATATACTTGGGGAAAAGTTGTTTAGCTTGATGGGCGCTGATTGACTTAATGAAATATCACGAAATATCAAAAATAAGTTATGTCAGTGGGCTTAATGACATAACTTATTTTTTCATTACTGTGATTAGTGACACAAAGTAAAAGACAGCAATTTTTGAAAATATATTTTTTTATTTAAAAATAAATATTTCGTACAACTTATGATCATCTGTTAGCTTTGACACTATTTACAATTTGACTAGAAACATTGAAATTAACCTATAATTCAGTCTTAAAAGATTCTTTATACAACCAAATTAATTAATACTGGCTTTAGTACACCTCTTCTATGGTAGGCCCGTCGTTTTGCTGGTTTGGCATCCCTCCGAACATGCCACCGGGCATACCACCCATGCCGCTACGCATTCCTCCTGGCATTCCACCCATTCCTCCGGGCATTCCACCCATTCCTCCGGGCATTCCACCCATTCCTCCGGGCATTCCGCCCATTCCTCCGGGCATGCCTCCCATACCTCCTGGCATACCATTGGGTGCTCCTCTTGGGGTGCTGTCACAGCCACCTCCGTGCATCTTCGTCATTATTGGCGAGCAGGTCTTCTGCAGCTCCTTCAGACGATGTTCAAACTCATCTTTCTCAGCAAGCACGTTGTTATCCAGCCATCGGAGGGTCTCCTCGCACTCGCGGCGTACTATATCTTTGTCCTGCTCACTCAATTTGTCGCCTGCTTCGTCCAGCGCTTGTTTCACGCTGAATACGTACGACTCAAGTTGATTCCGCGCTGCCACTCGCTCTCTCTGTCTCTCGTCCTCTTCTTTGTATTTCTCTGCTTCTGCTAACATCCTATCGATCTCCGCTTGTGACAGCCTTCCTCTGTCGTTTTTAATGACGATGTTCTTGCTCCTTCCAGTGCTGTTTTCTTTAGCGGATACATTGAGGATTCCGTTCGCGTCTATATCAAATGTGACGTCAATCTTCGGTACTCCTCTTGGCGCAGGTGGAATGCCAGTCAAGTCAAACCTTCCCAATAGATTGTTGTCCTTAGTCATCGCTCTTTCTCCTTCGTACACCTGTATTGTCACCGCTGGTTGGTTATCGGAGTAGGTGGTAAACGTTTGTGACTGTTTGCAAGGGATCTTGCTGTTGCGTTCGATGATCTTCGTCATCACGCCTCCAGCGGTCTCGATGCCCAAGGACAGAGGTGCCACGTCGACCAATAACACGTCTTGTATCCTCGTGTCGTTGGATCCAGATAGGATGGCTGCTTGTACCGCCGCTCCATATGCTACAGCTTCGTCTGGGTTGATGGATAGGTTTAATTTCTTCCCGCAGAAAAAGCTCTGAAGTAGATTTTGGATTTTAGGAATACGCGTAGAGCCTCCTACGAGGACTACGTCGTGTATTTGGCTTTTATCCATTTTGGCGTCTCTCAAGGCTTTTTCTACTGGCTCTAGAGTGCCTCGGAACAAGTCCGAGCAGAGCTCTTCGAACCGCGCGCGGGATATTCGCGTGTAGTAGTCCACTCCTTCGTGTAACGCGTCGATCTCTATTGTAGCTTCAGTGCTGGAAGATAATGTGCGTTTAGCTCGCTCAGCCGCTGTACGCAGTCGTCGCAGCGCTCGCGAGTTCCCGTGCAAATCCTTTCTGTACTTCCTCTTAAATTCTTCGGCGAGATGATTCACTAATCTATTGTCGAAGTCTTCTCCGCCCAAATGCGTGTCTCCTGCCGTCGCCTTCACCTCAAACAGAGAGCCTTCGTCGATTGTAAGGATGGACACATCAAACGTGCCTCCTCCCAGATCGAATATCAAAACGTTACGCTCTCCTTTGAGGTTCTTGTCCAAGCCATATGCAAGCGCAGCGGCTGTGGGTTCGTTGATGATTCGCAGAACGTTCAATCCGGCGATGGCACCTGCGTCTTTAGTTGCTTGTCGCTGAGCGTCGTTGAAATACGCCGGCACTGTGATAACTGCATCCCTTACTGTTGTACCGAGATACGCCTCTGCAGTCTCCTTCATTTTGGTTAACACCATGCTGCTAATCTCCTCCGGCGCGAACCTCTTCACTTCGCCTTTGAATTCCACTTGGATTTTCGGCTTACCGCAGTCGCTGATGACCTTAAAAGGCCAATGTTTCATGTCCTGTTGGATTTTGGGGTCGTCAAATTTCCTTCCGATAAGCCGTTTCGCGTCGAACACTGTGTTGTTAGGGTTAAGAGCGACTTGGTTCTTAGCCGCATCGCCTATAAGGCGTTCCGTGTCCGTAAATGCGACATATGATGGTGTTGTTCGGTTTCCTTGGTCATTTGCGATGATTTCCACGTTCCCATGCTGCCAAACACCGACGCACGAGTACGTAGTACCAAGATCAATCCCTACAGCTGGCATTTTCACTCTTTTCTTCACTTTTCACTTCAATAAGTCTCGTAGAATATCGTTTAAAAGGTTATTCACCGCTCACTTAGAACTGTTCGCTTCTGTGTTTCGTATTAAACTGAATTCCCCCGCCAAATCGTCGCCTTATATAGTCGTCCAATCAGAGCCCAGAATTTACCACAACATTCTAGAGAACCAATCGAGAAGTCGAACTCTCTCGAACCTTCCCGATAAACTTGTTTTAGAGAAGGACAAACTTATGCGTTAGATAGGGAAAGATATAAGAAAACATGTAGCAGTCAAGTAACGAAATCGGGTTTTGTTACATTAGTCCACATTCTTTTTTGTATTTACTTGTTTCTAGCATATTTTCTGTACTCTTATAAATAAAACATAGGTATCCCAAAAAAATATTCAGGCATTTAGGCCCACTAGGCCAGACAGAAAATAAATCAGCAATAATCGCTAGTATTTCTTTTACAAAAGATAAAAGAAGTAAATACACATATAAATCATAGTTAGAGTTTTTGATTGCGTAGTTCTTGTAACAAATTTTATCCAAAAATAACTTACAAACGTTAATAACCAGAGTTCATTGCATAATTAAACTGATGTTTTTCTTTAATGTAGGTCAAACTTGACGCCAAGTTGTTCTAGACCAGTCTTTCCCAACGTGGGCGATAACGCCCCCTTGTGGGCGCTGCAGGCCTAAAGGGGGGCGGTAAGAGACCCAGAAAAAAAAGGGGGCGTTGTGTAGGGCTTTGGGGTCGATTTATAATTTCATCTACCTAGCTAGGAAGACTCTTAGACACCGACTGAGCTCTCGACTCTCGACTACATCTTGTGAACATCAACTAATATTAATTAAGATATAGCTCAAACTCGGTTCGATATAATAGACCGCGGGCAATCATGTTTTAACAAGTTTTTGTTAAATAATCCGATTTGTACATTCCTGTATCAATCGGCTGGTTCTATAATACTTGTTCTTGCTTGTCGAGTACGATTGGGCGTCGAATGAGATAAACGAGTTTATGCACGTTTGTCTTATTCCTGTTGGTGCGTGCTGCTTATGCAATCCTATATAAACGACGTAAATTTATTTTATTTTCATTTGCGGTTTCGCGCATAATAGATAAGCAGTACTTCATTATAACACTTACGTATTTCTCAAAACAAAACAATGTCGGAAGTAAAAAAGAAGAGACGGCAATACTCTGCGGAATATATTAAATTCGGATTTATTGAAAATCCCACAAACCCGTCGTCGCCTTTGTGTCTTCTATGTCTAAAAACATTTTCGAACGAAGCAATGAAGCCTTCAAGACTGCAAGATCATTTGAATAAAATGCATCCAGATAAGAAAGACAAGAATGTAGCATATTTTCAAGACCTAGAGAAGAAGCATAATACTCAGCCAAGTGTATCAAAACTATTTTCGGCGGCTGCTAAGCAAGATGACGACGGACTTCGAGCTTCGTACAATATCTCTTTGTTAATTGCTCAAAAAGGCAAACCACACAACATCGGAGAAGAGTTAATTTTGCCAGCAATAAAGGAAGTAATAACTACTGTGCTTCATAAACCGGCCGCAGATATTATCCGAAAAATTCCTTTGAGTAATAATTCTGTGCAAAGACGAATTGATGAAATGGCTGAAAACATTGAAGAATCATTGTGCAATCATCTGAGGACTAGTCAATTCTCAATTCAGCTCGATGAGTCCACTTTACCAACTAATGAAGCGTTGTTGCTATCTTACGTGAGGTTTATTAAAGATGAGAAAATACGTGAAGAACTATTGTTTGCCAGAAATTTGGAGACAGATACAAAAGGCGAAACCATATTCAATACATTGGAAAAGTTTTGTGAAGAGAAAGAGATTCCTTTGAAAAATATTATATCAGTTGCTACGGATGGCGCTCCGGCTATGACAGGGCGCCATAAAGGCTTCATAGCGTACTTAAAAAATAAAATTCCAGATGTCCTTGCTATACATTGCGTTATTCATAGACAACATTTGGTTGCTAGAAACTTAAGTGAACGACTATTTCAATCACTGCAATATGTCATCAAAGCAGTCAATAAAATCCGTAGCAGCTCTTTGAATGATAGATTATTTCATCAGCTTTGTGTTACTAATGACGAAGATTTCAACCGTTTATTGCTTCATACTGAAGTTCGTTGGCTGTCAAGAGGCAATTGTCTGATTCGATTTTACAACCTGTTTGACTCTGTGATAGAGTTCTTGGAAACTAAAGATACAGAACTGCGCAACAAGCTCATAACATCAAAGAATGATATAGCTTACATGACAGACCTGTATAAATTGTTCAACGACATGAACCTCCAACTGCAAGGCGATGAACTAAATTTAATTAAAACAAAAAATGTCGTTGCTGCTTTCGCAGCCAAACTGCTTCTGCACAAAAAGAATATGGGCAGACGTGAGTTTCACAATTTTCCGAATTTATCAGTATCCTGCAGTAACGACGACTTGTTTGCCTACTGCCAACATTTGGAAAACCTCCACATTGACTTCACCGAACGATACCAGGACATTTTAAACTTGGAAATACCAGACTGGGTGTTAGATCCGTTTTTAAATGTCAACATAGCAATGTCACCTCAGCTGGAAGAAGAACTTATAGAATTGACAACAAACGAAGAAATAAAAATCAAGTTCAAAAATGGATATCAAGAATTTTGGCTTCAAAAACCGATCCTGCAATTGTACCCTGGATTGTGGTCAATTGTTCAACGATTCTTGATAGCATTCCCATCGTCATATTTGTGTGAACGTGGTTTTAGTGCTGTGGCAACGCTGCTTACTAAAAAGAGAAATCGTTTGCGTGTTACCGAACGTGGCGACTTGCGGCTGTTTTTGAGTAAATTGGAACCTGATATCAACAAACTTATTGAACAGCATCAGATTCAACCTTCACATTAGTTTTTATATAAGAATTGATTATGTTTGTTTTATTTTCAATAAAAGATACTCTGTCCGAATACTATAAAGTTGCGTTTCAATAATCAGTTATAAGTACTTAGCGGTTTTTAAGTATGTTTAAAAAGGGGGGCGTTAAAAAATAATTTATTCTTAAAGTGGGCAGTAGACAAAAAAAGGTTGGGAACCCCTGTTCTAGACCATGCCTGCACTGACAGGTATAAAAAGCTAAAAAGTTTGTGTGTATTTTTTTTTTCAGGCTTTATTTTTCTATTCAAACTTTTATCACAAACAAATTTTCAAAAGTCATTAATACTACACCTGTGGTAATCCACAATAGTTTCATGCTGAGTGAGCGCCGATTGATTGGCACAGTAATCTTATTTGACAATCAATCAATGACATTATGATTTTTCTAGATGTGTTCACTTAATAAAGTGTTTCTAATCTATAACGTGTTTCTAAAAATATTTTGTTGGTAAGTTCTTGTGTAAGTTCGTTGTTATAAACTTATAATTATATCAGATAAATAATTCTAGTTCTGACTAAGACAACGAAAAAAAGATAAGTTGCTAAGAAATAATTTATAAAAAATTATTGGACACTTGTTAGTTACTCATTTAATATTATTATTCTTAACTATTATGACTTAATATTATTTCTTTCCTTCAGAGAGAGAATTGCAGTGTTATTTCTAACAGTAATTCAAAATAAATTTTCGATTCAACATAAAAACAAACCATTTGTAAGAGAAAATTGGTGATTTGAATAAAACCCGGTTTCATAATACTGTCTGCTACATGCAAATGAGTGACACACTCAAATAATTATCTGTCTTTCTCGCTCTTTTATGTATATGCGTCTCTTTTTAAAGGATTACTCGCGCTAGTGCCATTAGCCTGTTTACATAAGTGGGAATTTTAAAAGGTTGACTTATGTTTTAAGAAATTTCAATTGGAAATAAGTATTTTTTTGCTTTCTATCACGATAAGTAAGATTTTTCCTTGCTCCAACCGAAAATTACGAGATTCTAAATTAAATTGTATTTTGAAAACTATTTAAAGAAAAAACACATTTAAAAACAGAGATAAATATAAATAAAATGTATAAATCGTCATAAAGTGTCCTAAAGTTCCTAACTTTCTTTGTAAAAATGCAAGTGAAAAATTCGCAAATATCCCTAAGAAGTGGAATAAAAGCAAAGGGCGAAACGCGAGTGATCCGACTAACCATCTGTCAAAATTTCAACCAATCAAAAAACACCATAATCGTACTTTAGAAAGAGACAAGGCCACGCGCTGGAAAGAGAAAACGCGATTGTAGTAATTTCTAGACACGAATGACGCTATTCTTGGTTGTTTTGTTTGCTAGATTGTTCGTGAATTTTCTACTCGCCGCTAGAGGGCGCGGCTAGGAAGTATAAATACTGGTCGAAAGCGCGGCAAGGCATGCAGTTTGAAAACAGAACTAATACGAAGCCAAAGCTAGGAGTGTTTTCGAAGCGACAAGCTTTGTTGACGGTGAATTTCGTGTTAAGTGATTTAAAGTGAAAAGTGAAGAAAAATGTCTCTACTACCATACGTATTCGGACACGACCTGCCTTTGGTCCATCCACGGAGGCTGTTTGACCAAGATTTCGGCTTGGCACTGACTGACAACGACCCGCTATCTGCGTGCCCACATTTGTCATCTGGAGACTACCTACGCCCATGGAGACATCTGAACCGGCTTACACAGGACTTAGGCTCGAGTATTAAATGCGACAAAGATAAATTTCAAGTGAATGTGGATGTGCAGCATTTCGCGCCAGAAGAAATTTCGGTTAAGACTGCCGACGGCCATATTGTGATCGAAGGGAAACACGAGGAAAAGAAAGACGAGCATGGATACATTTCTCGGCAGTTTGTGAGGAGGTATGCTTTGCCGGAGGGTTGCCAGCCTGAAAATGTGCAGTCTCGTTTGTCTTCCGATGGCGTGCTGACTGTCACAGCCCCAAAACAACCATTGGCTGTAAAAGGCGAACGCGCTGTGCCTATCCAACACACAGGACCCGTGCGTAAAGAAATAAAGGACGAAACGAAACCACAGACGGAGGCGAAGAAACAAAAATAATTCAATTTTGCTTTTAGTCATTCAACTATGGTGTTAAGATCTCAAGACTTGATTTGGTTAATTTTTAAGTTAATCTTTTGTAAGTTCTAGGAAATAATAAAAGAGATTTAAAATTAATTTCATTGTTTTTTTCTTTCATACTTAGTACTTATTAGTAATTAGCGAAACATATGAATGTCAGTCACTCTATAAACTCTACTAAACACTTCTCTTTTTTGTCGGGATTTATCTATCGGCCCATTTTTACTATGCCACGTACAGCAGAGTACATAGATGATACACACACAAAAATACTCGTTTATAACACCCCTTTTAGTACATCAGCACGGTTTTTTGCTGCGCGTGGCTGGAGCAATTTTGTATCCAATTTTCCCAGCCAGCCCTTCAAGCTTCGGAGATGATGTTGTTCCGATAAGCTCTGGAGATGATTTCCTCCGATAAATTAATCGCAATAATTTAGATAAATTAAAAATAAAATTACCAGTAACCATGGACTTCATTAATCTGAGAGTAACCCGTATAGGCAAGGCCGTGTTAAACTAGGCTGGGGCCCTTGGGCACACAAGAATTTGGGGCCCTTTTGGTATGTAAAAAAAAGTGAATTAAGTATAATAAAAAATATTACTAAGTACCTATGACCATTTATTATAACATGTCATAAATGAAATACAATCAAATACAGTATGATGTAACATGTCATAAATGATATTAGAAGCTGCTGGTTTTTTGGTTACGATTATGATAACGGTTTCTTTGATTGCTAGATTAGTAGGATGCGTTCGGAAATATTATTAATTAGTACAGTAGGAATAAACGCACAGTCATCGATATAATGGCGTAGTATATGCCTTGTGATAAGATTACTGATTTGTGAAAAAAGTGTAATGTGCCCGACAAAAATGTTTTCAGAATAAATGTGTCAGAGAAATTGTCGGTCCTTCGGGGCCCCCTGAGAAGAGAACAGGGGCCCTGGGCACGGGCCCCGTGTGCCCTTATGGTGAAGACGGTATTGCGTATAGGGAAGGGGAGAATTAGCCAGCTGTGAGCCCAATGGGAACGTGGCTAATCTTCAGAGTTAGCCAATCGTGTTTTTTTGCTATTCTAGGTCCATAAATCAGATAAAATAATACAACCTTTATTTTAAAATTTTTAGCCATAAACTAAAATTGACACAGTCAAATTGACAAATTGATCTTGGCGTCTTTCAAAGACTGGAGTACCTATTCAAAGGACTAAATAATAAGCAAATTATTTCAAAATAATTTTGGCGTCGTTGCTACAGAGATTTGAAAATAAATATATTCAGCGTCTCGACAAACCGAAATAAGTTTTAGAGTGTTATAGTGATAAATTTATACTAAAACTACAAAAGCACAAAGGATATAATTTAACTTCTCATTAACACACAGTCTAAATCTATGTTTCCCAATTTCGATAAATTATTATGCAGTATACCAACAAAGCAGCACCTGTTCTAACTTTTCTGTGGATTTAATACGGGTGTATTAGTAAACAAGTACTTCACTGCGTCATCATCAGGTACATACCTATTTCTTTTTTCTTATTAGGGTTCGACAAATTTAATATTTTCAAATAAGTAAGTTGATTTTTAAAAGACAAGAACGAGACACACTGTGTTTTTGAAGTGAAAACTTCTTTAGCGGCGTTGTGCTTTGAAGTATAGTAAAAAATGGTAAACTCGCGTCAGGATACGTGACCCTGATCGAAAATTCGTAAGACGGAGGGAGAGTGAAAACTTCTTTTGTTGTGCACTTTTTGGGATGAGTAAAAATGTTTAACTCGCGTCAGGACACGTTACCTGATCGAAAATTCGTAAGACGGATGGAGAGTAGACCGCAAGGAAGTAATATATGTTCAAGTTTTCACTTCTGCCGGCACTCCCGGAGTGCAACCCGTTGTTTATTTTTTTATAGCGATCTCCTGAGGTGTTATTTACATTTTAGAAGAGAGAAGAAAGAGAAAAAAGGCTGGTGGAGTAAAAACAAGAGATAAAAGAAACTGGTGTTTCCATCTTCTCAAAATGGAGGCACCGCCACCGCCTCCAGTGCCTACTTCGTGAGTGTTTTCTTTTTTTCAATGATTATCAGTCACAATTGAGCTTCGGTGGTACAGTCAATATAGCACATCAGCTTACCAGAAACTGTCAAATTTCCCCAATATCCCAATGGATAGTAAACTCTAATGCTTGGAGATAAAATAAAGAATCGATTGAAGAAAGATAGTTTTGGACAGCATGATGTGCTGTTAACCCTGTACAATGGCTAGCAGGCCGAGCTCCTAAGCGAGAGGTACCGAGTTCGAGCCCCAGTGTCACCAGCAGATGATTACGTCAGCTTTCAAACAAAAAAGCATCGAAAGCGTTTAGAAACTACGATGCCACACAGACAGACACATATACACAGACAGACAGATACACACGTCAAACTTAATAACACCCCTTTTTTTTATCGACGGTAAAAAAACATGCGTAGGAGCACAGCTTTAAACCAGCTTATCAATAATACCTTGTTGATGAAAAATCTGAACGGGCGTGTGGTGATCGGTTGAGAATAACACCTCCCCATTTCTTTCCGTGGGTGTCGTTAGAGGCGACTAAGGAAACACAAATGAGACCTGCCTCCTATTAATCCACCCCAGGCAACCACACTTCAATTTGTTCTGAATCTGAGGTGGCGTCCTATGGTCTCATACGGTGTGGGGTAGGCTCTGTAAAGGGCCACCTGGTTCGCAACCACCCTCCTACCGAAGTCCAATGCCAAACAGCTTGTTATATTCCGTCGGTGCGTGGGAGTACCGGTGCCTTAATGGCATTTTCTGCGTTAACTCGCTCCATCGTCGACCTCATCTATGACCTTGGTCCAGATTGAGGTCAAGAGTGAACCCGTCTTATAATAAAAAAAATCGTGCACAAATCATGGACCTTTAATATTTATGTGTGTAATTTCTTATGTGTATAGGTACTTAAAAAAGTCATTATCAATGCTGGACGTGGTCAGCTCCTCGCCTTTTCACGGGCCGTTCAGACGAGCCATGTGCGAAAGCCGATCAGTATACGAGGAGGTATGTATGTACAGCCCCAGATCTATATAGGGGGAGCTTGACTTGACATCCTTTTTAGGGTTCTGTACCTCGAAAGGAAAAAACGGAACCCGTATAGGATCACTTTGTTGTCCATCCGTCCGTCTGTCTGTCAAGACCCTTTTTCTCAGGAACGCGTAGAGTTAGCAAGCTGGAATTTATATCGAATACTCAAGTCTACTGTGCCTTGGAGCTGTGAAAACATAAAACTTCTAAGACAACGCTATCAAAATATACAGCCGTTTATGTCGCAAATTTCCGTAAATTTTCGACGCTCGCAAGGGAATCAAAACCTACAGGGTACTTCCCGTGGACTCAGAATCTTGAAATTTGGTACGAAGCAAAGTCTTATAGCACAGATAAAGGGAAAATTGCGAAAACCGAAAATTTTTAGTTACGTCATATAATAAAAATATTTTTAATAATTTTAAACCTAGGTGTTTGTACGGAACCCTCGCTGCGCGAGTCCGACTCGCACTTGGCCGGTTTTTTAACTACAAAAAGGAAGTCAAGTCAGCTACTACCGTGTGGATGAGACCTAAGTCTCTCTTTATCATTTTCTTGACATATTTGACATTATTTTACCATATATGATTGCTTAATACGCTTCAACATATCTGATGGCAAGGATTTAGACCGGCTCCCTGCCAGCACCGGCCCACGAAGTAGCTACGGACCTCCCGTCTGAGATACTCAGCAATTTGCTTTTATACAAGCGATGTGAAAAACTTCAATACCGCGTTGTAGAACTTTCGTGATTTTAGCGATGTAGAGCAATTAAACATGAAATTTAACTATCCTAATGAATAGAGTACAGCATTTAGAAGCGAATGAGTATAAGTTTTATGTATAAAAATTGCTTTGTTTTCATTAAAAACACAATTTTCTACTTTTCGATTATCATACGGCATTTCAACAAGAGTAAAAGGGATAAAACAGATGTTCGCTCTCTCTTATACTAGTATCGACCCTCTTGAAACATGTGATTCTATTGGGCCTGAAAAGGAAACTATCGATTTTTAGAAAGACTCGAACAGTGAGATGCATAATATTCTGTCAGATTTTGCTCCAAAGAATACTTTTATACAGTCAACCACTTAGGTATAGGTCTTATTACACTACGCGATATTCAGGGCTCGGTAATTGAGGGCCTATTACACTACGCGATATTTAGGGATCTTTTTCCTGAAACGGATTAGTGTAATAAGAGTTAGGGAGTAAAGTAAAGCTCCCCAAGTAGTGCGACCGAATGGTCCCGACGGCCTTGTAAGGGGTAACCGACGACGCAATAGTAAGGGGTAACCGGGGCTTACTATTGCGATAGTAACCGCCCTAACCGCCCTTACTGTCGCGATAGTAACCGCTCTAACCACCCTTACTATCGCGATAGTAACGGCGGTTGGGGAGCAAGGCCGTCGGGATCATCATCTTAGATTTCCACTATTTATTTTCCATTTTTTATCGAACTGTTCACAACAAACCATGCGTACAATAACGTAACGAAAGTAAAACGAGGTTTTAAATTGACCTAATTTAATTACTACCCAGAAAAATTGTTTTAAAATGCTACTTTCGCAAGTAATTGCAGAATAATAATTCATCATTAAGCTTCGATCTGTGTAACTAACACAGATCGAAGCTTAATTATGAACTTTATTTCCGTTATACGGAAAAAATCTCTATAAATAACCCAGAAAATACTATTATACAGCAGCTGAAATTTTGATGAAATGTGGAACCCTTATGTGACTTGAAGACGTAATTCAAACCAAGCTTTTTAATAGAAAATAATTTCATCATTATTCAGAAGACAGCTGCCTAGGCCTAGGGCACTATTTTACAGTATATACAGGGCTTTAGGTATCTCTCTTTTAACCTCTCGGGTGGTTAATCAATCCATGACACTGAACAACTTTCCCAAGGAACATAGGTCAAAATACGAAAAAAAAGTTTTGAGTTCCCATACAAACTTCAACAGCGTAAAACGCATTTTGTATGGGAGATCAATATTTTTTTTTCGAATTTTGACCTATGTTCCTTGGGGAAGTTGTTTCAGTTTAATGGACTGATTAACCACCCGAGAGGTTGAAAGAGAGATACCTAAAGCCCTGTAGTAGTTCGATAAGCAACTGCTGAGTAAATTGTGTATATTAGTATTAGATAAATACTTTTATTCAGATTCATTCTCTTATACAGACAAATGCTATCCCAGACACTCTTTTTCAAATTAAAGTCATCTGTAATGCTAAAGGCTTAATAACATCTGTGTTATATGCAGTATCTATGTTATTACTAAGCATTAAGAGACATAGTCAACTTAATACAACTTTTACTAATCTTTAAGAGATATAAGGGCCGAAAAAGAATATTATTCGGAATTTGGCTATTTCAATAGCCTTTACACACACGATATGGAGCGTATTTAATATTTGCAAATTTCTATTATTTAAATGTTATTCAGCATGTTTGTGTTACTCCCGGGCCCATGCCCCAGGCGGCAAATTCAAACTTGGCAAACGAATACTCATCACTAGAACAACGAAATTTTGACCCCTAAGTCAAATAGACAACACAGAAAAAGTAGCGCTTCCAGAAGAAAAGTCGACGTGGCGCTCTTTTCAGGAGGCTTTGTTCATTAATACAATTTTAATATGATGCTAATTGTAAAAACCAGAAACAATTCATTAGCATTCCCTAATGCCCATGGGAACGAAGTCCCGGGCGGAAAGCTAGTCTACACTTCAACACTAATATTATAAAGAGGAAAGATTTGTATCCCGTGGGAATTCGGGAAAATTGTGTAGTCTATGTTACTCAAGGATAATGTAGCATTCTAATGGTGAAAGAATTTTTGAAATCGGTCCAGCAGTTTCGGAGCCTATTCAATGCAAACAAACAATCAAATCTTTCCTCTTTATAATATTAGTAATACCGAGTAGACTCAAAAACTGCAGACTGATTTTAAAAATTCTTTCATTATTAGAATGCTACATTAAACACCAAGATCTCAGGGCCGCCAGACCTTACTTATTTTCTCATGAACCAAATGTGTGGGAAAAAGTAGTGCTAGTACGTACTAGTAATGTATGAATACCAGCTAACCTGGGCCGACGGCCAATTTTTAGCTACCAGGTTCTGAAGGTACTTCCAAAAATTGCTCACTTGTCTTGAAGTCTTGGTGCTATAAAAAGTATTGTTATAGTTCCTTGAACATCATATACAAAAATCACGGCTCAGATTGTAGGTATAATCGCATAATTTACTTGCTAACTGTAAAGCGTCTGGCACAAATTACAGCCGACGGAGACTGTCTGGCGGTGTTGAACATTAATTTTTATATTTAATTAATTATATTCTATAAGATATCAGCAGCCAGACTTCAACACCAGTGAGTAATTTTTGGAAATACCTTCCGAACCTGATAGCTGAAAATTGGGCGTCGGCCCAGGTTATTCATACATTACTAGTACGTACTAGCACTACTATTTTCCACACATTTGGTTTATGAGAAAATAAGTAAGGTCTGGCGGCCCTGGGATCTCCGTATATTATCCCTGTGCAACACAGGCTACATAATTTAGTATTTTTAAAATGGGATTTTTTTTATTTTACCTGAAGGGATATTCACAAATAATTTTTAGGGAAAGAAAAATATTCACGCACGACGTAATGTGCTTAGTAAGGGAATGAGGAATTTCGCCGCTTGACTTGAAGGCACGATAGCTCAGTTGGTTAGAGCACCAGGAGATCTGATCCTGGGGTCGCGGATTCAAGTCCCATTCGCGCTGAACACTTTTTTCCCTTTTATCTTTTGCCGGCCGGTTTGGTCGAGTGGTAGTGGCGCTGCCTCTTGATCGACGGGTCCTGGGTTCGATTCCCAGTCGAGGCAATCGTTTGTGTAAAATGCAGAGGTTTTCGGGTCATGGGTGTTTGTGTCTGTCTTTATGTATGTTCCGAGGGACCCACGACACAAGGGAAAGTCTTAGTGTGGGTCTTTGAGTGTGTAGCGATTATTTATTTATTTATTTTACGTTTTTTTTGTGTCAGCCCCCCAGGATGGCGATGGCAGCGGCTGCAGCTCCTCCGGAGTCGGAGTATTCTTGCGAGTTCGGCTCACCGAAGTACTTCATGCTCTGTGGTTTAGGCGGCATACTTTCTTGTGGTAAGAGAAATCTTTAGATGTGTTCTTGTAGCAAATCTATGGAAAGAAAATCTGTTACACATATATACATATGCTCACGCCTGTAATCACTATCGGGGTAGGCAAAGTGGTTTTAAAACCACATGATGCCACGTTTGACGTAAATTCAGAGGGTTATTATAAGATGAAATATGAAGTAAGTGGTGAGAGGTTGTTCGCCACAATACAGAAAAACCCTCGCGTCCTTCTAGGCCCATCTTTCCCACTGGGCACTCTGGGCACTTTTTAAAGGCACTTGTCCCCAGTAGATAATTATAATTACTGACTAGAATAATGCTTTATTATATGCTTTCGCAAGCGTTAAGCGCACAGTGCTGAGGGTATGCCCGAAAATCAGGCTTTTGTATTGCGTTTAAAGTAGTCCTACACTGATTTAAAAAATAGAATTTTCAGTGTTCTATGCAATTTTCTGTCAGTCACAGGGGCCCCACTATCGTAATGTGCCCATGGCTTCCTATAGATTAAAGACGGCCCTGCGTCCTTCGGGGAAGAATAGGCAGCTGGCACATTCTACGTTTTTTTTTAAACTCCCAGTCCAATATGGAAGAAATCTGATAAGGTCTTCTTCAACTTTCAAGGAATTACCCACACTGCCGTGGTGCCCTTGGACCTGGTGAAGTGCCGGATGCAGGTCGACTCCGCCAAGTACCGGGGCCTGATCCCCGGGCTCCGTGTCTCGGTTGCGGAGGAAGGTCTCCGCGGGCTCACTAAGGGCTGGGCGCCGACTTTTATTGGGTACTCTTTACAGGTAAATAATATGTTTACTTATTCATGTTTTTAATAAAAGGTACAAGTTTCGGAGTAGAATAAAAACGATGTTTTTGGGGGTGTCGTAAGACTCATAAGAGGCGTTAAAGGCGACACAAATGAGACCTACCTCCTGTTTATCCTGTTTATCTATCCTAGGCAACGACACCTCAATTTCTTTTGAATTTAAAGTGGCGTCCTTGGTTTCATCTGGTGTGGCTCTGTAAAGGGCCATCTGGTTCGCGACCACCCGAATCGACCACCACGCGTCTGGTTCCTACCAAAGTCCGACGCTAAACAGCGGTGCGTAGGACTGCCAGTGCCTTAATAGGCATTTTCTGGATTAACACGCTGCAACTTCGACCTCATCTATGACCTTGGTCAAGATTGAAGTCAATAGTTAACCCATCACGCTAAAATCATAAAGAGGAAAGATTTGTATATTTGTAACGAGTAACATAGGCCACTTAACTTTCCCGAATCCCCACGGGAACGAAGCTCCGGGCGGAAAAGAACGATGGACAAGGCTTAGAATCTTGTTAGAGTAAGGTGTTTCTTTATAATCCTTATTTTCTATCCTCAGGGAATGAACAAATTTGGGCTATACGAGGTGTTCAAGGTGTTTTACTCTGGCTTGTTGAGTGAAGAAACAGCTTACACTTATCGATCAGCGGTGTACCTGGCAGCGTCTGCAACAGCAGAGTTCTGTGCTGACCTGTTCCTTGCTCCGTTCGAGGCTGCTAAGGTTTGTTTTCTTTTTACCGTGGATCAAGGCTGCTCAATGGAACATAAATGGAGCTTTCTTCAACCTACATTTTACGTTTGATCGTCGCGCCCAGGGAACATACTTTAATTGGAATAAAATCCGTGAATAATAGTAAACTACAAACCGTAGTTAGGGTTTAGTTTAGTTTGGTTTTGCCGTGTGGTGATCGGTTGATGGTTGACACCACCCCATTTCTTTCCGTGGGTGTCGTAAGAGGCGACTAAGGAAACACAAATGAGACCTGCCTCCCTATTAATCCACCCCACGCAACGACACCTCAATTTGTTCTGAATCTGAGGTGTCGTCCTATGGTCTCATGCGGTGTGGTAGGCTCTGTGAAGGGCCGTCTGGTTGGCTCTGTGAAGGGCCTTCTGGTTCGCGACCACCCTCCTACCGAAGTCCGACGCCGAACAGCTTATTGTGTTCCGTCGGTGCGTAGGAGTAGTACCAGTGCCTAGGCATTTTCTGGGTTGACTCTCTCTGTTGAGCTCATTCGTCATATTTTTGCGGCCTGGGAGGACTCGCAGGATGCTCTTGGAGTCTTCTGTGATTTGTCCAAGACTTTCGATTGTGTTCATTATGAAACTCTGATCAGAAAATTACATCATTATGGCATAAGAGGAGACGCACTTAAGCTTCTGGAATCTTACCTGAGTAATAGGATCCAGAAGGTTGAGGTTAACGGCACTAGGTCACCTGGGTCCGCAGTCTGTATGGGCGTCCCACAGGGTTCAATCCTAGGACCATTCCTGTTTCTCGTTTACATTAATGACTTACCATCTCTTGTTAAAGACGCCCATGAGATCGTACTATTTGCAGATGACACATCACTCATATTTAAAGTGAAGAGGTATGACTCTGATTATGACGATGTGAATACTGCGATCTCAAAGGTAGTTGAATGGTTTACTGTAAATAACCTTCTTTTGAACGAGAAAAAAACCAAATGTGTTAAATTTACCTTGCCCAATGTTAAACAGGTTAATACCAATGTACAGGTTAGGAATGAAAAACTGGGCATTGTGGAACCTACTGTTTTCTTAGGAATAACTCTTGATGTAAAGCTTCAATGGGGTCCTCATATTGATAAGTTAGCGAGCAGACTCAGTTCAGCAGCCTACGCAGTTAAAAAAATCCGTCAATTATCGGACGTTGAAACCGCGAGAACCGTATATTTCAGTTACTTCCACAGCCTAATGTCATATGGCATTTTACTGTGGGGTAATGCTGCGGATATCAATAAGATCTTTGTTCTGCAGAAAAGGGCTGTTCGCGCGATTTATTAAATGAGACCTAGAATGTCTCTTAGACAAATGTTCAAAGAAATAGATATTTTGACTTTTGCATCCCAATATATATGTGACAATCTTTTATATGTGAAGAAAAATGAACATTTGTTTAAGAAAAATAGCGATAGGCACAATGTTAATACAAGGACCAAGCATAAACTGGATGTACTAGACAGTCGTCTCCACAAGGTCACGAACTCTTTTTTGGGTCAATGTATACGTTTCTATAATAAGATTCCCATGTGTATTCAAAATTTACCTTTGGATAAATTTAAGACAGTGGTTAAACAAAAACTTTGCAAAATGGGCTATTATAAAATTTCTGATTATCTATCAGACAGGCAGCCATGGGAATGAACTGCTCAGCTCTAGAGTTATTTCAGATTTAGTTAAAATTAGTAAATAAGAAAATTTGTAATGCGATTTAAAAGAGCAACCTCAGAGTTTCTTGCCTGTTCTTCTCTGAGGAAGACTACACCTTTGCGAATAGGCGTAGAGTCAGTAGGATCAGAGGTACGAATGCGTATGTATGTATTTAAATCGTTTAATGTATGTTTGTATGTATTTCATTGTAATCTTGACTTGTTTTAAGTGACATCCTGAATGTCCTATAAAATAAAGATTTTTCTATTCTCTATTCTCTATTGTCGACCTCACCTTGACGTCAAGAGTTAACCCATCTCACAAATCAAATAAAATGTTTTGTTGTCCGGGTCAAATTTCCCCCAATTGCTTTTATTTCATCAATCCAGGTCCGAATGCAGACGATGCCAGGTTTTGCGAATACGCTGCGCGAGGCGTGGCCGAAGATGGTGCAGGCGGAAGGGTACGGGACCTTCTACAAGGGTATCGTCCCGCTGTGGGGTAGGCAGATCCCTTACACCATGATGAAGTTCACCAGCTTCGAGAAGACGGTTGAGCTGCTGTATCAGGTAAGAAACGGGACTGTGAACCAAGTAAGGAACAAAGAGATGGTATAGAAAGAGTGGCGGACCCGGGAAATGAAACGATGGATCGAATTTAGAGTGTTTATTGTTCGGTGGTTGGCAGCAGAAAGAGGCCGATAGCCCCCGGTACAGAGCTTATAAAGCCGTTATAAACGCGTTTACAGTGCGCTTTATTAACTATGTTCGTTACAGTGTTCTTTATCCAAGCCATCTATTGGTTGCATTATGAACTAAATATGTATTACAAACCAAGTTAGCGATCTTAGTACGGTGCAAATCTAATAGATGGCGCTGTGTGTAACAAAGAGATGAGATAGAAAGGGACAGCTTAAGGCGACTACAGCACCTAAATTACGATTTTATGATGCGTAGATAAGCATGACGCACTGCATGAAATCGAAGAAAAAAATACTACGGTAATATTCTGGACATAAACTAGATAAGTAGTTTGCTGAAAACATGATTCAGCAATTTTGGTTCGATAGAAAAAGCTCACAAAGTCACCTCTAAATACCAATATTGTGTATCTTTTAAGCTGTAAAAACGATAGTAAAATGCACACAGGTACTTGAATTTGCTATCAAAATGTTCGTGATTGAACACTCTCGATAAGTAGTTAACGCATTTTTCGATTTAAGCTGTTACCTTTCCATAAATCTCATTTTTCTAACTTTCGAACATGTTTTTACGCACGCACGCTTTCATAGTCCGTAAACTTCGTGTATCGACACTGTTCGCACTGCCGGCCCAGGCCTGTTGAAAGACGGAGATGGCACTATTCCTATGTGTGCTGCCTTTATCGGGTGCTGTAGTCGCCTTAGAGTCTGTAGATCGGGCAGTGCGAGCGGTCCGACACATGGGGGCGGGGCGCCGAAATCAACCTTTCGTCATAATGTATTCGCTATGCTTTCGGGCAACGGTCACTCAATCGAGATGGTTCTTAGCTATATCTGATCAAAATTAGTTTAGCCATTTAAAAGTTATAATTATAAGCGATAAATGCTTTACCACAAAACATGAAAACACCACTTAGATAATGTATTGAACTGACTTAAGTATGTCATTTTGTTGTTCTTTAATTCCTCGCTTTCGGAAAAGGCAAAGCATCTTCTAAATATATAAAAGGAGAAACTGACTGACTGACTGACTGACTGACATATCAACGCACAGCCAAAACGGCTAAACGTAGACACTTGAAATTTGGAAGGGACGTAGCTTAGGTACCGTAGAGGTGCATGCATTAAGAAAGGAATTCCCGAAATTCCCACGGGAACGGGAATTAGCGGGAAAATCCTTTTGTATGAAAAATCTAAACCGCTTAAGTTAGACGCTTGTTTGGCATGCAGGTACCTTAGTAAATTTAAAGCTTAGTTGTAACAGGATATTGCAAAATTCCCACGGGAACGGGAGTTAGCGGGAAAAAACTTTTGTATGTAAAAATCTAAATTAACACGCAAACGAAGTTGCGGGCATCAGCTAGTCTATGTCTATACAGTTATTTTAAACATTGCCTAAGTTTTAGTTTTATTTCTTGGGGTAAGGCCCTACGTCGGATGTTATCAATTTTTTTTTAACTTTAGAGTTATCTGGGAGTCAAGGAATCTTCCATGCTGGAGTGAAGGAAAAACGTAGAATGTGCCAGCTGCTTAATGCACAACGTTAAGGCGACTACAGCACCCGATAAAGGCAGCACACATAGGAATAGTGCCATCTCCGTCTCTCAACAGGCCTGGGCCGGCAGTGCGAACAGTGTCGATACACGAAGTTTACGGACTGTGAAAGCGTGCGTGCGTAAAAACATGTTCGAAAGTTAGAAAAATGAGATTTATGGAAAGGTTAACTGCTTAAATCGAAAAATGCGTTAACTACTTATCGAGAGCGTTCAATAACGAACATTTTAATAGCAAATTCAAGTTCTTGTGTGCATTTTACTATCGTTTTTACAGCTTAAAAGATACACAATATTGTTATTTAGAGGTGACTTTGTGAGCTTTTTCTATCGAACCAAAAGTGCTGAATCATGTTTTCAGCAAACTACTTATCTAGTTTATGTCCTGAATATTACCGTAGTATTTTTTTCTTTGATTTAATGCAGTGCGTCATGGTTATCTACGCATCATAAAATTGTAATTTAGGTGCTGTAGTCGCCTTAAGTGAAGCCAATGTATTTCAGTACGTAGTCCCGAAGCCCCGCGCCCAGTGTACGAAGGGAGAGCAGCTGTTGGTGACTTTTGCGGCAGGGTACATCGCCGGAGTGTTCTGTGCGATCGTGTCACATCCAGCCGACACCATCGTATCGAAACTCAATCAGGTGAGGCTATCTACTGCCACGGGCGTTGCCAGAAATTCTGTTACGGAGGAAACAACAATGAATCGCCAAAATTTGGGTACCCACTGCTATTTTCACACTTCAAATTCTGCTTTGACCACCTATGTACTTCTTTCGGGAAACACTAACGAGTACATATAAATCGCTTCGCCAAATTCAGAACTGGTCGCGAAATTTATTTATTTATTATTTTATTTTATATTTTATTTTATTTGGGATTACAAACAGTTATACAATGAAGCTTATGTACTAAACTTATATAGAAACAACGGGTTTGGTAATGGTATAACCAGCTACGTAATCCTCGTGGTAATTATATAAAAAAAGAGGCAGAACAGATAATGTGCATCAACACATTATCACGTTATAAACAAACATACTTTAAGGATAATTTATGGTAACAAGTTGTAAACTAGAATGATAGAAGTTACGTATTGTGGTAACAATATTATAATAAAACATTCGTATGAGCAATAAAAACAAAAATAAGCAATGAGTTTGAGAGGCAGCAATGAAGTGTATGTATATAATATATGTATATGTGTGTTTGTGTGTGTGTGTGTGTGTGTATGTGTGTGTGTGTATATTTATACTTGTATTATCTCAGTTTATTTGATACCTTGCCCAGCCCTACGACACATTATAGTAATCTTGGGATCGAAATTAATTCACTGGGTAAGACATCAAGACATCAACTTAAAAATTAGGTATAAGTTTTGTTTGAGCAAACAAGCTTAACTTTATTTTTGTAAGAGTTTTTAGAAAGCGCAAACAAGTCAAGCTCGAGCAGGTGCTCGTTATAGAATTTCATAAGCCTGTAGAGAGATGTCTAGATGTCATAAGCCTGTCTAGATTTGGAGGTAACACAAAATATAATGCCGATGCTGCTTTTGGTAATGAATAGACTTTTGGTAATGTTAATGTTGTTTAATCAAACAAGGAAAAATTGTTTCAAATTGACATTGTCATAAGACATAATATATTTTCAAGGAAAAAATGGATCACAATAAAATAATTGTTATTAACAGAAAAAAGGCCAAGTGGTACTATACTTACAACGGTTATCGTTATTACAAACAAAAAGAATATTCTAATTCTTCTATTGTATGGATCTGCAGTCAGAAGAAAAAAATGAAATGTACTGGCTCGTTTATGTTAAGTTAAAAGTAAATTAAGAAAAAAAATGTTAAGTTTAAAGTAAAAAGAAATTTATATTAAGTTAAAAGTTAATTAAAGATACTGTGAATTCTATTTTTTTTTAATTCGAAATAATAAAATAGCGATAAGATTATCGATACTAATAATAAGCCCTAGTCCAGTAGGACCACGAGTACATAGTAGTGTACCGTGGTCCTACCAGTAGGGAAAATCGGTAGGACCACGGGCCCTTAACGGCTGCTTTACATTGTTTCGTAGGGGGATAAGGGCGGGTAAATGATATGATTTAAAAAAAAAAAAATTTTGACGGTTCAACCTCAAAACCTCCCTCTGGCTACGCCCATGTCAACTCCTTTCCCAACCTGGGAGTAATTACCCTCGCGGGGGTATGTTTCTCGGACGTTTTCTGCACTTAGCCTTTCGATTGGGCCATTGTGCGTGATATTGTCAACCGACTTCAAAAAAGGAGGAGGTTCTCAATTCGTTTATTAAATACTGTCCGATTTTCAAAATTCTTTATTTGTTCGAAAGAGACTCCTAAAGTCCCATATAAATTTTATCGATAATGATTCAGCGCTTTTAAAAAAATCAACAAAAACAAACTAGAATATCATCTAAATAAATGAATGACATTTCTGTTTGTAGCTATCTGCTAATAGGTATTGTAGTCCGCAAAAAATACTAGATATCTACTTTGTGCGAACTGTTGTTGGGATTGAAGTCGGTGACTCATACGTTTTTAACGTGGAAAAATATTTATGCTAGCTATTCCAGCCAGCCAATGTCCTCCTTTGCGAATACGCGAAGAGTCAGTCGTCAAAATTGTAACTATATTTGTATTTACTTGTATGACGGCCGGTTTGGTCGAGTGGTAGTGACGCTGCCTCTTGATCGGCGGGTCCTGGGTTCGTTCCCCAGTCGGGGCAAACATTTGTGTAAAAAGCAGATGTTTGTCCTCGGGTCATGGGTGTTTGTGTCTGTCTTTATGTGTGTTCCGAGGGACCCACGACACAAGGGAAAACCTTAGTGTGGGTCTTTGAGTGTGTAGCGTTTATTTATTATTATTTATTTAAATCCTTTAATGTAACTTTGATTTATTTTAAGTAACATCCTTAATGTTCTATTAAATAAAGATATTTTGGCTGTGACTTTTCTGGTATCTTATGGTCTGATGTGGTTTGGTAGGCTCTGTAAAGGGCCGTCTGGTTCGTAACCACCCTCCTACCGAAGTCCGACGCCGAACAACTTGCTGTTTTTTTAATTTTTACCGACTTCAAAAAAGTAATGTTCGACTATATATATTTTTTATGTAGGTATGTTCACCGATTTCTCCGCCAATTATGGACAGATTTTCAAAATTCCTTTTTTTTCCGAAAGAGTATACTCCAGAGGTGGTCCCATATAAATTTTATCGATAATGATTCAGCGCTTTTAAAAAAATCAAGAAAAACAAAAATACTACAAACTAGAATATCATCTAAATAAATGAATGACATTTCTGTTTGTGAAAATGCCTATTAAGGCACTGGTACTCCTACGCACCGATGGAACACAGCAAGCTGTTTGGCATCCGATTTCGGTAGGAAGGTGGTCGCGAACCTGACGGCCCTTCACAAAGCCTACCAAACCGCATGAGACCATAGGACGACACCTCAGATTCAGAACAAATTGAGGTGTCGTTGCCTGGAGAAGATTAATAGGAAGCAGGTCTCATTTGTGTTTCCTTAGTAACCTCTTATAACACCCACGGAAAGAAATGGGCTGGTATTATTCTCAACCGATCACCCACTGTGTTCCATCGGTGCGTATAGGAGTACTAGTGCCTTAATAGGAATTTTCTGGGTTAACTCGCTCCACCGTCGACCTCATCTATGACCTTGGTCAACCCTTCTCATAATAAAAAAGTGAAATATCGAAATGATAAATGATAAAAATGATAAAATGATTTATTAAACTGTCCGAATAATTACAACATAGTTTTACTGAGATAACCACACTAGGCTAGGCATGTGTCGTGATTATCTTTACATAATGATTAAACATAATATAATATAAACATAGATTAAATATATAAAATAAAAAAAATGTATTTATTCAAAAGAGACAGTAAATTAAACAGTGCTTCATGGTACCCACACTAGGATTCCCTGTGTCGTGGGTTACCAGGCTCATTCCCTCAGTTCAACATCATTATAGAAAAATTTAGAACATGTATTAAAAAATAAAATTAGTTGTATATAATATCTTTGTATATAAACATAGATTAAATATTAATATCTTTGTTTTCAGGATAAAACTGCGACGTTTGGTGGCATCGCCAGTAAGCTAGGATGGGCGGGCATGTGGAAGGGACTCGGGACCAGGATATTGATGATTGGTACCCTCACCGCACTGCAATGGTTCATCTATGATGCATTTAAAGTAAGTTCTGACTTTATAAGTTTAAAGTAAGTTCTGACTTTTAAAGGCGTTGTTTATACACAAGTGACGTGGCGCATCGACGTGGAGGTCAAACCAACGTTAAATGACTCTTAATAGCTACGGAGCAAAGGTTTTTTTCGTCCGTCGCTCCGTCTTCAGGCGGCGGATGTCATTTTGTGCTTCTATTTTCGGCAAAAAAAACCTTCCCTCCTTAGCCATTAAGATTCATTTTACGTTGCTTTGATCGCCGCCTCAACGCGCCCCTATTTTTTTGTCGTGTAGTGATCGGTTGAGAATAACACCACCGCATTTCTTTCCATTGGTGTCGTGAGAGGCGACTCAGGAAACACAAATGAGACCTGCCTCCTATTAATCCACCCCAGGTAACGAAACCTCAATTTATTCTGAATCTGAGGTGGCGTGGGTTGCTCTGTGAAGGGCCGTCTGGTTCCTACCGAAGTCCGACGTCAAACAGCTGCTGTGTTCCGTCGGTGCATAGGAGTACCAGTGCCTTATCGGCATTTTCTGGGTTAACTCGCTCTATCGTCGACCTCATCTATGACCTTGGTCAAGATTGAGGTCAAGAGTTAACCCATCCTAATAATAAAAAAGCTATTTTGGGTGGTACACGGTCTGGAAGCTGATGGTGTCACCCTATCGAAAGTTTAACTATGATGTCGTGATGCTATTGAGACGTCGGATTTATCGTGATCCACTATTGACATCATACTGTTAAGAGAAAATCGATCAACGACACAATTGGTACAACACTACCAGTCCACGCGGTGTGGCGCAACACTACACGGCACTTTTGACAGATCGTTTTCGCGCGTAGATCGGTGTTTATGTGTTCTCGCATTGTAATTTATAAAATATCGAATTAAAAGGACTGTTTAATAAGTAAAAGGTGTTTTAGTTTAACAATACGTACGTGGTTCTGTTTGTGTTCTGTCCTTTTTTTTAATATATTTTACTAGCTTTCACCTGGGACTTAGTTCTTGTGGGAACTTTTTCGTCAATTTTCCAATATTTTAATAGTTATTCTGCTATTCGGAACGGAGAGAAATACAGCAAATTAAAAACCATGAAAATCTGTCCAGCCGTTCTAGAGTTGTGTTCGAACAAACCAGATTTGTTTTATATGTGTATAGATTTTCCGTTGTGTTGTAGTATGAATGTTTTGAATCTTGAATCTTTTTGTACGCAATTTTCAATTTTATATAATTAATTATTCCTTCTTTTCAGGTGGCGATGAGAATGCCTCGGCCTCCGCCCCCTGAAATGCCAGAATCGATGAAGAGGAGATTAAAAGGCTAATCCTGACAAGACAGTGTAGACTTACAGTTATTGAGGTGGATGTATTTTTTGTTCCAAATATCGGCCACCCGATGAATCTTGCTTCAGTAGGGAAGGTGACATTCTAAGGATTAACAAACAGTAGTCGGATTTTAAAAAAATTCAGTATTTTTTTTATTATTTTTTAAAGTTCAGTGTCCTGATTGCATTTTACCGCCTGTTTAGTGAAATTTTCCTTTGTTTGAACAATAAACAATAAATAAACCGTTTGACGTTTTTTTTCAGGCAAAGGAAAATTCCACGAAGAGCCGTTAAAATGCGAGCGTAACACTGAACTTTAAAAAATGATAAAAAAAAATACTACACACTATAAAAAAATCTAACTGGTGTTTAATGTTCCTTAAACCTGATATGTTTCTGAGATATCAGTTACAAAATTGGCACCAACACAGTAGGCAAAGAGACTAAAATTGTTGAAACAATTCAAGCGAAACCTCTCTTCACATCATTTTTGAAGTGAAAACTTCTTTAGCGGCGTTGTGCACTTTGAAGTATGGGTAAAAAATGTTAAACTCGCGTCAGGGTCACGTGTCTGTCACGTGACCCTGACCGAAAATCCGTAAGGCGGAGGGGTGTTTAATAAATATAGGAAATTAAACTGCAAAAGTCAAGATGTCATCCAGTGTCAACATAGAAAAAATTAAATTAAATATTAATGCACAACGTTAATGTTCGAGTTTTCACTTCTGCACTCCCGGAGTGCAACCCGTTGTTTTTTTTTGTCATATTTCCGTTCGATCTATATTCTTTGAGGGAAGTCACACCCTACGCTTACTAAAGGCGCTGTTTATACACAGGCGACGTGGCGTGGCGGTCAAAGCAACGTAAAATGAATCTTAATAGCTACGAAGCAATGGCTTTTTTCGTCCGTCGCTCCGTCTTCAGGTGGCGGATGTCTCTTCGTGCTTCTTTTTTCGTCAAAAAAACCTTTGCCCCGTAGCTATTAAGATTCATTTTACGTTGCTTTGATCGCCACGCCGGCGGCGCCGCCGCCGCGCCACGTCGCTTGTGTATAAACAGCTCTTACAGCTGCACTACGCTTGGTTTGTGTTTGTGTCCGAGAGGGTTTTTAACCTTTTTAGCGCCAAAAGTTTTCGTCAAAAACGTTCACCACACGCCACGACATTAATACTTAATTAGAAAAAATACAATTAAATGTTATTACTGTTCAATTAATTACATGTCAAAACTTAAAACTACTTAATAAAATTAAATTTGAAACAAAAAGTTCAAGTCAAAATCCGGCCCGAGTCTCACCCGGAGCAAAGGTCCCCATCACGCTCGCAGCGTTACCGCGTTGAATCGCGATGGAGAGTCTTTGGACCAGGAAAGACCCGGCGCGCGTATCACCCCCTCTGTCCATTAACCTTTTGCCGATATCCCTAATAAGCGCTTTGGCCTCACTGCCCCAAGGCCCTGCGGTCTCAAAAGCGACGGGTACAAAGGTATACGCGGCTTTAAGAGCCGCGTACTTTACGTGTTTAAGCCTGCTCGCCGCTTCCGCCGCTGCACCCGCCGCACGTGAAGTGATGTGAAGGTGCGAAGGGGCAAATGTGCTGACGCACGTGGCATCCCATATAAGGCTCCGCCCCTTAAGTGTTTTTCAATTAAATTGGTAATTTTATTTGTCTGATACATCAGACTTTGGCGGTGAAAAGGTTAAAAATAGAAATATATGTCGCAGAGAAATGATGTAATCAGGAATATCATGAAACATCTAGAGATTTCACGAATCTCTGAAATATTATGAATTGCCGATCGATTACATAAGTGTTTTTCAAAGTTTTTGAATTCGCGATCCTTTTGGAAGTTGAAAGTTCTGGGCTAAAATGACGTCGTAGATTTTAAAACGTAAGAGTAAAGAGTTTGTCGCGGGGTATAAGTGCGAAAGGCGGGAGGAATCGTTAAACAGGCACGGCCTTTTCTGGAACTTTAGTTTCTTATTGAAATGTATAACCTATAAATAATTGTCTTTTTCTGTTACCCACGACCTCTCGAGTAAGCCTTCACGACCCCCAAGTGGTCGCGAGTCATAGTTTGAAAAACACTGGGACACACCATAAAAAATCAAGTGATTTCCTCATTTTCCTAGGGAAATGACATATCACTAGCAAGATGGTGTTTAAACGATCTGAGTTTTCATCATTTCCTTACGAAATATACATTAATAATAAATAATCTATCTATACATATTATAAAGAGGAAAGATTTGATTGTTTGTTTGTTTGTTTGTTTGTATTGAATAGGCTCCGAAAATTCTGGACCAATTTGAAAAATTCTTTCACCATTAGAATCCTACATTATCAGGGATGGACATAGGGTACATGAGTTTCCCGAATTCCCACGGGAAAGAAGTCCCGAGCGGAATGCTAGTGAGTAATAAACTATATACAGAGGACAGCGCATCAGGTTACTCCGTTTTCATTGCAAAACCGCTATTATCACAACAGCATAGAGTGCACGCGTGTTGTAACCTGAGTTGCGGCTGTCCGTACATGAGGTAAAAACCTGGGTACTTAGCACGTCTCAGATATTGATTGAATTCTTATATGTTTGAGTTTCCTGGACTTGTATATTATTTTTTTGTGTGCAAATAAAGAGTATATTGTATTGTATTGTATTGTAAATTGAATATTGGGTCACTTTAAATTAGTCAGCAAAAATTAAACATATGAACCAACCCACAAAACTGAACAACATGCCCCAAGGTATAAATAAATATATAAAAAAACTGTAAAGCCTCTCCAAACAACTTGCTGATTTGCTTTTGTATGGAAAGGCGTTTTATAATCATTCATATAGGTACCTTGGGAAAAGTTGTTCAGTTTCACGGGAAGAATAATAAACACCATAAAATTTCGCTTACTAATTTTAAATCACCCTGAAGAGTATGATTCCTGGGAATCCTTGCCAGGACGGGGAAGACACTCAATATTAAAACACTCCTTTGATTGTTTAGATCCCGTCACGTAAAAATGCCGCTGGCGATGTACTTGCTCACGATTTATCGGCGAAATTGGTGGTATGTAAAAAGACCGCTCAGCTATCGTGAAGGGGATGAGTTTGCGCATGGGTACAGTCGCGCCCGAAAGTATTAGGACTACAAATACAAATACAAAATGCTTTATTTGCTTTACAAAATGGTTTTGTTTAAAACTAAGTGTTGGAGTCTCCTAGTAGACGAAAAATCGCCCGTGTCAGGAGGCTCCGCTCTTCCATACACTATTAAACAAGTAGGTAAAACAAATAAATGAAACAAATAAAGTGAGAGGGTGCCTAGGCTATTGTTTTGTACCAGTAGCGCGCGCGCACAGGTATAGTGGCGGGGCGTTATCCCGTCTTGTCCCCTTCATACCTACCACCAATTTCGCCGATAAATCGCGCACTGAGCAGGTACATCGCCAGCGGCCTTTTTACGTGACGGGATCTATACTACGATTTCCAACCCTGGGTCTCTTGAATAATCTGTCAACTTGACAGCTGTCAATGTCAAAGTCAATGGGTGCGTTCGAATACCGAACGCCGCCACACCCCCATAGAATATCTGAGATGTTGGTAGGTATTCACATTTGTAAGTTTATTTCTTCTGTTTATTGTACTGTATGTCTCTGTGTGCAAATAAAATATATTGAATTGTATTGAATCATTAAACAAATCGGTTAAGAAGTCATTGAGATATTGATTGCATTTAGCACACCTTTGTTTGGGCTTAGGAAAATAATTACAACATCAAAGGGGGCTTTCATACATGGCTCAGCCGATTATGTCGAGCATGTCACGATAATTGTATGAAAATTTCATTTTGAATAATGCCAAACCGTGCAACTGATTACTATAGTTGTAGACCAAGATTCCAGGGCCGCAAGACCTCACTTATTTTCTCTTTAACCAAAAGTGTTGGAAAGAGTAGTGCTAATATGTAATATTAACATATAAATACCTACTAGCCTGGGTCGATGGCCATTTTCCAGCTACCAGGTTTTGAAGGTACTTCCAAAAATTACTCACTTGTCTTGAAGTCTTTAATTATATTCTATAAGACATCAGCACCGCGACCTCAAGACAAGTGAGTAATTTTTGGAAGTACCATCAGAACCTGGTAGGCGAAAATTGGCCGTCGGCCCAGGCTAGCAGGTATTCATATGTTAATAGTACATATTAGCTCTACTCTTTCCCACACTTTTGGTTACTGAGAAAATAAGTAAGGTCTAGCGGCTCTGGGATCTCAGTTTATTGGGACTTTTTCACTTTCGAATTTAATTTTGGAGTTCCTTTTAATTGGGTATTTATTAAACGAGGGTATAATAAATTCGCAAAATGACTGCTATCGAGTTAAGTAAACTTCTTTGACAAAATAACCTTTTTTTTGATTCTTTAATTCATTCAATAGAAAACAAAACCTTCTTCTTACTTTCCATAATTATTTTCCCAAAATAACTATTATTTGCCAAATAGTGAATAAAGGAATTTGTACCTAATGTTTGTAGTATAAAAAATCTTAATTGAAATACCGAATGAATTTATACGTAATTACCTATAATTCATGTAATGAACATAATAATTTAATAAATATTTTTCTTTGATAACTTGGTACTTTATTTTATTTAAAAACTGCAAAATATTTCTCATCCTATCGGACATCCAGACACACCCAAACCGTTTTTAACCGTGTAGTGATCGGTTAAGAATAACACCACCCTTTCTCTTTCCGTGGGTGTCGTAAGAGGCGACTAGGGAAACACAAATGAGACCTGCCTCCTAGTAATCCATCCCAGGCAACGACACTTCATTTTTTTCTGAATCCGAGGTGTCGTCCTATGGTCTCATGCGGTATGGTAGGCTCTGTAAAGGGCCGTCTGGTTCGCGACCACCCTCCTACCGAAGTCCGACGCCAAACAGCTTGCTGTGTTCCGTCGGTGCGTGAGAGTACCAGTGCCTTTATAGGCATTTTCTGGGTTAACTCGCTCCATCGTCGACCTCATCTTTGACCTGATGGTCAAGATTGAGGTCAAGAGTTAACCCATCTTATAATTAAAAAAAAAACAAACTCAACTCAAACTCAAAATATATTTATTTCATAGAACATTCAGGATGTTACTTAAAAAAGGTCAAAATTACATTAAATACATACAACATACATGAAAGGATTTAAATACATACATACACATTCGTTTTCTTTTGATTCTACTGACTCTACGCCTATTCGCAAAGGTGCAGTCTTCCCCAGAGAAGAATAGAAGAATAGGTAAGGGTCCATAAATCATGAGGGAACGTATCCATACTACGTGACCAGTTCAGGGGGGGGGGCTGCCTAAGGTTTTTGTCTCGTAGTCCTGAAGGAAAATCTTGCGTTTTTTCGGGCTATATTTAATTATGGCTCTCAACTTGATGCTGTGACATTTACATTTCTTGACATTTACTACGGGTGATCACTAGGGTTTGCGATCCGGATATTCGGATATCCGTTTATCCGGATATCCGTCCTGGTTTTGGATCCGGATAATTTATGTCGTAAAATCCGGATATCCGGATCTTACAGTTATGTCAGATTGACATGAAAACATCCTAAAAAATTAACTGCGTCAGCGATGATCTCATGATGTCTTTGAAAAAAAGTATCAGTGAACGACGAATTCCTATATTAAGTAGCACACTAAAATACTTGCACAACTGTGCCAATTTTTATAATGAAGGTCCTTCGAGTTACCCTTTCCAGTCCAGAATCTTGATAGTGAAGAGATATTAAAGTTCATCGCTAAAATATATACGCAATACTTTTCGCCAAAGTCGCAGCCGGAGCCGGTGGAACCTACGCTCAATGACTCATCAGCACAGTCCCAATCGCATACTGAAGAAAGTACTGCTAATTTGAACACAACCTTTTCAATCAAGGAACAGTTGCAGAAAAGGATAAATGAAGCCATTTCAGAAACACCGTCGACTTCATCAGCACATTGTGAATCTTCTAGTCAACTAGACATGGAAACGAAGGTCCGAGTTGAGATGGCTCTATATGACAATGGCGGCGAACGGGGTCTACATTTGTCGCGAGTGTACAAATTACTGAAGACTGTACCACCAACCAGCGTAGAAGCTGAGAGAGTATTCTCCGCCGCAGGCTACATGTGTAATAAAATTCGTAGTTTAATGCATGATAATACTCTTATGTTTTAAGTTTTTTAAGATCATACTACCAAAAGAGTCAGGTGAATAAATAATAATGTTCAATAATACAATAGACAACAGAAGAGGGTCTATAATTGGTCATCTACTTAGTCATGATGATTTTTTCAAAGTCATTATGGAAGGCAAGGTGGAAGGAAGGAGAGGAAAGGGCGACCGAGAAGACGATTTAGCGACCAGTTTAAAGAAAAAATAGGAGTGTCAACTTATAGGGAACTGACAGATATCTCTCAGAACCGAATAGAATGGAAATTGTTACACCGACAAGAGCGCGGCTCTTAAGATTAAGAAGAAGAAGAATTTAAAAAATATATATATTTACGTGCCTTAGTTGATTTTTCTAACTTTAACGTTTGTGTTTTAATGTTACAAAGAATTATGTTCGTATTGTTTTAGTTTCTTTCAATTAAGTAGAATTTAAGGTTTGTTGATTTTGCATGTTGTTCCGTTTAATATTTAATATTTTAGACATGTTTTTACTGTAGTATTGTAAGGCATTATTTTATGGATATTTCAAATTATCAGTAATAAAACTTTACTTTTTATTATAAATCTTCTTATATTTTTAATCGTTTGTGTTATAATGTTAACAAAGAAATATGTTTGTATCGTTTTAGTGGTTTTAGTTTAATTTCAATTATTTCAAATAATAAAAATTTAAGATTTGTTGATTTTGCATGTCATTTGTTGATTTTGCAGATTTGTTAAGATTTGTTGATTTTGATTTTGCTGTTTCAAATTTTAAGAAATGTTTCTTTTTTATCGTAGTATTGTATAACGCAACACATTATTTTATAGATCTTTCTAGTTATGTATGAATATGATTATATTTAAAACTTTAATATTATTGATTTTGAAAGTCTTTAATAATGGTAAGAAAATAATTGTTATTTCGTTAAGATTTAACTTTCCAAATTACTTATAAAGCTGTTATTATTGTTATTTACGATCATTTCCATACATTTTACTTGGTATTTTTATTTATTTTAAATATCCGGATATTATCCGGATATCCGGATAATCAAATTTCAAAACGGATAATATCCGGATAGCAAAAAAAAACGGATTTTGCAAAGCCTAGTGATCACCGACGACGGGGGGAGGGGGTAAAAAGTGGTGAAATTTGGGTCACGTGGTATGGGTACGTTCCCTGAAGTGATTTAGCAATTTTTCAACACCCCTATTTGGTGGGGTGTGGTTATATCTGGCTCGGAGTCGGCTTTTTATTTTTAAAACTGACTCTACGCCTATTCGCAAAGGTGCAGTCTTCCCCAGAGAAAGATAGGCTATGTGGGTCTGATGTGCTACCGTGTGTACATGTCGTTACTTAGGAATTGAACTCTGCACCTCTCGTTTACGAGTTCAACCCGCTTGCAATTGCACCACCGAAGCTTTCATAGCAAGATATGCTATGCAATTTGAAAACAAACATGAAAATGCTTTTAAACCAATATATCACACAACATGCTATGCTTAATTATCCTTTTATTGCCACATAAAGTTAAGCCAATGTAGCTCTTATCACAACCGTATAGAAACGTTACTTTTGATGTAGTTGATTGAAATGAAAACTGGAAAATTTGGGTGTAAGGGACAGGTTGGCAAATACTTAGATGGTGGAGTCTACCCATAACTTTGATTGTCAATTTTTAGGGTTCCGTACCTCGAAAGGAAAAAACGGAACCCTTATAGGATCACTTTGTTGTCCATCCGTCCGTCTGTCTGTCTGTCAAGACCCTTTTTCTCAGGAACGCGTGGAGTTATCAAGCTGGAATTTACATCTAATACTCAGGTTTACTGTCCCTTGGAGCTGTGAAAAAATCAGACTTCTAAGCCAACACAATCAAAAGATACAGCCGCAGATTTCGATACTCGCAAAGGAATCAAAACCTACAATCCTAAAATTTGGTTTGAAGCAAAGTCTTATAGCACAGATAAAGGAAAAATTTCGAAAATTGAAAAATTTTAGTTACATCATACAATAAACATATTTTTAATAATTTTAAACTTACTACCCCTTTCCTCATGAACGCGTAGAGGTATTAAATTGAACTTTTACTTATATACCTACAGGTTTGTACGGAACACTCGGTGCGCGAGTCCGACTCGCACTTGGCTGGTTTTTTTTACAAGCCCCTAATTACTTTCTTCTGGAAATGTCAAGTCACAGGTCAATTTAAAGAGTTTTCATTATTTACGCCTACTTTGGCGCTAGTTACGCAATCTCCGCGCCGCGCCGCTGTCAAGAATGCGATGTACATTGCTGAACAGTTGTTGTTTTTTATTGGATATTGAAGTGTATTAAATGAAATATATTTAATTTTGAAACAGAAAATTTTAAAAAACCTTTAAAAAATTTGAAACTTATCCGAAAGGAAATTCCACTGGAAAATCATTCAGAATGATGGGTTTCAGTTTCTGCTATGCTGTCCCTTACAACTTACACCCTGTACGAAATTGTTGTGGAAGTTAGTACAGATTTCCAGTGACTGATATTTTTACTTATTACTTAGTTAGCAAATTCATCTTTTTCTGTATTTTTAACCCCTGGAAAAAAGAGGGTTGTTATAAATTTGACGAGTGTATGTGTAGTTTGTGGTATCGTAGCTTCACGAAAGGCCCGATTTTGATGCGATTTTTATCGGTTGAAAACTGACTTAATTGAGATGGTTCTTAGCTATATTTAATTATTTAAATAATTCAGCAATTCAAAAGTTATAATTATAAGCAATGAATGTCGTAGGTGACAAATAAAATAAAAATACAGTTAAGTATATAGTTTATTTTTTTATTATAAGATGGGTTAACTCTTGACCTCAATCTTGACCATAAGGTCAAAGATGAGGTCGACGATGGAGCGAGTTAACCCAGAAAATGCCTATAAAGGCGTTTGAGTGTATACTTCATATCGTGTAGATATAATCAAGACTTATCCTGGTGTCACAATTTTCAAACCGCCAAATGGTCTCTGACTTGGTTTAACGACTGTAGTCAATCGACAAGGACTGCTTAAGGCGACTACAGCACCTAAATTACGATTTTATGATGCGTAGATAAGCATGACGCACTGTATTAAATCGAAGAAAAAAATACTACGGTAATATTCAGGACATAAACTAGATAAGTCGTTTGCTGAAAACATGATTCAGCAATTTTGGTTTGATAGAAAAAGCTCACAAAGTCACCTCTAAATACCAATATTGTGTATCTTTTAAGCTGTAAAAACGATAGTAAAATGCAAACAGGAACTTGAATTTGCTATCAAAATGTTCGTGATTAAATACTCTCGATAAGTAGTTAACGCATTTTTCGATTTAAGCTGTTACCTTTCCATAAATCTCATTTTACTAACTTTCGAACATGTTTTTACGCACGCTCGCTTTCATAGTCCGTAAACTTCGTGTATCGACACTGTGCGCACTGCCGGCCCAGGCCTGTTGAGAGACGGAGATGGCACTATTCCTATGTGTGCTGCCTTTATCGGGTGCTGTAGTCGCCTTAACGTGTCCTCCGAAACACGGAAAAGTTGTGATAAATTGCCACTTTATCAGGACCTCTTCCTTGACCAGCGTTTCACATCACGATTCCCCTTGATGTTTGTTTATATTTGTGTATTGTGTGAAGTTGTTTGTTTTATGTTTACGTCAAAGTTGCTGGTCATTGAATAAAATAAATAAATAATAAGTTTATTAGACACTACAAAGATAGCCAGCACATTAAAATATTTTACAAGGTTTATCCACTGAGCTATATTATTAGGGACAGCAGCCACTTAAAATAGGTTTAATAAAAACCTGTGCTATAAGTGTCTGCTTTAGAAAGAAAGAAAGAAAGAAAGAAAAATGTTTATTAAAGCAAGACCCTTATTTAACATAATACACTTATCTAAACTTAAATATACCTACATATAAAAAAGGGTTGGCTTTAATAGGCCTCCACTCAGCAATGTTGTGATCCGTCTCGGGACTACAACGCTGATCTTCCGTGGATACCCGCAGAGAGCGCTACATTGCACAGCCAGCTCTTTTAACCCATAACATTTCAGTAACATTTTATTGTTTGCTTAATACACCATTTATGTATTAAAACTTACAACTTGAGTCACAATTTCGACACAGTACAGACATTTCTTGGCTTAAGGCTACAGGCATTGAATAAACGTATTTATCTATCAATCTATCATCCGTCTGGTTCCCCGCCCTAGTTCACGTTGCTTAACCTCACTGATCGGTTCAGATCAGCGAGCGCCACGGGGCTACGAGTGCTTCACCAAGCGAGAGTCACCCCATATAATTTAAAGTCCAAGTGCTGAAAGCTTAACTCTAAACCGTGTGGTGATCGGTTGAGAATAACACCACCCCATCTCTTTCCGTGGGTGCCGTAAGAGGCGACTAAGGAAACACAAATGAGACCTGCCTCCTAGTAATCCATCCCAGGCAACGACATTTCATTTTTTTCTGAATCTGAGGTGTCGTCCTATGGTCTCATGCGGTGTGGTAGGCTCTGTAAAGGGCCGTCTGGTTCGCGACCACCCTCCTACCGAAGTCCGACGCCAAACCGCTTGCTGTGTTCCGTCGGTGCGTGGGAGTACCAGTGCCTTTATAGGCATTTTCTGGGTTAACTCGCTCCATCGTCGACCTCATCTTTGACCTTATGGTCAAGATTGAGGTCAAGAGTTAACCCATCTTATAATAAAAAAAATAAAAAAAAATAATAAAAAAAATATTCGATTAGATAAGCAGTGATAGCCCAGTTGGTAATGAGCCAGACTTGTAATCCGAAGGTCGCGGGTTGTGCGGGCCTGTACCACTAAGTTCGTCTTTTCGGATTTATGTACGGATTTCTAATTATCACTTGCCCAACGGCGAAGGAAAACATCGTGATGAAACCCGCCCGTCCAAGAAAATTCATTTTCGAAAGACGAGCGCTCCACCAACCCGTATTGGGCCAGCGTGGTGGACTACGGCCTAAATCCCCTTCGTGTTTCGAAGGGAGGCCCGTGCCCCTCGGTGGGGACGTATATGGGCTGGTAAGATTATTCGATTGCTTATAGGTACCTTTTAAACGCCTGAACAATAAATGATCAAACATAGTTAAGAACCATCTCAATTACGTCATGCGTGACAAAGTAGCGCGGCGCGTCACACGGCTGACGCTGAAACTTCACTTTGATTGCACGAGGGCCCCACGCAAAGGTTTGTTCGACCTGAGGTGTTGTCAGTGTTGACATTTTGACAGGATGGTGGTGCATTCCGCGCGCGAGCACATCGTTCTCGAGCTGCTGCTTTCAAACAAAAGGAGTTTCGATGCCTCAGACAGACACACATATACACAGAACGCAGATAAATATACTTACAGATTTTTTTTTATATTATAAGATGGGTTAACTCTTGACCTCAATCTTGACCATAAAGGTCCAAGATGAGGTCGACGATGGAGTGAGTTAACCCAGAAAATGCCTATAAAGGCACTTGTACTCCCACGTACCGACGGAACACAGCAAGCTGTTTGGCGTCGGACTTCGGTAGGAGGGTGGTCGCGAACCAGACGACTTCAGATTCAGAAAAAAATTAAGTGTTGTTGCCTGGGATGGATTACTAGGAGGCAGGTCTTATTTGTGTTTCCTTAGTCGCATCTTACGACACCCACGGAAAGAGATGGGGTGGTGTTATTATCAACCGATCACCACACGGCCAAAATACACACGTCAAAATTATAACACCTGTCTTTTTTTGTTGGGGGTTAATTCATTTCAATTCAAATCGTTTATTTCGGGATAATTATAAAATTCCTTATAATTATCCCGAAAAGAAAACGAAAAAAACAGTCAAATCTCAGCCACTAAGAAACAAAATGTACAAGATCCCAGACTACGCTGGGTACCAGCGACCTACTTCAAGATGGCGACAGGCCCTGGTGTTCCTTCTGTCTCCTGTGACGAAGGTCTGCCGGGACTTCTGCTTGTTCACCAGCATGCACGGGTTTAATCACATTGCTTGGCCCCGGCGTCACTGGTTTGAAAGGTAATGTTTTTATTCTTTACTAGCTTTCCGCCCGGGACTTCGTTCTCGTGGGAATTTGGGAAAATTATGTAGCCTATGTGTTTATCCAGGGTGTCAGTTACCGCCATACTAAATTTTATCAAAATTAGTCCTGTCAATGAGCATGAAAGAGGAACAAACATACATAGGTACCTACATACAAACTTTCGTGTTTATAATTATTAGTAAGGATATGGATTTTTCCACGTTTCTATTTTTTTGACTATTATTTATAATTTTTCTAAAATTAAATTTATGTTAGCAACGCCGATTTTCAGCTACTTTTAATTTTTTTTGGTTTATCAGGTGACCTAAGTAAGTCGACTACAGGACTATATATATTATTGTGATCCCTCAGACTGCTATGGGCCCTTGCAACAGCAGCTGCAATATGGGGAGCCGTGGACATCTCCCTGGGCCAGTGGCAGAGATACAACGACAACCCTACCGTCGTGACCCTCGAGAAAGACTTCAGGACCTGGAGGTTCAGCCAGCCAGCATTCACGGCCTGTGATGAGGAAAGTCCTACCTTATTATCTTATGTTTGTATATATCTCGTAAGAGTCAACTTGACACCTAGGCCGATGACGTCACCTTCAATGTATGGTGTGCAAAATAATAAAATATCGAAAAATAAAACATCTTTGTTACGGATACGTGTCTCAATTGTCAAAAACATTTTCACCATTTACGTTTCCCTGCATTTACAATAAAATATTAAAGCGTCGACCAGATTTTAAAAACCTGCCGGTTCACGAAGTTAAAAAATCATTGACACAAATGTTAGTGAATATGTCATATGATAAAACTGAAGTTTTACTGAAGCACACAAAATAGCAGTCTCTTTTTAAAAACAAATTCTTCCATTTATCGCTCCCACTATACTATACAAACATTAACAATTACGCACACACATACACACACCACACACTTTTGCTCAAATAGAAAATCTATAAGAAATGTCCCTGTTTAATCATTATGTAAAGATAATCACGACACAGGCCTAGCCTAGTGTGGTTATCTCAGTAAAACTCTGTTGTATTCGGACAGTTTAATAAATCATTTTATCAGTTCTCTTTCGATATTGTATCATTCCGCACACCGTACACTAAAGATGACGTCATCGGTCTAGGTTTCGAGTTAGTAATGTATGAATACCAGCTGCTAGCCTGGGCCAGCGGCCAATTTTCAGCTATCAGGTCTGAAGGTACAGGGACAACGGCACATCATGCTATCCAAAACTGTCAAAATTCTTCAATCGATTTTCAATTTTATCTCCAAACGTAAGAGCTTACTATACATTGGGGAAATATGACAGTTTGTGGTAACCTGATGTGCTGTTGACTGTACTTCCAAAAATTACTCACTTGTCTTGAAGTGTGGCTGCTGATGTCTTATAGAATATAATTAATTAAATATAAAAATTAATATTCAACACCGCCAGACACTCTCCGTCGGCTGTAATTTCTGCCAGACGCTTATGCGATTATACCTACAATCTGAGCCGTGATTTTTGTATATGACTTTTTACAGCACCCAGACTTCAAGACAAGTGACCAATTTTTGGAAGTACCTTCAGAACCTGGTAGCTGAAAATTGGCCGTCGGCCCAGGTTAGCTGGTATTCATACATTATTAGTACGTACTAGCACTACTATTTCCCGCACATTTGGTTTATGAGAAAATAAGTAAGGTCTGGCGGCCCTGGGATCTTGGTCTATATCTTTTGGTGCTCTAACCAACTGAGCTGTCGTGCCTTCAATTCAACCGGCGAAATTTCTCATTCCCTTTCCAAGCACATACCTACACGGTAAGTACCATCTGTGTCTCGTACGGAGAACTACAAACTCGTACAATTTGCAACTTAGCGGTTTAAAAATACTAAATTAAATTTTTTCCTTGCAGAACCGCGTATCTCCAACCAAGCTCCCAGCAGTGATCAAGTCCTTCTGGAACATAACTCCGGACCATGAAAAGTATGAGTACTACAGCAAGTTCGTTCGCACTGTGGCCAATTCTGACCTGCTGCGGTTAAATGGGTACCAGGAGTTCAGAGATGATCAGAGCTTGAACGTAGATCTGTTTAAACTGACTACTCAGGTTGGTTCGATCTTTCCATTTGGCATATAATTTTGGAGGACAAAAGGTAGCAAAGGGTGTAAGAAATAGCTAAGCAAAAACTGGAACCCTGAATTCAGACATCATTCCGAAGATCTAGAAAATGACTCAGGTATTTTTTTTTAAAGGTTGGTTGAGCATATAAATGGTACTAAAATAAGTTTATATGCACAGCCTATTAAAACTGCAGCTGCAATATGGGGAGCCAAAAGTGTACTTTTTCGCTGCTGCCAGTTTAAAATAAAAAAATAACTAAAACAATTTTTTGTAGAGGTGCTGGTTTTTTATTTTTTTGACTCTTGTAATAAGTTCACCAGCTAATTGATTGTGAAAGCTAATTTCATTGGTCCTCAACCCTTTAACATTATTTGTCGCTCGATTACATACGATCCTTTCTATTTAACCGACTTAAAAAAAGGAGGAGGTTCTATGTTCGATTGTAATTTTTTTTTATTGTATGTTCACCGATTTCTCTGCTAATTATGGACCGATTTTCAAAATTCTTTTTTTTTGAAAGATTATACTCCAGAGGTTGTCCCATATAAATTTTATCGAAAATGATTCAGCGCTTTAAAAGAAATCAACAAAAACAAAAAAAACAAACCTGTAGTGACATTCGTTTGTGGTTATCTGCTAATACCTAGGCATTGTAGTCTGCAAAACATACTAGTTATCTACTTTGTGCGAACTGTTGTTGGGATTGAAGTCGGTGACTCGTATGTTTTTAACGTGGAAAAATATGTTCTGCACCATTGGGATAAAAGCACTTCTATGTGGATTTGTAAGGTAAAGATAGATTCGTTTGCATCCAGGTTTGTAAGGTAAAGATTTAAGATTTCGTTTGCATCCAGGTGGTTCCAGATGTAAACTTGAAGACGTCCTGGTCTGAAGATGTGGACACCTCCTGGACTCCAGTCATGACCGAAGCAGGAGCTTGTTACACCACCAACTCTTTAGCTGTTGGTGACATAGCCATAATGTAAGCTTACTATTTAGAGCGCAGGATATTTTAACTCGATTCTTAGACATTCCCGTTCTTAAGAATAAACATGCAGGGTGCAATGGACTCCTTATGGTGGAATCTACTTGTAATATGATCGACCACAAGATTTTTTTCTCTCGAAAACGTTAAGTTTTCATCTTATCGTGTAGGTAAAACACTTTTTGGACAAATACTTTTTTGCTTAAATAGAAAATCTATAAGAAATGTCCCTGTTTAATCATTATGTTAAGATAATCACGACACAGGCCTAGCCTAGTGTGGTTATCTCAGTAAAACTATGTTGTATTATTCGGACAGTTTAATAAATCATTTATCATTATTTATCATTTATTTATCATTATTTATTTAGGTATAGGTAGTCAACTATGTGGCGAACATGGCTAACCCTGGTGTCAGAGTTTTCAAACCGCACAATGGCCTCTTGACTTGGTTTTAACGACTATAGTCAATCGACAACAGCCGGGACCGACAGCTTAACGTGCCCTCCGAAGCAGCTATCAGGTTTCCTGCCTCTGTGTACGTTGCTTAACCGCACTGATCGGTTGAGCCACTGGGCTACAAGCGCTTCACGGTTCTTCGGTTCTTAACGTCAAGTTAAGGACCTACTTCCACGCAATGTTTCCCTGTGTGGTAATCGGTTGAGAATAACATCACCATCAAAGGAATTACAAATGAGACCTGCCTCCTATTAATACATCCTAGGCAACGACACCTCAATTGTTTTGAATTTGAGCTGTCGTCCTATGGTCCCATGCAGTGTGGTAGGCTCTGTAAAGGGCTGTCTGGTTCGCGACCACCCTTATCCCGAAGTCTGAAGCTAAATAGCTTGCTGTGTAATTTTTGAAATAGCTGCTGGATCAAAGAAAGTATAAATGAAATTATAACTGCTGAATCAAAGCTTCTGAATTAAATATGTATGAAGAAAAAACAGCAATTTCACAGTAGTGGAAATTGGGGAATATTTTTGACAAATGTTATTTTCAATACTCAATACACAAAACTTTATTGCGTTTCCTCATTTCTCAGAAAGCCGAACCCGAATGAGACGAAGTTGTACCCTATAACGTGCAAATACGCCACCATGTCTTGTTTCGTCATACAAGAGGTCTTCGCGAACACAATTGTAAGTTACTACTTCATCTTCATCATCAATGTTATGTTATGTTTATCAGACGTTTTCCGCACTCAATGGAGATGCCATTGGGTAAGTTTTTGTTGTTCCTTTTTCTTGCTTTGTGCCGTTTTAATTACTTTTAAAACCCATATTTTTTCTATACTTACCTGTCGCGTGCTTGTTTACGCCGCGTGCGATACAAATCTCGTACACCATATGTTCAAAAAGCACGTGAAGGTTGTAATAATACTAATCGCCAAGTTATTGTTTTTTGCAGGCAAATCATTATTTTTAGTAGCCATATATATTTTCTTTGAATTCACAATTTTGACTGCCTCGTTTAATGTCTTTGCTAACATATGCTAACATATTTTTCTAGCAGCTACTATTCGATATTGATGAAACCCCAGTTTTCTCAGTGGCGCTCGCTGATCTCAACCGATCAGTGAGGTTAAGCAACGTACACAGAGGCAGGGAACCTGATGGGTGACCAAAAGTGGCAATTTATCACGGGCGTTTCCGTGCTTCCGAGTGCACGTTAAATTTCGGTCCCGGCTGTTGTTGATTGACTTTAGTCGTTAAAACCAAGTCAGAGGCCATGGTGCGGTTTAAAAACTCTGCACCAGGGTTAGCCAAGTTTGCTACATACTTGAACTATACCTACACGATAAGAAGAAGAAGACCGAGTCAATACAACGTGTTTCAAAAAAACCCAAAAAAAAGATAATTCAAAATTAATTAAAAATTAAATTAAAATTTCAAAATTAATTATTAGGTACAAATATGACAAGTGTGTCATATTAATTGTATGAAACTTTCATTTTAAAGATGTCAAACCGTGCAACTGATTACTAGAGTTGCGTATTTCACTTTGAAAATTAAATTTTGAAATTTCTTTTTTTTGGGTATTTTTGAAACACCTTGTATAATAGTCGTAAGTTTATTTTTATTGCTGACAGATTTTTTCCAGTTTTCTGTAGTCCTCCAATATTTTTGTGACCTCAATTATATGCCATTGATTTTCATGTCCAAAAGTTCTATTACCACTCTCCGTACGACGTGATGGACATCACAGTGCCCCCTTCGAGCATAGTGCTGACCCTGAACCGCCAGATAGTGGTTAGCGTTATGGAGACCAGATGCGGCAAGGGAGTGGAAGGCCTGACGCCGACCAGACGGGCGTGTCGGTACACTGCGGAGCCCGAGGGGGGGAGTAGACGGGTGGGTACTAGGGCTTTCGAATACCGGATTTTGTGAATACCGGTATTAATACCGAAAAAAAAATTCTCAATACCGGGATCCCGAGATACCGGTATTGAAAAAAAATTTTTTTTTCAGATTTATCGTTCTTTCGGAAGGTATTTCTGTAGAAGATATTTTCTCCACTAAATAAACCAAATAAGTTTACCATGCAAAACCATTTATTTATGTAATAATATTTATTACGTCTCACTCAGACAGATCAGTCTTTTTGTATACAATAATTCGTACTTAAAAAAATTATGATCGAAAATTTCGGCCATATAACCATTCTTTATTTAAATTAATCATATTAATAAAATTATGTTTAATAGACCATTTAATACCCCTTCAATGAAAGTAATAAAATTAATGATTTACTAAATTTTATTTACAAAAAATTACATAAGAAAAAAACTGCTGATCTCGCCATAAAACAAAAATAGAAAACATGACATTTTTGAATAACATTACATTTTTGAACTTATACATTTCGTATTGCCTCCTCGTGCTTCCATTACTGCGTTTACGCGGTTCGGCATACTGTACATCAAGTTCCTGATACGATTTTGGGGAATATTCTCCCATTCCTCTCTGAGAGCAATTGTGAGCTCACGAAGTTTGGTTGGGGGAGGGTTTCGTTGTTTTACGAATCTCCCTAGCTCGTCCCAAGCATGCTCGATCAGGTTGATATCCAGGCTGCGTGCTGGCCACTCTATAGTATGGAGTCCATACGAGTAATGTTCATCTCTTGAAGATAGTCATTTACAATCTGACCTGTGTGAGGTCGGGCATTGTTATGCATAAAAATGGCATCCTCACCCAAATTGACCATAAATGGACCAACGTGTTCATTTAGAATTTCTTCCACATATCTTTCGCTAGTTAAAGAGCCGTTTTCTATGAACGCCAGTTCTGTGCGACTCTCAGAAGAAATTCCGGCCCACACAAGTACAAACCCACTGCCTTAGGCTACTTTTTCTTCGATGCATGCTTGCTTGGACCTTTCCCCTGGTCTTCTTTACTCTCTGTGTCTTCCTTCATGCTCGTAGAGCATACATTTAGATTCGACGGAGAACATAACTTTTGACCAATCTTCAATATTCCAATTCAACTGGTTCTAGGGATACCTTAGTCTTGAAATACGATACCCACGCTCCAATTTAGGGCCGTTTACAGGTCTTAGTGGTTTCAAGTTAGCCTCAGCAAGTCGTCGTCTTACCGTCCATGCGCTTGGGTTACTTCCTCCGAGGCGTCGAAACTGATTTGTAAGTTTAGTTCTTGTGAGAAAGCGATTACGAAGCATGGTGTTCACTAAATATCGATCTTCTTGTGCTATGGTACGTTTTTGAGTACATAAGTATCAGAATCAAAATTTAGCGTAAAATAGATATAAAATATTAGATCTCATATAAGTCATAACTTACATCCAGTTATAAAGCACGTACAACACAAAGTCACAGATCAGAGCCAGCCAAAACACTGCTATGATAACGCGTGCAATTCCACTGCTCACTGTTTGATGACTAACTGCTTCGCCTTGCACCTGAGGCAGGGCGTGTTGGGAATTTTCCCTCCGCTACCGGGCGCCGTGGCGCTAGTGTCACCTCAAACTGGCAAGGACTCTTAAAATGACTTAATTTTGTTGTAATTGCCACTAAGTCGTTAAGTAATTAAAATATCGATTTGAAAATTTTCGAAATAATATAATTAATGTGTTTCTGCGGCCTATTGCAACGAGTTTTGTACTAAAAATAAAATGAAATCACTAATACCGGGATCCCGGTATTTGACATTTCAATACCGGTATCTAAAATGTGTAAAAAAGTCCGGGATCCCGGTTTTAGCCAATACCGGGATCCCGGTATTGGAAGCCCTAGTGGGTACCATCATACATACAGGGCTTTAGGTAAATCTCTTTCAACCTCTCGGGTGGTTAATCAGTCCATGAAACTGAACAATTTTCCCCTAATAATAGGTCAAAATACGAAAAAAATAATTTTTGAGTTCCCATACAAACTTCATCAGCATACAGAGCATTTTGTATGGGAGATCAAAAATTTTTTTTCGTATTCTGACCTATGTTTCTTGGGGAAAGTTGTTCAGTTTAATGGACTGATTTATCACCCGAGAGGTTGAAAGAGATTTACCTAAAGCCCTGTATAGATAGATAGAAAAAACGTTTATTCAATGACCAGCAATTAACTTTGACATAAACACCTTAGATCATATAAAATAATATATATGATCTAAGATAAACACAAAACAAATACTTCATATCATACTGTGGCCTGTATTCAGAAGGAGACTCAAGTCATGATCTATACTTAAGTATTGATTATCACTTTCTCTCACTATCAAAATGACAAAGACGACTGCTACTCAAGTATAGATCAGAGTCTGAGTGGCGTTCCATACGGACCTATATACAGGGTAAAAAAAACCTCCTAGCTATATTCAAAATCCTGAACCAGTATTACTTACAGAACACATGTTTTTTTTCGGTGTGAATTTTTTTTCCTAAACGTAGACACCACGCGGGCGCACCCCCCGAGCGCTACCCGCACCCCTCGCGTGCCTGGTGTAGGAGTAATGTCTACGTTTAGGCAAGAAATGAATTATTCCCATTGAAAAAATATTAAAAAAGAAGCGTCTCAAGGGCTACTTTGAAGCCCAGTGTGGCTATAAATAAATGGTTTCCTTTCCTAACTTTTTTACTTTTTAATTACTTTTTCACCATTGCCCCTCGAAAAAGGGTCCGTTATTCTTCAAAAACAGTGAATAAAACGCTGTTTATTTCACTGAGTGAATAAAACATTTTGAATTTGGAACATGCGCCAATATACGAATTTTAGTAAGAAAACAAAAGACAATGTGCAAGGAGGTTGCATACTCTAGCTATAAAAACGTACTAAAACTTAGCTGTATGTAATAACTGGCTGTATGGAATATGGCTCTGTTAAAAATTTTGAATTTAGAATAAGGAATTCAGCAAATTTTCTGTGCAATTTTCATGCAATTAAAAGTTTCTGTTAAAAGTTTTTGTCTCTAAATCATAAAATGAGTTCGACATCCAGTGATGAAAGTGAACCTCTCGTTCCAAAGTCATTTCGCGTTAAAGCAGCAGCTATTGTTGATAATTTACTGCCGCAAAAATCTAAAGAAAAGTATCTGAAAGCATACAACATGTTCTGTGAGTGGAAAACAGCGAATGGCGCCAATTCTTTTTCGGAGTCCGTTTTTCTCAATTATTTTGACGAGTTGTCAAAAAATAAGAAGCCGTCTACACTATGGACAACATATTCAATGCTAAAAGCGACTATGAAAATAAAACAAAATGTTGATATCGAAAAGTACTCCAAGTTAGTTACATACCTAAAGCGGGCTTCCGAGGGGAAAACTGCAAAGAAATCGAAAGTTCTAACTTCGGACAACATTGAAAAATTTCTTAATGAGGCCCCTGACCACAGCTTTCTGGCCACAAAAGTAAGTAGTTTTCTTAGTACTTTACCTACCACAAACCTACTTAGTTGTTTTTAGCAAGTTGTACTGTAATGATTAATTAATAAAATTGCAGGTTGTGCTAGTTTTTGGTGTGAACGGAGCCTGCCGCAGTGGCGAATTGTTGAAGATAACTGTAAATGACATCCAGAAACACTCCGAAACCTTATTATTAATTGTTTTAAAGGACACAAAAACTAAGATTGATAGATCTTTTGTAATAAGGGAAGAATATATAAAGATTATTGAAAAATATCAAGCTTTGCGGCCCGCTAATACGAAAACGGACAGATTTTTCATACAGTACCATGGCGGCAAGTGTACACGGCAACCTATTGGAATCAACAAAATAGGTGCTATGCCTAAAGAGATTGCAACGTTTTTAAACCTGCCTAATCCTGAACTGTACACCGGACATTGCTTTCGTAGAACGTCCGCGACGCTTTTAGCTAATTCTGGAGCTGACCTCACGCAACTGAAACGCCATGGGGGATGGAAGTCGAGTGCAGTAGCTGAAAGTTATATTGAAGATTCTGTAGAAAATAAAGCTAAAACGTGCAAACGAATTATTGAAGGCATTAAACTTAAACCATCTACATCTGACCCTTGGAGCCCACTTCCTCCGTCTCACCCTTCAACATCGAAGGACCCATGGAACCCACTGCCTCCGTCTCACTCTTCAACATCGAAGGACCCTCGGAGCCCATTTTCTCCGCCTCAACCTTCAACATCGAAGGACACACCTCGTGAAACGACACTACAGCTATCTCAGCATAAGACCGTTTCAGACCCAAACAAGCACATACATCTAAATTTCAAAAACTGTTCTAATTTCACGATTAATTTCTAGTTCTTTTCCTATTAATCTGTATTCTATGTATTACCCATAATAAATGTTGATTCATAATCAATCACAGAGTAATTATTTTCTTTTTCTCGTAGTCAATGGTAAAAAGTAGAGTACCTAACACGTGAAAAAAAAATTCATCTCGGCTCTTGTATCCCTCGATCCGCTCAGGATTCTAATCTAGAATCCCTCGCTACGCTCGGGATTCAACTTTAGAATCCTTCGCTCCTCTCGGGATACACCTCAATGCCTCGAAAAGAATTCACCTTTTTTTCACTTGTTGGGTAATCTACTATTCCTCTCTTGTTTTCCGTATTCCTTTCACCTACTTAGTTGTTTTTTTTTCCTGTTTCCATCTCCTCTTTAACTATGTGTGTGTGTGTGTGTGTGTGTGTGTCTTATGTATCGAATAATTACACATAAAACTGTATTTATATTAAACTGTATTATATTATTTATATTATATATATGTTTATATTTTGTTTAATATATATTGTTTAGGTTTATATATTGCGCCCGCTCTTGATTTCACTATGCGACTTTTCATACCATACAAGGTTACCTGGAAGAAATCGCTTGAAGCGATAAGGTTGCCTATATTGTACCTTTTGTAAAGTTGCTTGTAATTGTCTCATCATTGTATTTCTTTTCAAATTGTGCAATAAAGTATATTGTATTGTATTGTAAAATTTTTTTTTTCATAGATGTGTTCTTTGAGTGATATTGGTTCAGGATTTTGAATATACTAGGAGGTTTTTTATCACCCAGTATAGCTAAGAACCATCTCGATTATGTCATCCTTACTAATATTAAAAACGCGAAAGTATGGATGGATGTTTGTTCCTCTTTCGGCTGGACCAATTTTAATATTTGGTACGGAGATAGCTGACACCCTAGATTAACATATAGGCTACATCATTTTCCCAAATTCCCACGGGAACTGCGGAGCCCGAGGGGGGGAGGAGACGGTGACCCGGTGACTGACGTAAAAAAGTAAATAAATAGATATTCTTCGACACTTCACACAGCTGTGCTGTCGTGTGTACTATGAGTGTTAGATAATTTATTATAGTTAGTTAGCGAAACTTTAAATAAATAAATTATTATTAATTTATTAATTAGTTAGCGATGATTCTGCGTATAAAACTGAACAACTTTCCCAAAGGGACCTACAGGGCTTTAGGTATCTCTCTTTCAACCTCTCGGGTGGTTAATCAGTCCATGAAACTGAACAACTTCCCCAAGGAACATAGGTCAAAATACGAAAAAAAATTTGAGTTTCCATAAAAACTTCATCAGCATAGCGCATTTTGTATGGTTGTTTTTTTTTTTTCGTATTTTGACTTATTTTCCTTGGGGAAGTTGTTCAGTTTCATGGACTGATTAACCACCCGAGAGGTTGAAAGAGAGATACCTAAAGCCCAGAGACACCAAAAAAACATCTCACAAAAATTGTGGCTTTCCATACAAAGGTACATCAGCTGATCGCACATGCGGTTTTTATTATTGAAGTGAAAACTTCTTTAGCGGCGTTGTGCACTTTGAAGTATGGGTAAAAAAATGTAAACTCGCGTCAGGACTCGTGACTTAATCTAAAATTCGTAAGACGGAGGGAGCTTTCACTTTTTTTTAAAAGCTGACGTAGTGGGGTTTTTTCTTAAGCTATATTTAATCAAAATTTGTTCAGCCGTTTAAGTTTTAAATTTAAGTGAAGATTGTTGGGGTTGATAATTTTTTTCAATTTTAGAGATATTGTTCCACCTACTGATAATAACCTCACGATAAAACAAGTATCAGATAATAATAGCGCAGTGCAGTAAAACCGATTGCGTCATAGTTCGCCGTTTTCTGAATAACAAAATACTGTTTCATATTTTCGCCTGCAGAGTCAACATCCGATATGGTCTAGTGGCTAGGATACCTGGCTCTCACCCAGGAGGCTCGGGTTCGATTCCCGGTATCGGAATTCTTTTTGTTTTTAAATCGGATTTTTTTATTCAATTTTTTGGAGCCCAGTGGTCCTCGCTATTCTTAACTGATCAGTGAGGTTAAGCAACGTATACAGAGGCAGGAAACCTTATGGGTGACCAAAGTGGCAATTTATCACGAGCGTTTCCGTGCTACGGAGGGCACGTTAAGCCGTTTCTGACTACAGTGATTGTCTACAATGGCTAAAACCAAGTCGGAGACCATTTGGCAGTTTGAAAACTTTGACATCAGGATTAGTCAAGCTCGCCACATCTGCACGATAAGAAGAAGAAGAAGTATTACATATTGTTCAGGCAAAGGATAATTCCATATTTGATCTGGCGTGACACTGAAATTTAAAAAAAAATACTAAACAAAATATAAAAAAAATCTGACTGGTGTTTCATAATCCTTAGACATTAAATCTATCTTCTTATCTTATCTTATCTTATATATCTATATATATAAAAGAAAGTCGTGTTTGTTACAACACTTATAACTCGAGAACGGCTGGACCGATTGCCATGGTTTTTGATTTGTTGTATTTCTCTCCGTCCCGAATAGCAGAATAACTATTAAAAACATTGGAAAATTCACGGGAAAATTCCCACGGGAACGAAGTCCCGGGCGAAAAGCTAGTATATATATAAAAGAAAGTCGTGTTTGTTACAACACATATAACTCAAGATCGGCTGGACTGATTTTGATCAAATTTGGTATGGAGGTAGCTGATACCCTGGATTAACACATAGGCTACATAATTTTCCGAAATTCCCACGGGAACGAAGTCCCGGGCGTAAAGCTAGTTAGTAGATAACAATATCGAGAAAAGTATCTCTTACCAGCCCATATACGTCCCCACCGATGGGCATGGGCCTCCCTTCGAAACACGAAGGGGATTTAGGCCATAGTCCACCACGCTGGCCTATATACTCGTAATGCGGGTTGGAGGACCACTCGTCTTTCGAAAATGAATTTTCTTGGACGAGCGGGTTTCATCACGATGTTTTCCTTCACCGTTGAGCAAGTGATAATTAGAAATCCGTACATAAATCCGAAAAGATGAATTTAGTGGTACAGGCCCGCACCAGGATTTGAACCCGCGAATTTCGGATTACAAGTCTGGCTCATTACCAACTGGAAACAAAAAAGTATCACCTTGGGTGAAATGGTCCCAAACAAGTGGACTGATCCCCCTCCATAGATAGATAACATATTATTTAATTTTCAGGTGTTTAGCACAAATACATGCCGTCTAACTTGCCGGAGCAAATTGTCGATCAAGCTGTGTGGATGTAAACCTTTCTACTATTTCTATGAAGGTGAATGTAAAGATTTTTTTAAATATATTTTTATTACCCTCAGACAATAAAGAGGGTTGTTTTAAGTTTGCCGTGTGTATCTGTATGTCTGTGTATCGTAGCTCCAAAAAGAATAGCCGATTTCGACGCGGTTTTTATTTTATTTTGTTTGAAAGCAGGCTGAAGGAATCGAATGAAGGAATCGAGATGGTGATCGGTTGAGAATAACACCACCCCTTCTCTTTCCGCGGGTGTCGTAAGAGGTGACTAAGAATACTCAAATGAGACCTACCTCCTAGTAATCCATCCGAGGCAACGACACTTCATTTTTTCTGAATCTGAGGTGTCGTAATATGGTCTCATACGGTGTGGTAGGCTCTGTAAAGGGCCGTCTCCTACCGAAGTCCGACGCCAAACAGCTTGCTGTGTTCCGTCGGTGCGTGGGAGTATCAGTGCCTTTATAGGTATTTTCTGGGTTAACTCGTTCCATCGTTGACCTCATCTTTGACCTTATGGTCAAGATTGAGGTCAAGAGTTGACCCATCTTATAAAAAAAATTTGTCCAAGGATATGCAGTATTACTTTAATATTATAAAAAATAAAAAAAATAAAATAAAATCTTTATTAATAAAACTGTAAAACAAATTATTTTAAAACTAAAGACATACAAAATAAAGGTCAATATAATTACAAACGTGCCTGAACTAGGATATACCTGTGTCTCAGACGAAGGAGGGCTTAATACAAAGTTATTAAAATCACAAGCAAAACATTATTCTTATTAGTTATTACACTACACCTACAAAAATTTGACAATAACATATAATTAGATATTTTTGACTTAATTAATACTAACTTACCTATTCAATAACCTATTTTACAACAGTTAATAATTTCTCGGTATCTTCGTATTGAAACTGTTAGACCCGTTTTAGTGTTTAATTAAGTGCTCAAATCGCGAAAGTTTAAAAAGTTATCCCTACTAATATTATAAATGCGAAAGTAACTCTGTCTATCTGTTACGTTTTCACACCTAAACTACTGAACCGATTTTGATGAAAATTGGAACAGAGATAGATTTGAACTTTGGAAAGGACATAGGCTATATTTTATCCCACAGCTGGGCACGAAATTAATAATAATTATATTAATAAAAAGCCGCGTTGACCCGTAGTCAACGCGGCGCTTATTATTTATTAATTTAATGCTGAATCAATTTTTTTTATAATATTTTTTATATATTTTTTTGTAACAATATTTATAATTGTCAACAGAGGGCGAAACTTGCACTCCAGCAGGCATGGCGTGTCTCTCTGCCTACCCTCATTTATTGGCCAACAACGCCGGTGATAGATGTGCGTGCGCGCAGCAATGTGTGGACGCCATCTTCAAAGAGATTTCCTATGAGGATCAGTACTGGTAAATAATCCTTATGGTTGTCTAAATACCTGGGGGAAATTGCCCTATTTCAAACCCTCGATAAAAAAATGGGGATGTTATAAGTTTGACGTGTGTATCTGTGTATTTTTTTTTTAAACGCCATTCACTCAAAGGCCCACATTAAGGTTTTCCCTTGTGTCGTGGGTCCCTCGGAACATACATAAAGACAGACACAAACACCCATGACCCGAGAACAAACATCGGCTTTTTACACAAATATTTGCCCCGACTGGGATTCAAACCCAGGACCCGTCGATCGAGAGGCAGGGTCACTACCACTCGACCAAACCGGCCGTCAATCTGTATGTCTGTGTGTCTGTCTGTGGCATCGTATCTCCTAAAAGAATGGATCGATGTGGTTTTTTGTTTGAAAGTTGACGTAACCGAGGTGGTGCTCAGCTGTATGAGTATTTGATCGAAATGGTTCAGCTGTCGAAGGCCCCTAGCAGACAGCGTATTTCTACGGCGCTGAAAACGCCGTAGATGCCGATTTTTGCGTTTTCATAGATTTAAACGCGCGTTCGAAACTCGTTTGTATCGCTGTATATGTGCGTATACGCGCTGTAAACGCGCTGCGTAAACGCGCCGTAAACACGCCGTAAACGCGCGTTTCACGATCGCCCCGTGTGCTGAGGTTACAAGGTTGTGTTCCAATTGCGTTTGAAGCGCGTCGCGCGTTTTCAGCGCCGTAGAAATACGCCGTGTGCTAGGGTCTAAGAGCTATAAGCAAAAACTGCTTACCACAAAACATTTAACCGTGTGGTGATCGGTTGAGAATAACACCACCCCATCTCTTTCCGTGGGTGTCGTAAGAGGCGACTAAGGAAACACAAATGAGACCTGCCTCCTAGTAATCCATCCCAGGCAACGACACTTCATTTTTTTCTGAATCTGAGGTGTCGTCCTATGGTCTCATGCGGTGTGGTGGGTTCTGTAAAGGGCCGTCTGGTTCGCGACCACCCTCCTACCGAAGTCCGACGCCAAACAGCTTGCTGTGTTCCGTCGGTGCGTGGGGGTACCAGGGCCTTTATAGGCATTGTCTGGGTTAACTCGCTCCATCGTCGACCTCATCTTTGACCTTAGGTCAAGATTGAGGTCAAGAGTTAACGTTAACCCATCTTATAATAAAAAATAAAATAAAAAACATTAAAACGCCACTTTGGCTCGTATTACAGAAGTAGACTCAAGTCTTGATCTATACTTAAGTATTGATTGTCTCTTTCTCTCACTATCAAAATGACAAAGACGACTGCTACTTAAGTATAGATCAGAGTTGCGTTCTGTAATACACTTTAGACAATGACTTAAAACTGACTTAAGCCGATTTTAAACATTGTCTTAGCTTTTGGTTTTATGGCTCTAAAAGTTACATATACAAAATGTAGACAAAAAGTACAAAAATACAAAAAGTACCTAAGAAAAATTGTAAATGCATGCACCTAGTTCCTAAGTTTGCTGTGCTCTTGCATGGTTTCGCATTAAACACTTTTTATGTTTTAAGACCTTACCCACTATACAGGGTGTAAAGGACAGCTTAGCAAATATGTACTTAAATGGTGGAATCTACCCATAGCTCTCATCAGCTATTAGTAATTATTTTTTCCCGGAAACACCATGTTAAGGAGTTTTCATTATTTACCTACTTTGGCGCTACGCAACTTATCGTGAAACCGCGGCCCGGGGGCGCCGCGCTGCTATCGGAGTGCGATGTAGGTACATTGCTAGTTTTTAAGTTTTACGTTGTTATGATTGTTTTATATTGCAAAATGGTGTGTATTCGATTAAAAATTAAAAATGTGAGCAAAAAATATTAAAAAACATGAAAAAAATTTGAAAATTTGCCGGAGAAATAAGTATTTCACTTATAAATCATTCAGAATGATTGTCTGAGTCAAGGTTTTCAGTTTTTGCTAAGCTGTCTTTTACATCCTGTATAATGTGAAAAAGGCAAATGAAGTATTGAGTATAGAATGATTGTTATGATAGGGGCATGATTTTTTTTTATCGCATTGATTAACAAAATATGAAAATACTGTACCTAGTAGAGATGACGAAAAGTAAAATTAAAATTAAAATCGGCCAAGAAATACGGCCGATATAAGCATTTAAAACTATTAATTACGCACCGATTAGACAGAGAGATCCGACATAGACTGTGACGTCACATGTTACTACGGCCATATAAACTCCGTGTTAAATTTCGTTTTGCTAGAAAGAGATAGAAATAAATCTTCGATGGCTTATATCTTTTTTAATTATATAGTTATTCGAAAAATAGTTTTACTAAACTGTTTATGACATGGAAGAGGATTAATTTTAAAAAAAAATCATGCATATTCCCTATTACGTACAGGGAAGTTGTCTGAATATAATATTTTTAATATGAACTTTTTGATGTCGTTTTTTCGTACCTACATCATTTTTTTTTTTAAACGCCATACCCTCAAAGGCCCACATTAAGGTTTTCCCTTGTGTCGTGGGTCCCTCGGAACACACATAAAGACAGACACAAACACCCATGACCCGAGAACAAACATCTGCTTTTTACACAAATATTTGCCCCGACTGGGATTCGAACCCAGGACCCGTCGATCGAGAGGCAGGGCCACTACCACTCGACCAAACCGGCCGTCTATGAAAAAACGTTTGATGTATTTTACCCTTTTAGCGCCAAGAGTTTTCGTCAAAAACGCACAACACACGCCACGACATCAAATAATTAAAAAATATCGTGGCGTATGGCGAACGCTTGGTGAACGATAGTAAAGTAATTTTTTTTTTGTCTGATATATCAGACTTTGGCGGTGAAAAGGTTAAGATCAATAGTTTAACTGTTTTTAATATAAAGGGCTTTCGGTATCTCTCTTTCAACCTCTCAGGTGGTTAATCAGTCCGTGAAACTGAACAACTTTCCAAAAAAAATTGAGTTCCCATACAACTTTCATCAGCGTAAAGCGCATTTTGTATTGGAGATCAAAATTTAGAAGTTATTCAGTTTCAGACTTGGAAACATTTTGTTTTCCAGGGCAAAGGGTCCATTCATGCACCGCGGCGCGTTAAGACTGACCATCCAGGCCCCTCGCACCAGGTACACCAGGGAAATCGTTTTCCACTTCCAGGATTTGGTTGGTAAGTCCTTGAAAATGATGTCTTTTTAACTCCCGGCATAAAAGAGGGGTGTTATAAGTGTGTATATCGTATGTCTGTGTATCACCGTGTGGTGATCGGTTGAGAATAACATCACCCCATCTCTTTCCGTGGGTGTCGTAAGAGGCGACTAAGGAAACTCAAATGAGACCTGCCTCCTAGTAATCCATCTTAGGCAACGACATCTTTTGGAATCTGAGGTGTCGTCTTATGGTCTCATGCGGTGTGGTAGGCTCTGTATAGGGCCGTCTGGTTCGCGACCACCCTCCTACTGAAGTCGGACGCCAAACAGCTTGCTGTGTTCCGTCGGTGCGTGGGAGTACCAGTGCCTTAATTGGCATTTTCTGGCTTAACTCGCTCCATCGTCGACCTCATATATGACCTTTGATTGAGGTCAAGAGTTAACCCATCTCATAATTAAAAAAAAATCTGTGTGTCTGTCTGTGGTATCGTATCTCCTAAACGAATGGACCGATTTCGTTGCTATTTTTTGTTGTTTGAAAGCTGGCGTGATATTAATTGAGATGATAACTTCACAGTTATCACGACCGGTTTGGTCGGTTTGGTCGAGTGGTAGCGACGCTGCCTCTTGATCGGCGGGTCCTGGGTTCGATCCCCAGTCGGGGCAAACATTTGTGAATAGAATAGAATATATTTATTGCTAGAAAACAGTATAAATACAGGATGTTCACATAATACAAGCGCAGTGTTTTCAGCTTATATCGAAGCGTGCAAAATATAAGGAAAATTAAATTAAAATTATGTCAATCAATACAATACAATGTCCAATAGAAAAAAAAATATATGCAATTCAACTAAAATTATGCTAGTCAATACAATGTCCAATAGAAGATAAATGAAATAAAATGTAGATAGTAAAAGTAATAGGTAACAATGTCGAGCATGGTCAGTTAGCAAATCATTAATGTCTAAATGTCTAAATTGTAGTGTAAAAAGCAGATGTTTGTTCTCGGGTCATGGCTGTTTGTGTTTTTCTTTATGTGTGTTCCGATGGACCCACGACACAAGGGAAAACCTTAGTGTGGGCCTTTGAGTGTGTAGCGTTTATTTTTTGTAGCGTTTATTTATTTCTTTTCTAGTGTCATTTGGCGGAGCAGCAGGCCTGTTCATTGGCGCTTCCTTCATCAGTTTCGTGGAGATCTTCTATTTCGTTTTAGAACGAACGTGCACTGTCTGCGTTCCAGAAGAACGGGCGAAAAAAGAAGATACGAAGGTAAAAACCACAACACAAATGGATTCTGTCGTCCGAAAAAAAACATTTTTTATTTTGTAGAAAATGATTGTCATCCGCCGAAATACGTCGCGTCCCAACCAAGGGGGCCTTTGAAACCGGCGTAATGTGCTAGTAAGGGAATGACAAATTTCTCCGCTTGACTTGAAGGCACGATAGCTCAGTTGGTTAGAGCACTAGGAGATCTAACCCTGGGGTCGTGGGTTTCTAAGTACCATTCGCGCCGAACATGCTTCTTTCACTAAAAAATATCAGTGAAGTGAATGTTTAGTAAACGAGCTGAAACACACACACACACACACACACACGCAACACACACACAACCATACACACGCACACACACACACACACAAACACACACACACATACACACACACACACACACACACATCACACACACACACACACATCACGCGCGCACACACACACACACACACATCACGCACACATTTCGAAAGGCGTTGTCATTTCGACAGCTCGTCTACCAACCCGCATTGTGCCAGCATGATGGACTATGGCCTAAATCCCCTTCGTGTTTCAAGGGAGGCCTGTGCCCCTCGGTGGGGACTTATATGGATGGATTGATAAAAAAGCAAGCTTACAATTTTTTTGTTTTTGTTTTATCCTTTGTATTTTCCTTTTCGTTGCAGGTTAAACACCATAGTTTGCCGTTTGAGACGGTTCGCATGAACGAGTTGTCAGCCATTTTGGAAACGCAGAGACGATTTGACCATGGGAGGCACATGGAACTGTATTATTAACGAAAATAAAATGATCAATGATTATTTTTTTCTTCATTCTTTATTAGCTTGTAAGTTTGCCGTCTGGGACTTTGTTTCCGAGGGAATTTAGGAAAATTATGCATCCTTTGTGTTATTCTGATGTCTAAGCTGTATAGTGTGAAGTTTCATCAAAAAAAAAAACAAAAAAAAAACAAATCAATGTGTTGTTTTGTTTTATTCTGAAGGAAGGACAAACAAACCCGTGAATTAACAGACGTAATAGGTCTAGCTCTAGCCACTCAACCAGATTTCTTAATTTCTTATCATGGATGCAAACTATGTGTAATTATACTTCAAAGAATAACTGTAGGGACAGCTTAACAAAAAACTGACCACCTTTCTAAACGATTTTATCTAGTGGAGCTTTCCTCGGAACAATGTTTTTTTCAGGTTTTTCTGATTTAAAATAAAATTATTTACCACAATACATTCCATTTTGCAACAAAATAACAACAATAATAGCGTAAAACACGTAAACCAGCTATGTTGGCAAATACGGCAGCACATCTAAATATATAAAAGGAGAAACTGACTGACTGACTGACATATCAACGCACAGCCTAAACGGCTAAAAGTAGGCACTTGAAATTTGGAAGGAACGTAGCTTAGGTACTGCAACGGTGTCTCTTGGTGTTCAATTAAAACAGCTTGACTCCTTTTCAATTACGGTTATAATCAAAAGAACTGTATTCCGTTACAATATTATTTACTTTCCGTCACATCCACAGCTATAGACGCCGCTTATTAAGTGCTATTGCACGCCTACGACCGTATTTACAACTTATTCCGCGAGCTTACTACAATGAATTCACAATAATCAATCAATGAATGGCGCAAGGCTAGATCTTCAATCATTTCGAATCATGACATCGAATACCATTTCAAACCTTTCAAATTGATATTCGAATTATCTTCTTCGAAATGACCGAATGAGAAAGAAGTTGCGTTATGCCCGATCCTCCGTGAAGGTCTGCATACCACAGTACCGTAGAGGTGCACTAAGAAAGGAATTCCCGAAATTCCCACGGGAACGGGAATTAGTGGGAAAATCCTTTTGTATGAAAAATCTAAACCGCTTAAGTTAGACGCTTGAAATTTGGCATGCAGGTACCTTAGTAAACTTAAAGCTTAGTTGTAACAGGATATTGCAAAATTTCCACGGGAACGGGAGTTAGCGGGAAAAAACTTTTGTATGTAAAAATCTAAATTACCACGCAAACGAAGTTGCGGACATCAGCTAGTTAGGCTATACATGTTTACCTTGACGTCACCCTCATCCTGTTCATAATACCGGCTTTCCCAGTAAAAATGGGTAGCCTGATGTGCTATTGTTTGTCCATCGCATTCTGAAAACATCGCGGTCGTCTTCGGTTTCGCGGTACAGTCAAGAGCAGGTCACGCTTTACACTTTCTAATCGTGTGGTGATCGGTTGAGAATAACACCACCCCATCTCTTTCCGTGGGTGTCTTAAGAGGCGACTAAGGAAACACAAATGAGACCTGCTTCCTAGTAATCCATCCCAGGCAACGACACTTAATTTTTTTCTGAATCTGAGGTGTCGTCCTATGGTCTCATGCGGTGTGGTGGGCTCTGTAAAGGGCCGTCTGGTTCGCGACCACCCTCCTACCGAAGTCCGACGCCAAACAGCTTGCTGTGTTCCGTCGGTGCGTGGGAGTACCAGTGCCTTAATAGGCATTTTCTGGGTTAACTCGCTCCATCGTCGACCTCATCTATGACCTTAGATTGGGGTCAAGAGTAAACCCATCTCATAATAAAAAAATCTGTGTGTCTGTCTGTGGTATCGTATCTCCTAAACGAATGGACCGATTTCGTTGCTATTTTTTGTTGTTTGAAAGCTGGCGTGATATTAATTGAGATGATAACTTCACAGTTATCACGACCGGTTTGGTCGGTTTGGTCGAGTGGTAGCGACGCTGCCTCTTGATCGGCGGGTCCTGGGTTCGATCCCCAGTCGGGGCAAACATTTGTGAATAGAATAGAATATATTTATTGCTAGAAAACAGTATAAATACAGGATGTTCACATAATACAAGCGCAGTGTTTTCAGCTTATATCGAAGCGTGCAAAATATAAGGAAAATTAAATTAAAATTATGTCAATCAATACAATACAATGTCCAATAGAAAAAAATATATATGCAATTCAATTAAAATTATGCTAGTCAATACAATGTCCAATAGAAGATAAATGAAATAAAATGTAGATAGTAAAAGTAATAGGTAACAATGTCAAGCATGGTCAGTTAGCAAATCATTAATGTCTAAATGTCTAAATTGTAGTGTAAAAAGCAGATGTTTGTTCTCGGGTCATGGCTGTTTGTGTTTTTCTTTATGTGTGTTCCGATGGACCCACGACACAAGGGAAAACCTTAGTGTGGGCCTTTGAGTGTGTAGCGTTTATTTTTTGTAGCGTTTATTTATTTCTTTTCTAGTGTCATTTGGCGGAGCAGCAGGCCTGTTCATTGGCGCTTCCTTCATCAGTTTCGTGGAGATCTTCTATTTCGTTTTAGAACGAACGTGCACTGTCTGCGTTCCAGAAGAACGGGCGAAAAAAGAAGATACGAAGGTAAAAACCACAACATAAATGAATCCTGTCGTCCGAAAAAAAAAAACATTTTTTATTTTGTAGAAAATGATTTTCATCTGCCGAAATACGTCCCGTCCCAACCAAGGGGCCTTTGAAGCCTACGTAATGTGCTTAGTAAGGGAATGAGAAATTTCTCCGCTTGACTTGAAGGCACGATAGCTCAGTTAGTTAGAGCACCAGGAGATCTGATCCTGGGGTCGTGAGTTTCTAAGTACCATTCGCGCCGAACATGCTTCTTTCACTAAAAAATATCAGTGAAGTGAATGTTTAGTAAACGAGCTGAAACACACACACTCACACACACACACGCAACACACACACAACCATACACATGCACACACACACACACACACACACACACACAAACACACACACACACACACACACACACACACACACACATCACGTACACATCACGCACACATTTCGAAAGGCGTTGTCATTTCGACAGCTCGTCTACCAACCCGCATTGTGCCAGCATGATGGACTATGGCCTAAATCCCCTTCGTGTTTCAAGGGAGGCCTGTGCCCCTTGGTGGGGACTTATATGGATGGACTGATAAAAAAGCAAGCTTACAATTTTTGTTTTATCCTTTGTATTTTCCTTTTTGTTGCAGGTTAAACACCAAAGTTTGCCGTTTGAGACGGTTCGCATGAAAGAGTTGTCGGCCATTTTGGAAGCACAGAGACGATTTGACCATGGGAGGCACATGAAACTGTATTATTAACGAAAATAAAATGATCAATGATTATTTTTTTCTTCATTCTTTATTAGCTTGTAAGCTTGCCGTCCGGGGCTTTGTTCCAGAGGGACTTTAGGAAAATTATGCATCCTTTGTGTTATTCTGATGTCTAAGCTGTATAGTGTGAAGTTTCATCAAAAAAAACCAAAAAAAAAACCAAATCGATGTGTTGTTTTGTTTTATTCTGAAGGAAGGACAAACAAACCCGTGAATTAACAGACGTAATAGGTCTAGCTATAGCAACTCCGCCAGATTTCTTAATTTCTTATCATAGATGCAAACAATGTGTATTATTTATACTTCAAAGAATAACTGTAGGGACATCTTAACAAAAAATTGACCACCTTTCTAAACGATTTTATCTTGTGGAGCTTTCCTCGGAACAATGTTTTTTTCAGGTTTTTCTTATTTAAAATAAAATTATTTACCACAATACATTCCATTTTGCAACAAAATAACAACAATAATAGCGTAAAACACGTAAACCAGCTATGTTGGCAAATATGGCAGCACATCTAAATATATAAAAGGAGAAACTGACTGACTGACTGACATATCAACGCACAGCCTAAACGGCTAAACGTAGGTACTTAAAATTTGGAAGGGACGTAGCTTAGGTACCGTAGAGGTGCACTAAGAAAGGAATTCCCGAAATTCCCACGGGAACGGGAATTAGCGGGAAAATCCTTTTGTATGAAAAATCTAAACCGCTTAAGTTAGACGCTTGAAATTTGGCATGCAGTTGCAGGTACCTTAGTGAATTTAAAGCTTAGTTGCAACAGGATATTGCAAAATTTCTACGGGAACGGGAGTTAGCGGGAAAAAACTTTTGTATGTAAAAATCTAAATTACCACGCAAACGAAGTTGCGGGCATCAGCTAGTTAGGCTATACATGTTTACCTTGACGTCACCCTCATCCTGTTCATAATACCGGCTTTCCCAGTAAAAATGGGTAGCCTGACGTGCTATTGTTTGTCCATCGCATTCTGAAAACATCGCGGTCGTCTTCGGTTTCGCGGTACAGTCAAGAGCAGGTCACGCTTTACACTTTCTAACCGTGTGGTGATCGGTTGAGAATAACACCACCCCATCTCTTTCCGTGGGTGTCGTAAGAGGCGACTAAGGAAACACAAATGAGACCTGCCTCCTAGTAATCCATCCCAGGCAACGACACTTCATTTTTTTCTGAATCTGAGGTGTCGTCCTATGGTCTCATGCGGTGTGGTAGGCTCTGTAAAGGGCCGTCTGGTTCGCGACCACCCTCCTACCGAAGTCCGACGCCAAACAGCTTGCTGTGTTCCGTCGGTGCGTGGGAGTACCAGTGCCTTTATAGGCATTTTCTGGGTTAACTCGCTCCATCGTTGACCTCATCTTTGACCTTATGGTCAAGATTGAGGTCAAGAGTTAACCCATCTTATAATAATAAATAAAAAACAGTTTAAGCTGAGCTCTGATTTATACGGCGCGCCATATAATGCAGGGCCGTCCATAGTCCAAAGTGTCAAGCTTGACATGCTCTTGTGTGTTCATTGCGTAGCGCCAAATTAGGTAGAATAAAGAAAACTCCCTAACTAAACGTTTCCGGAGAAAAAATCACTTGTAGCCGGTCATAGTTATATGGGTAGATTCTACTATACAGGGTGTAAACGACAGCTTAGCAAATATCTACTTAAATGGTGGAATCTACCCATAATTATCTTTAGCTATAAGTAATTATTTTTCCCGGAAACGTCACGTTCAGGAGTTTTGATTATTTACCTACTTTGGCGCTACGCAGCGTATCGTGAAACCGCGCCCCGCGCGCGATCCCCCCGCGCCGCGCTGCTATCGGAGTGCGATATACATTGCTGGCTTTCGTGTTTTACGTTGTTACGATTGTATTTTATTGCAAAATGGAGTGTATTCGATTAAAAATAAAAAATATAAGCAGAAAATATTAAAAAACATACAGAAAAAAATGAAAATTTTCCGGAGAAAAATTCCACTGGAAAATCATTCAGAATGATGGTCTGAGTCCAGAGTTTTAGTTTTTGCTAAGCTGTCTTTTACACCCTGTATGCTAAAAAACATATGCTCACGTCTATAAACCCTAACGGGGTAGGCAGAGTATCAGTGTTTCTAGCGAACTACTTGATGACACGTTTGACATAAATTGTGAGGGTTATCAGATGGAACAAGTTATACAATGGTGAGAGGTGGTCAGCCTTTCGCCCATTAGGGACCATCCATAAATTACGTCACACGAATTTCATGATTTTTTGACCCCTCCCCCCTCCATGTCACAGCTGGTCACATTTGTAAGACTCCCCCCTCCCTAGCGTGACGTCACATATTTTGCATATTTTCCATTTTTTGTAATTTTCTAATAAAAGCAGTATAGAGTTGTTATTTTTTTGGGAACTCAAAACTCATTGTCTCAACTAAGTAAAAACGTAAATAGAGTGCTTGGGACTGCGGAGGTTAAGTTTGTCGTTAAAAGTTTACGGCGTTTTGATACTCATAACACATTTTGAAATGTGACGTCACGAAACTTATGTCCCCTGCCACCCCCTTGTCACACAATGTCACACTTTGTCGACCCCCTCCCCTCCCCTTAACGTGTGACGTAATTTATGGATGGTCCCTTATACAGCTCAACCCTCGCATCCTTCTTACAGACTTTTACTGTGTAGCTGGGAAGAGTAGGTAGCTGGCACATTCTAAGTTTTTCTGTCACTCCAAGTCCAGCATGGAAGGATCCCTTACACCCTGTTTGTTCTTTTATACAAAGTTCTTTGTTCCAATTTTTTTCTACCTTATTAATAACATATAAGTCACATCGTCCGTTCGGCCGTTACAAAAATCCTTTCCTTGTGGTCGGGTAAACAAGTTACTTTTCGATTGACATGACACCGCGAAGTTAATTATCATTTTATCTTTTCATCGAGTCCTTTCATAGTAATTTGATCGCATGTCGGTCAAACTATGGTGTCGTTTCGAGTCTATCTACGTGATACATTGTTACAGTTAGAATTTTTACCAGCAGTAAGGAATCTGATAGCCCAGTGATAGCCCAGTTGGTAATGAGCCAGACTTGTAATCCGAAGGTCGCGGGTACAAATCCTGGTGCGGGCCTGTACCACTAAATTCGTCTTTTGGGATTTATGTACGGATTTCTAATTATTACTTGCCCAATGGTGAAGGAAAACATCGTGATGAAACCCGCCCGTCCAAGATAATTCATTTTCGAAAGACGAGCGGTCCACCAACCCGCATTGGGCCAACGGCGTGGTGGACTATGGCCTAAATCCCCTTCATGTATCGAAGGGAGGCCCGTGCCTCTCGGTGGGGACATATATGGGCTGGTAAGAAAGAATCTAGGGTTCTGCTCTGATCAATTCAATTATTTAAAAAATGGCGTCCAAAATACTCTATCGTGATTTTTCCAATGTCTGAGTATTTTAATCAAAATTAAAATATAGAACGGCGAAGTCGCCAATATCAAGTAACCCTTCACGTGTAATACTTGGAATACGTCAGAGCCTTGTCCGTTGATCAGGGCCCCGATTCTGTTACTTCAGTTGTGTGTCGATGGAATGGAGGCCATTTTATCTGTTCAGGTGGCGAAATTGAGAAATATTTTGGCAACCACCCCGACCAGCAGCGCCACCGCCAACTGAACGTGAAGTTGCAAACTACCTGCAACTTAAAATTCAGTTGACGGTGGCGGCACAAGTCAAAGCAGCCGTCATTATATGTATGTTTTTTTTGTGTGTTATTATTAGCATCCACAGACTTTATGTCCGTGCCTTTGTCTAGATTAAGTTTTCTTGTTAATACTTGATTTTTAACTATAATACAATACTTTCCATGGAGGTTTACAATTTATAAATAAGTATAATAAATATATGAATACATAATGTATATAATATACTAGCAGCCCGGCCCCGCGTTGCCGTGGCGCCAGAATTATTAAGGCCATGAATCGAAATAAAAACTATCCTATCTCTCAAGTTGGATCAAACTGCACACGGTGTACAAATTTGATTAAAATCAGTTAAGTAGTTTAGGAGTCCATCGCGGACAAACATCGTGACAGGAGATTTATATATATTAAGATATATTTAAGCGAGTGACGGTTCTTCGCTGTTGCATTCAGACCTCAAGGCATCTATGACGGCTGTGTCTCGTCTTTTGATCGCCATTTTGAGGTTGTAATTGACCACTTTTCCCCTGCCTGCCGCCTCTGCTTCTTTGATGAATCTGCCTATCGTTACCATCATCCGCATAATATTTGCAACTGGCGGTATGACGCGATATGTATGAAATTTAGATAGTTCTCAATTTCGCCACCTGAACGGATAAAATGGCGACTATCGACACACGACTGAAGTTACAGAATCAAGGACCAACAGGGTGCACCACTAGCAGGTGTGGATGACGGTTTTGGAGAACTAAGACGTTATGACCCCCTTCACCCCGCCCCCATACTCGCTCTACGCTCGCTCTACGATCGACGGACGGCCGATAATAGTCACTACCTGTCACTGTCATGTGTATAGCACAAGACAGAGATGTACTCGTAAGTTGAATTCAAAATAGCATTAGTTTAATATTTATGTTAATACTTGACGGCCGGTTTGGTCGAGTGGTAGTGACGCTGCCTCTTGATCGGCGGTCCTGGGTTCGATCCCCAGTCGGGGCAAACCTTTGTGTAAAAAGCAGATGTTTGTTCTTGGGTCATGGGTGTTTGTGTTTGTCTTTGTGTGTTTTCCAGGAGACCCACGACACAAGGAAAAACCTTACTCTGGGCCTTTGAGTGTGTAGCGTTAAAAAAAAAATGTTAATACTTGAAATAAGTCAAAGTAGTGAATTAGGTGCTAGTTCTTTTACCTCTACTTCTATTTGCAACGGTGCTGTCTTCCCCGAGAAGAATAGGTTAGAAACTCCTGAGGGTGCTCTTTTTAAAATTTTTGTTAAAATTAGAAAATTACTCCTAGCCCAGCGTGGAAGTTATTTTGTATTGCCTCTGTGATTATTAATTTAACAACATACATACTTAGAGCTTCTATCTTATGTTTCTATTTTCTTACTGAGGTTCGGCCGTATTTCGAACAAGTAACTTTTTTTTCCCTAGGCACTAATGGGAGATTTTTCTCTCCAGTGACACGAAAATTTAATCACTAGTAGTGTGGTGGACTGTATTAAAACACAGGTTGAGAGTTCTTCCTAGGGTTTATTTTCCTTCGCTTGAGAGAGTTCCTTACTTGCCGATTGCTTACTGCTGACTAATTTTGTTTTTTTTTGTATGACTACGCTGTTGGCCGCTGATGGCCTTGACAGCTTCACCGAGCAAGTGGCGAGCGCAGATGGCTCTCAGCCCAACAATTTTTAAACAAAATGCACTACTTATATACTAAACTAGCCTAAACAATCAACCAATCATAACGTCTACATTTTTCCGACCGCCAATCAGAGTGCCGAGTTTTTCTGTCGCGCCGATTCCCATTGTTCCGTCGCGCCGTCTCTGTCTTGCCGTGTCTCGCACTGCTATCCTGCTTGCACGGTGCCTCGCGGTCGTTCTCGGCGCTTCACTCCTGTGTTGATCCGCTAGTTGCGAGCGCTCTGTTGTCTGGGTCGCGCTGCAAACGTGTTTGTCTCGTTGTGGAAGTCTTCTCGAGCGCCGGAGGGGTGTCTCGTTGTATGCTCGCTGTCCTTAACAAGTAGTGCTAAAGAAGATATTGTTCTCCTGTGACAACACAGACCAGATTCAAATGACGATAACGAGACAGACACTGTTTGCCGAGAGACATTAAGAAAATATAAGTACTGTACCTCCTGCTTGCTATTTCTGTGAAATGTGGATATCGATATTAATATCGTGCATTGTGCATGTTTTAAGTAGGTCACACAATCGATACCTTTGTAGAGCTCGGGGATCAGTGAATATAATTTTGTAATATGGCAATCTGCGTGGTCGCACTTCCGCCAACTTCACGTTGCGATATGTATGTACTGTAGAGGTTCTATACCCTCACGATTACTATCTACTTTGAATGCCTTTAAAACGGCCGGTTTGGTCGAGTGGTCGCTGCCTCTTGATCAGCGGGTCCTGGGTTCGATCCCCAGTCGGGGCAGAGATTTGTGTAAAAAGCAGATGTTTGTTCTCGGGTCATGGGTGTTTGTGTTTGTCATAGATAATATGTTCCAAGAGACCCACGACACAAGGGAAAACCTTAGTGTGGGTCTTTGAGTGTGTAGTGTTTATTTATTTATTACTTTAGCCGAAGGTTCGATCTTCAAACTGATTCGGGTAATTTCGCGCCTTTTTGTATTGAATGACTTTTTGTATTGAATTGAGGTGTCGTTACCTGAGGTCGATTAATATGATCAGGTCTCATTTGTGTTTCCATAAGTCGTCTCTTACGACACCCACGGAAAGAATGGGGTGGTCTTATTCTCAACCGATCACCACACAGCCAACTATGAGAAGTCTTGCTGAGAAATTGCCAGGGTAGGTGGTTTCCGAGATAAATGACAAAGTTTGGGGCGCTGCCAGGATGACGTCAGTTCAGCAGCGCCACGGCTGGAACTCTGTAGTCATAGTAAATATCGAAGACCTGTCTAGATAGTCATTTACTCATGAGTTTTACAGTCCAGGAAAAAGTGGTAATGGATGAATAAAGTAACTATTTGCGAAGATATTCAAAAAAGCTTGGGGCGCTGCTGGAATGACGTCAGCCCAGTAACATATTTTATAAACTACAGCTTTTTAGAAACTCTTTTTTTGACAGCAGGTGCTTTGAGTTCCAACAAGATGTGTAAAATTGGAATGGGCGATTTTAAGCAAGTATTTATCACTTTAGAGCACAAAGAAGTCATAATCGGGGCCTATCGAGATCTCAGTAACCATGAGGTATTAGACCACTCGGTCAGCTCATAAAATTAATCTGTCAAAACGTAATTCTGGCAGCGCCACCTGGAACTACTCGTATAGCTTGAAAGCATTTACTGCCGAATATCCGACACAGTGCTGTAGGTAAAGTGCTACTGAATTTTGAAAAATTGATATCTTGACATAATAAACGTGTTTTATAAGGATTTAAGTGCATTTAAAAATACTTCAAAAAGTACGGTCAACAAAAAAATATTAAAGTTTATTACTAATACGTGTTAATCTTCTGATTAAAATACTCAGACATTGGCAAAGTTATGGCTGAAAAAAAATACAATGGTCCTGTTGCGCTAGAGCTTCCTAACATATTACAGTGTATAATAATTTTCCACGTTAAAAACGTATGAGTCACCGACTTCAATCCCAACAACAGTTCGCACAAAGTAGATATCTAGTTTTTTGCGGACTACAATGCCTATTAGCAAATAACTACAAACAGAAATGTCATTCATTTATTTAGATGATGTTCTAGTTTGTAGTATATTTTGTTTTTGTTGATTTTTTTTAAAAGCGCTGAATCATTTTCGATAAAATTTATATGGGACCTCTTCAGGAGTATACTCTTTCGAACTAATAAAGAATTTTGAAAATCGGACAACAGTTGCCGGAGTAATCGCGTAACAAATATACAAAAAAAAAACAAAAAAAAAAAAAAACATACCGTCGAACTGAGAACCTCCTCCTTTTTTGAAGTCGGTTGAAAATGGCTCCGGTTGATCGTTTTTAGAAATATAGAGGTGTAAGGGACAGCCTTACAAAATCTGAATGTGGAATTTTCTTCCGAAGCAGAGTACTTACCTCGGGTGGAAGTATCAATGCCCTCGCGAAATCTCGGGTGTTATTGATTCCTTACCACCCTTGTGTAACAATCTACTATTAAGGTACTTTTTCTGGTGTTCTGTCACAAATTACTTATTACTTCTCATAAATAAACCAAATACTTAACGTCGAACTATCAAGACCATTTAAAACTTTTAAACTCCATATAAAATGACCCCTAATTTTCCCGCTCGGCTTTCCCTGTTCCTCCCCATCACGAGTAAGGGTTTGGCCACAGGAGCGGCGGCGACGATAAAAAATTACAGCCTATCAAACTTTTTATTGTCTACCCCGTCTTCTTCTTATCGTGTAGGTATAGTTAAGTGTGCGGCGAACTTGGCTAACCTAACAGAGTTTTCAAACCGCACAATGGCCTCTGACTAGGTTTTAACGACTATAGTCAACTACCCCGTAAGTTGTACCTACGACTAAACTGTTAGTCTATGTCTATGTATGTTGTCTTTGATTACTGTGTAATATGGCGACTATTGTAATGTGAATAGTATTGCAAAAAATTCTGTTATGGGCCCAGTACAAAGTCTGTTGCAGGGTATAGTAAAGTATTTTTCGTCGAGATTGGATTGAGTAATACGAGTTCGTCGTGCTATGGAGATGGAGCAGCAGCCTTCGAATTCGAATTTCGCGGGCTTAAAGCTGACTGGTGGAGAAAACTGGGCGGTGTGGAAGTTTCAGTTTGAAATTATTCTCAGGGGAAGAGGATTATTTGAGATAGTCAGTGGAGTTGACAGCTGTCCATCAGAAGAAAAAGCACAGAAAGAATGGGCGAAAAAAGATGCCAAAGCTCAAGAGCTTATAGTGACACGTATGGATTCTGGTCCGCTCACACATTTGTTATCATGTACGACGTCTGCTAGATGCAGACTAAGTTGAAGTCGGTGTATGAAAAAGAGTCCGTTGTGAGCATCCATCTTTTACAACAGAAGTTCTTCACTATGGAGTTTAAGGATAATGTGTCAACATTTATGTCTAAGTTAGAAGAAATACGAATGAAATTAAAGCAAGCTGGAGAACCAATTTCTGAAAAAATGGTCATAACCAAAGTTTTAATGGCATTGCCAGAGAGATATAAGCATTTTCGCTCAGTTTGGGAATCAGTTCCTATAGAAAAGCAAAACTTGGATGAGCTAAATTCAAGACTATTAGTTGAAGAAGAACGTTTTGATGTGAGCGAAGATACAGTTGCGTTGGCCAGTGTACACAAGACGAATATGAAGTATTATACTTGTGGGAAACAAGGCCATATGTCTAATGAATGTTTTAGAAATCAAAAGAAGAAGACATTCGGACCTTGCTTCTACTGTAAGAAAAAAGGCCATGTTGTTGCGGACTGCAAGGCGCTTAAAGCAAAGAAAATGCGCGAAACAAAGCCTAGTTCAAGTCGTGATGTGAATGCGTTTATGTGTTTTAGTAACAGAAGCACTCCGAGCCTTGAAAAAACCTTGGTACATGGATTCAGGAGCTACTGAACATATGTGCGGTGACAAGTTATTGTTTAAATCATTATGTGAAGAGAACGGTTTCTGCAAAGTAACGGTTGGTGATGGAAAGTTACTAAGTATTATGGGCAGAGGCAAAGTTGAAATGTTTGCCTGGAACGGCGAAAAGTTTATAAAAACCATTTTGTCAGATGTGCTGTATGTACCTGAATTAAAGTTCAATTTGTTTTCAGTGGGATCTGTCTTAGACAAAGGCATTTCGTTAATTTCGGACAAAGAATATTTTAAGTTTGTTAACGAAAGTGGGGAAGTTCGTGCAATAGCAAGAAGAACTGAAAAGCTATCTCAAATGATGATTACGTTGTATGATACGAAATCAAAGAGTTTGTTAATGAAACAAAAAAGTTCAAATGAGTGTGACATGCACACTGACATGAGTGACAATATGTCACAATATTTTGATAATTCAGTCAATACTGAAAAACTTTGCCATCTAAGAAGTGTGTTTGTGAATTTACAGTTCTTGAGAAAGAATAAAGGAAAAAATAATTATATGTTGAATTGTTCAGGAACTAGTCGTGTAAAGGAAAAGACGCCGGTCAAAGTTTTCCAGAAGAAGCCGTTAGTTAATAAACTGCAAGTTTTCGGTATGTGTGATTCAGTATCCAGTGCGAAGAGAAATGACACGGAAGTAGAAGGTTTCTATGATAAAAAGTGTGTTCATGTAGTCAAAGGGAATAAAAAATATGTGAACAGTGTCAAACAGGTATTTGAAGAAAATGAGAAAGAAGAGAGTGAAGAAGGTGTTTTCGAAGAAACTTTAGAGAGTTTTGAAGTTAGTTTAGAAGGAACTGTTGACGAAGAAAGTCAAGTATGTCGAAACTCGGTACGTTCAGGAGAAAATTTGAGACCTCCAAAGTTCTTAAAAAGTTACGAAACGAGCCTTATAAGTAAATCTACGGAGACAATTTTGGAGATTGTAAAAGGTGTCTCGAGTTACCTATTTGAAAGGGTCTATGGGTAAAGTCTTATCATATTTAGATCACTTTCAGATTATTCGTTATTGGAGTAAGGTAATCTTTATCTTGGTCATCAGAAATAGCAGACAGTTTCGTTGTCATTAGCGGAAGCTTAATACTTTTCTGCATTTTTCTATGTATGAGCGAAGTTTTGTTTGTCAGAGAGTACACAAGTGAGTATGGAGAATTAGTCGACAACCAGAGTGCAATAAAAGTGTTAAATAATAGTGAGAATACTAAAAGAAGTAAACAAATTGACATCAAGTATAATTTCGTAAAGGACTTTGTTATTAAAAAACTTGTGACAGTTGAGTATGTACAGACTGAAGAAAATTTAGCGGATGTGTTAACGAAACCGTTAAATAATGTAAAGTTTAATTGTTTATGTGATTGTTTATTTAAGTAGTAGAAATGTCAATTTTATGTTTGCTTTAGTTATTCAATTTCTAGTTAAGTGTTATTTGGTTATTTTTTGTTTAGCAAACTAGAAATTGAGGGGGGGTGTTAGTCTATGTCTATGTATGTTGTCTTTGATTACTGTGTAATATGGCGACTATTGTAATGTGAATAGTATTGCAAAAAAATCCAATTAAATACCAGGCTATTACCTGACTTCTCGTTTATTTGCTACATAAACACAGACAAGTGTTTTTTCAAGCTTTTTAAAGACTTGCAATATGCGTACAATGCTTCTATTTTTAACCAGCGACATAAAAGAGGGGTGTTATAAGTTTGACGAGTGTATCTGTATCTATCTGTATGTATTTACTAGCTGATGCCCGCAACTTCGTTTGGGTGTTAATTTTTTCTTTTGAACAGATTACAAAAGTTTTTTCCCGCTAACTCCCGTTCCCGTGGGATTTTTGCAATATCCTGATGCAACTAAGCTTTAAGTTTACTAAGGTACCTGCATGCCAAATTTCAAGCGTCTAACTTAAGCGGTTTAGATTTTTCATACAAAAGGATTTTCCCGCTAATTCCCGTTCCCGTGGGAATTTCGGGAATTCCTTTCTTAGTGCACCTCTACGGTACCTAAGCTACGTCCCTTCCAAATTTCAAGTGCCTACGTTTAGCCGTTTAGGCTGTGCGTTGATATGTCAGTCAGTCAGTTTCTCCTTTTATATATTTAGAAGATATGGAACCTCCTCAAGACTATTCTTTTGAATAAAAAAATATTTTTTGATAATCTGAGGCCAATTGATTGATGGAGCAGAGCAATCGCGTAACAAACATACAAAAAGAAAATGCCATGATTTGAGCTAGTCTCGAGTCGTTACTTCAGCTGAATGCTACCCTTTTGCATTGCATGTCACAATATATAAGTCTGTTGAAAAAAACATTAGTCAGCTACCATTTCACTCGCTTTTCGCCGCCCGCTCTCCCCTCGGTTCCCTGTTTGTAAATTGTATGAATTAACCTACAGCACTGGTCACGACAGTACTTTGTGAAATAGGTCAGCATTGTATCGATTGTGTTGACTGCTAAGTGTTGTTTTGTTCATTATTTATTTAACTTTTGTGCACGATTGTACCTGAACCTCTTTTATCTATCAACAAGAGTCAATAATATGTATTTAGTCTGGAGTGGTCTGAATATTGAAATAGAATAGACAAATAATTTTAAAGAACGAAGAGTATTCAGCACGAATGGGACTTGAACCAACGACCCCAAGATGAGATCTCCTGGGGTCGTTGGTTCAAGTCCCATTCGCGCAAACGGCGAATTTTTTTTTTAAATTATAAGATGGGTTAACTCTTGACCATAAAGGTCAAAGATGAGGTCGACGATGGAGCGAGTTAACCCAGAAAATGCCTATAAAGGCACTGGTACTCCCACGTACCGACGGAACACAGCAGGCTGTTTGGCGTCGGAATTCGGTAGGAGGGTGGTCGCGAACCAGACGGCCCTTTACAGAGCCTACCACACCGCATGAGACCATAGGAATGAAGTGTCGTTGCCTGGGATGGATTACTAGGAGGCAGGTCTCATTTGTGTTTCCTTAGTCGCCTCTTACGACACCCACGGAAAGAGATGGGGTGGTGTTATTCTCAACCGATCACCACACGGCTGGAACATTTTCTTCCGAACATTTTGCTTTCTCAGAAATTATTTGTGAATATCCCTCATGAATAAAACGGTTTTTTCAATAAATTTCTTTTATTTTATTAAATGTACGTACGTAGGTATATAAATGATAGAAAATGCTTTACATTTTACAAAATGGCAGTGAACAAAGTATAAATAATACATGGCTTTAGGTATCTCTCTTTCAATCAGTCCGTGAAACTGAACAACTTTCCCAAGGAATATAGGTCAAAATACGAAAAAAAATTTGATCTCCCTTACAAAATGCGCAATATGCTGATGAAGTTTGTATGGGAAATTGGGAACTCAAAATTTTTTTTTCGTATTTTTACCTAAATTCTTTGGGGAAGTTTTTCAGTTTCATGGATTGATTAACCACCCGAGAGGTTGAAAGAGAGATACCTAAAGCCCTGTATAATCTAGAGTATGGCACATATACAAGGTGTTTCAAAAATATCAAATAAGAATAAAAGGTTCCGGAGTATGTCCTAGAATAAATCTACTGACACCATGACATGTCCCTACGATTAATTTTCATTAAAACAAAATTAAATCAATTTTATAAAAAAATAAATTTAAGCGCAGCTCTCTATTTGAAGTATGTTGCTAAATATCCAAATACATACATATATGTATAGTATATCGCCACTGAAATTGCTTTGCAAGGTGACCAGACCATGGCAAGTTCTTCTAGGAGGGCTTCGCTCAGCATATAATTAGATACATTAAAGTCCGTAGAAATTTGCCGAGAATTACAACTAGATACATTAAAGGCCGTAGTTTGCCCAGCATTAGAACTAGATATAAAAGTCCATAGGAAATTGGCCCAGCACTAATGCTGGGCCAATTCTTAAACTAGATTCATTGAAGGCCGTAGTTGGCCCAGCATTAGACTTAGATATTGACAGCTTTGCAGCACTGCTATAATATACAAAAAACATGTTTATTGTTAGGCACAGGTTCCACATTAAGCTCAGCCAAAGCCCATCATTGGCACATTAAAAGTTACTCTCTACTTGTTTGTGTTATTTCTGTTCGATTTTGTTTTTGTGGGTACTGTGTTTTGTGAATCAATATTTTATCTATCCTTTTTTTTTTGAAGTGAAAACTTCTTTAGCGGCGTTGTGCACTTTGAAGTATGGGTAAAAATATTAAACTCCGATCGAAATCCCGTAGTTAGTAAGGCGGAGGGGTGTTTAATAAATATAGGAAATTAAAACTGCAAAAGTCAAGATATCATCCGGTGTTAGCATAGAAAAAATAAATTATATATGCACAATAATGCACAACGTTAATGTTCAAGTTTTCACTTCTGCCAGCACTCCCGGAGTGCAACCCGTTGTTTTTTATTTATTATGAGATGGGCTAAATCTTGACCTCAATCTTGACCGAGGTCATAGAATAGAAAATACTTTATTCCTATCGTAAAATACAATAGAAAATACTTGATTTCGGCACAACATAGACATCAATAAGAAACTCAAAAGACAATTATTTACAGACACAAAAATAAAGACAAAATTTAAACAGCATTGGTTTCGCGGTGTAGTGCGTAGCGCTATTTTCGGTAAATTACAAAAAAGACGATTCTGGGAAAAAAACATAATTTGTAGCTAATCATAGTAAGTAAGGAATAGATTCTACTATTTGCTAAGCTGGCTTTACATCCTGTATAAAAAACTAAAAAAACTAGCATTTTTCAGTCGATTTGTAGCACTTTTTTCTTTGACTGTACTTTTTTTTTTCAACATGGATTTTGGGTTCAGTTACATTAGTGGCTGCGAATTTTATTTTTTTTGTCATTTGTCGAATCACTCGCACAAAATACGCCTATGCTACTGAGCTTTCATTTTTTATACAAGCCGTTATAAAATCTAAGGTTTTTGGTCCACCCAGCCGATTCTGCCTCGTCCCAGTACGACCATTAACACTTCTTCGTTCGGGGGTTCGAGTCCCGGCGAGACACGCGTCACGTGCCACGATCTCTTTCGAGGAGGGGATGACGCTGAAAAAAAGGAAATTAGTGATTCGAATTAATGTATTCATTCATTATGCCATGAGGTAGCGTCATTTTTCCATGATTTTCAGCTAACTTTTATTCGCTTATAAAAGTAGTCTAAAATCCCTGTGCTAATAAGGGGTGAGTGTTTTTTTTTATATTCATTTATACCACTGAGATAAAATTCAAGGGCTGCGTATTTTTTGTTATATTTATTCATACCATTGGGCGATTTGGGCGTGACATACCATTGATATAAATGCAGACCATTTGGCGTATGTTACGACACAATGGACAACTAGGGCGTCGTGACGGAAAGACGAGCGAAGCCGAACTTTTGATGAAGAAAGAAAAGGAGGGAAAATGCTTTGGACCGAACTCAGTGGTCTAAACAAGGGGAGGCCTTTGCCGAGCGGTGGCTAGAAATGGCTAACTAAAAAAACACAGGAAAGGATGGCAGTCTCTAGAAAGTAGTCACTCACCACCGCTGTCGCGGCGCGCTAATCGCTAGCTGATGTGCGAGCGAGAGGCACTGCGCGCGCGCCGCATTAGCGAGCAGGACGACAACACTATGTGTAGTACCGCCAGCGACGCATAGATGGCGGTCTGGTAGCGACGAAGCCAGGACGGGATTGTTTCGTGACAATTCTGAAAATGTTGAAACAACACAAAACACTTTTCAATTCTTATACTCTGAAAATAGGTCTAAAGTCGCCTGAGAAGCGAAAGTAATCCTTTTCAACCCTAGGGAGAATCGTTTTCAACTGACAGCTGTCAAATTTTCTATACAGCCACTCAATTACAGCGCGATGTAAAATTGAAATAACAAAAAGTTAAGTATTATACACATCAACACGGTCTAGGGATATTGCACGATTTTTCATACAAAAGAGGTTTGTTTCAGAAGCTATAACAGCATACTCGGGATACATGGAGGGCTATAATTTTTAGATGAGCAATTGCTAAACCAGAATTTAAAATTCTAGTCAATAAACTTAGTTTTACTTGAAATTTGTGAAAACATAACGGAAACGAAAACGAAAATGCACTTTTTGCCTGCTTTTTGTATGGAAATGGTCGAATTTACGCTTTTTTTTCATTTTCGTCACGTTTTCACACATTTCAAATAAACTAAATTTATTGACTAGAATTGAAAATTCAGGTTTAGAACTTGCTCGTCTGAAAATTATAGCCCTCCATGTATCTCGAGTATGCTTTTATAGCTTTTCAAACAAACCTCTTTTGTATGAAAAATCATGCAATATCCTTAGACCGTGTTAATGTGTGTATATTCATTAAATAATATTTTTTTATATGACTTTATTATAATTTACTTTTAACTATTTCAGTAAAATAACAGATTTGGGCAAAATTCAAATTAAATTCACTGTTTATTTAAATTCAATTCAAATTCGATTCAATTCAATTCAAATTCAATTCAGTTCATATTCAGTTAAATAATTTTATTCTAATTCAATTCAATAGTTTTATTCAAATTCAATTCAATAGTTTAATTCAAATTCAATTCAAAATCAATTCAAATTCAATTCGAATTCAATTCAAATTCAAAATAGGTTTATTTTATAGAACATTTAGGATGTTACTTAAAATAAGTTACATTAAATACAGCACATTAAATACAAAGGATCGGCTACAGCCTAACAGAATAGATGCCCCGTTTTATAAAACGTACCTTTTCATAAATCACTACAGCTGAGCAGTTATCAGGGTGCCCTTGAGGACCGCAGCATGACCACGGCACCTTCTGTACATTTTGTAGGGTTCTGCAAAAAATAATGTCTTGAGAGGGTTGTCTTGTGTTAATCCAGGGTGTCAGCTACCTCCATACCAAATTTTATCAAAATTGGCCCAGCCGTTTGAGCGTTAAAGTGTAACAAACATACATACATCCGTACATCCGTACATACATCTTCACAAACTTCCTCATCCTCACATTTATAATATTAGTAGGAAAGAAGGAATAAGTTTTTGGGGTAGGAAATCGTTGATTTCCATGCTAGATTGGGAGTGAAAGAAAAAACTTTGTGACAGCTGTAGGCTCTTCCCAGGCATACTGTAAGAGCCAGTAAGTGAGATGCAAGGGTTTTGCTGTATCGTGGGCGAAAGGCTGACAACAATACAATACAATACAATACAATATACTTTATTTGCACACAAAGACATACAATACAATTAACAGAACATAAAACATAGTGTACAACAAGGCGGCCTTATTGCTAGGTAGCAATTTCTTCCAGGCAAGCTTAGGGTAGGACAGCAGTAAGGTAAGAAGTAGTTGGTGGTGCATAAAATTAAATACATATTAATAATACAAATAAACAAATATATAAGTATACATATATATATATAATTATATATAAATAAACAACAACCTCTCACCAATATACTAATTTTTCATCTACTAGCCCTCAGAGTGATTGTCGAATGTGGCGTGAAGTGGTTCTTGAACTAAATGACGTTCTCTCAACCCCGAAAGGGATTAAATGCGTGAGTGCATGGAAATCGTTGATGCCCAAACTCACCATTTTGGAAGTAAAACTCGGAATTTCGTCAGAATGCAATCATCTCCCTTTCGCACAAAATCCATCGAAACCCTCATAAAAATCCGCACAAAATTCTATATGCCGTGTGACGATCGTTCCTTGCCGTAGATGTTGTAAGAGGAGACTAAGAAAACACAAATTAATGAGATCTTGCCTCCTATCAATCCATTCTAGGTAAAGTCACCTCAATTTGTTCTGAATCTGAGGTGGCGTCCTATGGTCCCGTGCGGTAGGCTTTGTAACGGGCCGTGTGGTTCACAATTAATAAATTAATGAGAACTGCCTCCTATCAAATAGCGAATAAGTAAAACCATTTATGTCTAAGTGTAAAATTATGAACAGGTCTTTTTAAGGATAGCATATAAAATAGATACACTTACGTAGAATTGTGCTCGCAGCATTTAAAGGCAAGTCGAAGCGCATGTGTCCATTGACCATCTTGTTCCATAAGACCTTTCTGCAACAAAAAGACCACAAAGTACATTAGGGTCCACTACTACCGATAACAATAAAGGCTTGAAGTTTGTTGCACCTGCCCAGGAAACACCTAAGAAGAGTGGTAGGAATAATGACAGGCCACTGTCCGCTAAACAGGCACATGTTTAACATGGGCATCACAGACAGTCCCCTATGCCGCGGTTGCATGGAGGCAGAAGAGACTCCAGCGCATATCGTGATGGAATGCCACAGCGTGGAGGCACAGCGAGTACAGATCCTGCATAACCCGGGATCCCTATCAGAGGCATGCAGGAACGTGAGAAGTCTTGCGTGCTTCTGGGAGGACATTGGCTGGCTGGAATAGCTAGTCCAAACAACATCACGCACAATGGCCCGATTGAGAGGCTAAGTGCGGAAAACGCCCGACAAACATAACATAACAAAGGCTTGAAGACAAGAGGGAAAGCAGAGCCAAAAAACAGCGGCGGGGCCGTTATACGTGCTGAAATAATTTTGTCACGTGAAGCATAGCTAAAAAGACGCGTAACGTAATTTCGTCGTATGTAACTCACTCGTATGGAGGTTCAAATAACAGCTTGGTGACTGGAAGCTGAGGCAAGGAAGTAGGCCGGCCTTAGAAACAATCACGAAAAGGCAGAGTGTCTCCATATGAGGCGCTACAAAAACACTCGCATTAAGCCAAAGGACCTACAGGTGGGCATCGAGGTAATATTACAAGCGTATAGAGTAGACATTGCGGTGTCCACTCTAGTAGGAAGTACTTACATCTCACCTAAATGCAGGTGAGATATACATGTTAAAAAACCGGCCAAGTGCGAGTCGGAATCGCGAACGAAGGGTTCCGTACCATTACCTATAAAAACGGCAAAAAAAATTACGTTTGTTGTATGGGAGTGAGCCGGTAAGCCCCCTTAAGTATTTATTTTATTCTATTTTTTAGTATTTCTTGTTATAGCGGCAATAAAAATACATCATTTTTGAAAATTTCAACTGTCTAACTATCACGGTTCATGAGATACAGCCTGGTGACAGAGGGACGGACGGACGGACAGCGGAGCCTTAGTAATAGGCTACCGTTTTTTACCCTTTGGGTACGGTACCCTTTGGGTACAAATTCAAATACTGGGGCTGCACCATTACTGACACCAATACTCGTGATAAAGAAATTGAACTTCGCGTCCAAAATGCAATCCAGTGCTGCACTGCATAAGGTGTTAATATCCAGGCTTCTCAGTAGAAGCACCAAAATCCTCATAAACAAAACAGTTATGAGACTTTGTAAGGATTTACCTCAATTAAACTTGTTGAGAAGTAGTACAGCAGAGAACATTCTAGAAGGAGCAGCAGAAGAACCAATGTGGAGTACTGAAACAAAAGTATTATGCTTATTATGTTGTCTACGGCAGCTGGTTCTGTCTCTTAGCCAGGAAATTATTTACAAATACATTTTAGGGAAAGAAAAATGATTGGTGCGAATGGGACTTGAAACCACGACCCTAGGATTAGATCTCCTGGTGCTTTAAGGCGACTACAGCACCCGATAAAGACAGCACACATAGGAATAGTGCCATCTCCGTCTCTCAACAGGCCTGGGCCGGCAGTGCGAACAGTGTCGATAGGTACACGAAGTTTACGGACTATGTAAGCGTGCGTGCGTAGAAACATGTTCGAAAGTTTAAAAAATTAGATTTATGGAAAGGTAACAGCTTAATTTGAAAAATGCGTTAACTACTTATCGAGAGTGTTCAATCACTAACATTTTGATATCAAATTCAAGTTCCTGTGTGCATTTTACTATAGTTTTTACAGCTTAAAAGATACACAATATTGGGTATTAGAGGTGACTTTGTGAGCTTTTTCTATCGAACCAAAAGTGCTGAATCATGTTTTCAGCAAACTACTTATTTAGTTTATGTCCTGAATATTACCGTAGTATTTTTTTCTTCGATTTAATGCAGCGCGTCATGCTTATCTACGCATCATAAAATGGTAATTTAGGTGCTGTAGTCGCCTTCAGGACAGGACATAAATTAGATAGGTAGTTTGCTGAAAATATGATTCTGCGCTTTTGGTTCGATAGAAAAAGCTCACAAAGTCACCTCTAAATACCCAATATTGTGTATCTTTTAAGCTGTAAAACGATAGTAAAATGCACACAGGAACTTGAATTTGCTATAAAAATGTTCGTGATGGAACGCTCTCGATAAGTAGTTAACGCATTTTTCGATTTAAGCTGTTACCTTTCCATAAATCTCATTTTCCTAACTTTCGAACATGTTTTTACGCACGCACGCTTTCATAGTCCGTAAACTTCGTGTATCGACATGTTCGCATTGCCGGCCCAGGTCTGTTGAAAGACGGAGATGGCACTATTCCTATGTGTGCTGCCTTTATCGGGTGCTGTAGTCGCCTTAACGATTTTTCATTTAGTATTTTAAAACGCTTACACGCGTGAGGGATAGTCACAAATAATGTTTAAGGAAAGAAAAACATTATGACATTATTTTTTTGTAAGCTACAGGCATGATTGGTTTTGGTTCAGCTAGTGATGTGCTAGAACCTCTCCTTGCAAGTTCGTCAGCAGTATCGGTACCTAGAAAACCAATCTTTACAATACAATATACTTTAATACATACATACATAAATAATGTATTAAGCAAACAATAAAATGTTACTGAAATGTTACGGGTTCAAAGAGCTGGCTGCGCAATATAGCGCTCTCTACGGGTATCCACGGAAGATCAGCGTTGTAGTCCCGAGAGGGATCACAACATTGCTGAGTGGAGGCCTATTAAAGCCAACCCTTTTTTATATGTAGGTATATTTAAGTTTAGATAAGTTTATTATGTTAAATAAGGGTCTTGCTTTAATAAACAATTTTTCTTTCTTTCTTTCTTTAATTAATGCATTACAACACAGATAAGGTAAAGCCTTTATTTACCCTTTCTCTATTGCAAGGGAAAACGTAAAACCGAAAGTATGAATAAGCAAAACAAAAACTGATGTCCTAAACTCAGGTCAACATTCTGAATAATTTTACAATTTTTCCTCACGATTAGTTCAACATTCCATCATGAAGTACGATTGGTTATAGCACCCAATCGCCTCAAAATTTAAAAAGTTAGAAGAACTCACCATAAACAGCAAGAACTGCGACCGCACCACCGCCCCATAGAACCCCATGAAAGCCACAAAGAAGAGGAAAATCGCCAGCGCTGCTAGCGGCACTCCGAGCTGAACTGACAGGACTTCTGGAGACAGCAGCGCCTGTGGATATGTCACCGTAACATTGTTAAACCCGTAACATTGTAATTTACCTAACTGTGAACTTAACTAATGTAAATGAATTAAATAAATAAAAATACATTAGAATCTCACTTATCCGGCACTTCAATAGACCGACACATCCAATAATCCGGCACCCTCTGCCTGCGCCATCCTCACCTCTCCCTACGTCAGACCTCAATAAATGTATATTTTAAAACCATGTAATTAGTTAATTGTGAGATATGTTACAGTTATAAAAAAAACCTGTACTAGAACATGGACACAAATACAACATTGTATTCCCTTTCTGAAATGCTTTATTTTATTTACTATGAGGTTTTCTATACAATCCAGTAATCCGAACATTCCAGTAATCCGACACCCTTTGGTTTTTAATAGTGCCGGATTAGTGAGATTCTACTGTAATAAGTTTTTTTTTTAGTTTAATTAGTTAAGTTCAGAGTTATTAAACAGTTAGTTTGTGGCATCGCTCCTAAGCGAATGGACCGATTTTGATGCGGTTTTTTTTGCTTAAAAGCTGACGTTATCGACTGTTTAAAAGTAAGGGCACTAGCAGACGGCGTATTTCTACGACGTAGATGTCGATTTTTGCGTTTTCGTAGATTTAAACACGCGTTTTACACGCGTAAAACACACACGAGATCCCTTCAGGGATAAGTCCGCCTTTGCTATTAAATTACCTATAAAATGTTTTGTATAACACTGTTTTTGAGCAATAAAGAATTTACATACATACATACATACTTGTGAAGCAGGTTTGAAACTCGTTTGTATCGCTGTATCTGCGCGTATACGCGCTGTAAACGCGCCGTAAACGCGCTGTAAACGCGCGTTTCACGATCGCCCCGTGTACTGAAGTTACAAGGTTGCGTTCCAATCGCGTTTGGAGCGCGTATACGCGCGTGAAACGCGAGTTTTCAGCGCCGTAGAAATACGCAGTGTGCTAGGGGTCTCACAAACAACCGAATGTCTGGGGTGATACAAAACTTTTGATTTATTGTTTTATCAAAACATTCAGAAAAAATATCTGAAAAGGAGTAACATATTCCTACTAATATCCCTACTATCCCTATTAATATAATAAAAGCGAAAGAACTCTGTCTGTCTGTCTATCGGTTACACTTTCACGCCTACAGAACCGATTTTGATGAAATTTGGTACCTTGGAAAGTTTAGTCCTTGGGAAAGGACATAGGCTACATTTTAGTCTATCCCTCTACTGGGCACAGTATAACCTGTATTCCACGTGGGCGGAGATAGCGATTAACCGTAACTTTCCATTTAATCCAAAAATAGACCACCAATGTGTAATATTGCAAAATGCCAAACCCGGTTATTAGGGTAAACACACAACAAATGACCCGGTCGCCCGTGCCACCCGGCGCCGTGCACATAATTGAACCTCAAAATCGATTGTGTGTTCAGAAACAGTTCGAGATACCCTGTAAGACAGTGGTTCTTAATAACCTTTAGTAACTTTATTTTATTTTATTTTTATTTTATTTTATTCAGGATAACAAACAGCAATACTATATGTACTTACTCATCTAAATAACAATAACTATGATTAATAGTACAGCCAGCATCGTTTTCCACATCTAAATATAAACACTTAAGAGACTTTACACACAGTTTTCACAAACAATCTAAATATGTGATTTAAGAAACATAGATAGAAACACTTTTACTAAAATATAACAAAATTAATTTTCTAGTGAATGTTTAAAGCGTTACTTAGAACTCCCAGAGCATGACATACTTAATCTTTACATTTTTATTGATTACTTAGCAAGGTTTGATACACGATCTTTCTAAATGAATAATATGACAAAGAAAAAATATCTATATGAAGTAAGTTATCATTATACATGTTCAAAATGCGTTGAAGCGGTAGACGCTCACCAGCATGCGTATTACAAGTATTAGACATAAACAGACGGTGAGGATACAACTCTCTGATACGTTGAGAACTACTAGGTATACGGTAGTTGATTCTGTTTATCAATTCAGGACAGTCAAAATAATTACACAATAATTTATACAGGAACATGGAATCCAGAAGCAACCTTCTAGTCTTCAGCATAGGCAGATTAAACTGCTCGAGCGACTTAACATATGATTTTCTACAATGAAAACATCTATATTGAACGGCCTTAAGAAACTTGCGTTGGATGAGTTCGATTCTATCTGAATATTTTTCATAAAAAGGGTTCCAAATATTACTGGCGTATTCCACTTGAGACCTAATTAATGTTTTAAAAAGATATAGAAAACTTTCAGGGCGCTTGAAATCAATGCAACTTCTCAAAACAAAACCGAACAGCTGGAATGCTTTATTAACAATGTGATCTATATGTTTATCGAGGTGTAATTTTGAATCTAATAGGAGCCCAAGATCACGAATAGTAGTAACACGTTCTAGAGGAGTATTGCATAATGAATATGAATAATTAATTATATTTGTCTTTTTAGTAAACATGATAGTTTTACATTTCCTGAGACTAAGGTGCAATTTATTATTAATACAATAAATAGATAGCCTATCAAGATCCTCCTGAAGCTCCGAGCAATCCTCAAAGGATTTAACACCACGATAAACTTTAAGATCATCAGCATATAATAAAAACTTACTGTTTAAGAAACATTCACCAATATCATTTATAAAGAGGATAAATAATAATGGCCCTAAAATTGAGCCTTGTGGCACCCCAGAAGTCACTGTGAGTACACCTGATGCAAAGCCATTAACTGCAACCCTTTGAGTCCTATTAGTCACATAAGACTGAAACCAGCGCAAAAGATTTCCTTTGATCCCGTTAAATGAAAGTTTCTGGAGAAGAATCATATGGTCCACTTTATCAAAAGCCTTGCAAAAATCGGACCATTATACAAAATATCAGTTTTACCACGGACCACCAATTGTTAACCGACTTCAAAAAAAGGAGGAGGTTCTCAATTCGGGTGTTTTTTTAATATTTAATTTTGTTACCTCAAAACTCCGTCATTTGTAGACCGATTTCAAAAAATTTTTATTAGTTCGGTAGCATCTACTTCCAGATTGGTCCCATAAATTTTTTATCAAAATCGCTTCGGTAGTTTAGGTCAAAAAAAAAAAAAACTGAAATTTACAGTCATATAATGTGGATGATAATAGGTCATCAATGTAAACGAAGCAAAAGCGAAGTTGTTCCCTGAGACTTTTAAGTTATTTTTTAGGGCTCCTTTGTGTCCTGGGGCTGCCTACTCTACCGGTCACCGTTTAGTGACCGGTAGAGTATATTACCACCACACATCTTTCCTGCCGTCTGTTGATCGGTTGATAATATCACCCCATATCTTTCATGCTATCTGGCGATCGGTTTGAGAATTGTACTACCCCGTATCTTTCTTGCCATGTTGCGACTGGTTATGAATATTACCACCTCATATCTTTCCGTGGGGTGAAAGTAATTGATCACATTCCTCTCTATTTACCATATTCCGCTATGAATTCACCTATTTGCTGTTTTACCCGTAACCACTACTTACTCGTGAACATAGCTTAAAAAAATTATTTCACCCTTTTTTTTGAATTTTTTGTTAAAAATATTTTATTTGGGTGTAAAAATAGTAAAAGGGTTGTTCTTCAGATGTAACTACACGCACTTTTGTTCATATTCAAAAGTGTTTGAATTTTTAACGATTTTTAAACCACTGCTGCAAGATATAAAGGGACAGATTATGAAACAATATAATAAGGGTTTCGACGTCAGTGATAGCCCAGTTGTGAATGAGCCAGACTTGTAACCGAAAGGTTGCGGGTACAAATCCTGGTGCGGGCCTGTACCACTACACACATCAACGCGGTCTAGGGATATTGCACGATTTTTCATACAAAAGAGGTCTGTTTGAGAAGCTATAATAGCATACTCGAGATACATGGAGGGCTATAATTTTCACACGAGCAAGGGCTAAGCCTGAATTTTCAATTCTTATCAATAAATTTTGTTTTACTTGAAATTTGTGAAAACGTGACGGAATCGAATACGAAAATGCACTTTTTGCCTGCTTTTTGTATGAGAATAGTCGAATTTACGCTAAATTTTTTTTCATTTTCGTCACGTTTTCACAAATTTCAAGTAAAACCAAATTTCTTGATTAGAATTTAAAATTCAGGTTTAGCACTTGATCTTCTTAAAATTAGAGCACTCCATCTATCTGGAGTATGCTTTTGTAGCTTCTCAAACATACCTCGTTTGTATGATAAATCGTGCAATATCCCTAGACCGCGTTGATGTGTATAAATTCAAATTCAAATATACTTTGTTGTACACACAAACAGAAAAATAACTAAAAATAAGAATATATTTACATAAACTTAAGGCATATACAATAAGGCGGCCTTATCGGTTTCAGCGATTTCTTCCAGGCAACCTTAGGGAAGAATTTGAGAGAGGAAATATCATAGCGGGTGTACTGAAAAAATTATTAAGTTAGAAATTAAATAAATTATACCTATTATATCCTACAAAAATAAATACATGTATTAAATACCTACATGTTTATACATACGAATAATACTATAATATAAAAAACTAATTCGTCTTTTAGGATTTATGTACGAATTTTTTTAGTAATTATCACTTGCTCAGCGGTGAAGGGCAACATCGTGATGAAACTTGCATGTCTAAGAAAATTTGTTTTCAATAAAGTGCGCGGTTCACTAACCCGCATTGCGCCAGAATGGTGGATTATGGCCTAATCCCCTCGGTGGGGACGTATATGGGCTGATAAAAAAGGGTTTCTGGAATTGCAGAATAGACCTGCTGCCCTAGCATACTCAATGAGACTTTCACAAGAGTGTATAAATAAAATAAACGCTACACACTCAAAGCCCCACACTAAGGTTTTCCCTTGTGTCGTGGGTCCCTTGGAACACACATAAAGACAAACACAAACACCCATGACCCGAGAACAAACATCTGCTTTTCACACAAATGTTTGCCCCGACTGGGGATCGAACCCAGGACCCGCCGATCAAGAGGCAGCGTCACTACCACTCGACCAAACCGGCCGTCTAGACTTCCGAATCAAAACAAGGAAAATTGACCTTATTTATATTCAACTTTTTTATAAGACGTACTTCGAGGAGTGTGCTCAGGAGCTGCATGAGTTCATTCCGCCTGCCCCATTCTTCTATCGGACGTCCAGACGCACCGCTGGGTACCATCCCTATCTTGTTGATATCCCACGGATTCGCACTGAGCGCTTTTCATCATCTTTCATATTGCGCACTGCTAGGGAATGGAATTCCCTGCCTGCGTCTGTATTTCCGAGTTCATATAACCCGAATCTCTTTAAAATTCGAGTGAATAGGCTTCTTCTGGGTGAGCTTGCTACATCCTCGACCGCGTCTTTGCCCTTGGGCTAGATTGTGGTCAAGAGCGAACCCCTTATTAATAAAAATAAAAAAAACTTAGTTTTTATTTCTCTTGCGTTTAAAAGCTTTCTTTAGCCATTTAAGATTATTTGTCTACGTCAATCAAAAGCAAAATGCAAACTTCTTTTGATATAAGTATTTAAGTTTATGTTTTCCTTGACAATCAACTCTCATGAGAGTGAAGTCTCAGTGCGTATGCAAGGGCAGCAGGGTTATAGTAAAAAGTTAAATAAATAATAAATAAATAAATAAACACTACACACTCAAAGGCCCACACTAAGGTTTTCCCTTGTGTCGTGGGTCCCTTGGAACACACTTAAAGACAAACACAAACACCCATGACCCAAGAACAAACATCTGCTTTTTACACAAATGTTTGCCCTGACTGGGGATCGAACTCAGGACCCGCCGATCAAGAGGCAGCGTCACTACCACTTGACCAAACCGGTCGTCAATGATTTCTTACTTTCATTGTTGGAGTCCCAAATCCTTTGATGACAGCCGAGAGAGTGCTCGGTGACGAAATCATCCACAGTGCTAGAGCGAAAAGAACTGCGCAGAATACCTGTGGGAGAAAGAGATGACAACATTTCAATTTGTCGAAGTCATCCCGAAGCGGTGATAGCCCAGTCGGAAATGAGCCAGACTTGTAATCCGAAGGTCGCGGGTTCAAATCCTTGTGCGGGCCTGTACAACTAAATTCGTCTTTTCGGATTTATATACGGATTTCTAATTATCACTTGCTCAACGGTGAAGGAAAACATCGTGATGAAACCCGCCTGTCCAAGAAAATTCATTTTCGAAAGACGAGCGGTCCACCAACCCGCATTGGGCCAGCGTGGTGGACTATTGCTTGAATCCCCTTCGTGTTTCGAAGGGAGGCCCGTGCCCTGAGGTGGGGACGTATGGGCTGATAAGAAGAAGATATTTTTTTTTCCTCCTAGTCTTCAGCTACTCTTTTGCACTGCATGTCACAACGCAGAAGACTAATTGCCGTACTCAGAGACGTCAATTAAAATTAAGTACTGTTAAACTCTGATGTTGTCTCTTTCACTCTTGTTGATATAAACAAGGATAGCATGACATTTAATTACTTCTTAACTTTAATTGACGTCTCTGAGTACGGCAGTTACTCCTTTAATGTTTTTTCAAAGGGAGGTCCATGCCTCTCGGTGGGAACGTATATGGGCTGATAAGAAGAAGAAGATACCGACTTTAAATCAGGTAGGTAGCGAAACTTTAAGGGTGATACTACCCATAAAACTGAACAACTTTCCCCAAGAAAATCCGTATAAAGTTCTAAAAAAAACAACGGGTTGCACTCCGGGAGTGCCGGCAGAAGTGAAAACTAGAACATAAATAATAACTTCTTTGCGGTCTACTCTCCTTCCGTCTTACGAATTTTCGATCAGGTCACGTGTCCTGACGCGAGTTTAACATTTTTTACCCATCCCAAAAAGTGCACAACAAAGAAGTTTTCACTCTCCCTTCATCTTACGATTTTTCGATCAGGGTCACGTGTCCTGACGCGAGTTTAATATTATTTACCCATACTTCAAAGTGCACAACGCCGCTAAAGAAGTTTTCACTTCAAAAATTTCAACTTCTCACACAAAGGCAAGCTGATCGCTCAAGTTGTATGGATGGAGAGGCGAAAAAAGTTCTTATTTAAGACTAGCTTTCCGCCCAGGACTTCGTTCCCGTGGCAATTCGGGGCAATTATGTAGCCTATGTCCAACGGGGTTAATGTAGCTTTCTAATGGTGAAAGAATTTTCAAATCGGTCCAGTAGTTTCGGAGCCTATTCAATGCAAAAAAATAAATAAACAAACAATCAAATCTTTCCTCTTTATAATGTTAGTAAGATTAGTATAGATTTATGAGTAGTTTTGTAGTGGAAACTTCAAGGCTATTGGAACATCTTAGCCAGTGCGGGGATCGAACCCATTACCTTTCAGTAGAGCAACCTCAGTCTATTAGTCACAACACTACACTAGACAAATTAAGTAACGTTCAAGGTTCAAAACAAGACGTTATGAATTATTCAACTAGGTCGTACAAGGCCCTTGGAATTTGGAGCTTTTCACCTTGTATCTTGGCCTTGATAGAACCTACAGGTAACTAGAGAAACTAGACCAAACAGTTTAAGGGTTTATTTACACTTTTGCCAACACAGTACATTCCAAATTATAAAGAAAAATTATGTAGTACTAGTAAATGGTTAGTTACTTTTGTTGTGTTCTGTATTAACATTTATATTAGGTCTTTACCTATGAAATTGCCGATTTTTCTCAAGCTTTATTTTATTCATAATTTATTTGATTGAACAGCTATTACTAAAATTGTTTTTTATTCAAAACCTTGGCCATATAACGGATATATTGAGTCAAATTAATACATATTTAGTTTAAAATTATTTGCTGAAAAAGACGCTCAAATATAGCTCGTTTCATCCGTTGCCCGTTACATTGCTTATTTTTGCTGTACCGTTGTTACAGTTACAACTTTCAATAAAGTAAGTATTGATGAAAATTAACTTAATGTTGTCCAAACCTTCCCACAAAATGTTGCTAAATTTGGATTTCGCATTCCCGAGAAAAATCCAAAAACGTAGTATGGAAAATTCAGTTTTCCAAAAATATTGTATGAAAAATGGCAATTTCATAGGTAAAGGCCTACCTATACCTTTACACAACAAATATTATAAAGAGGAAAGATTTGATTGTTTGTTTGAATTGAATAGGCTCCGAAACTACTGGACCGATTTGAAAAATTCTTTCACCGTTAGAATCCTACATTATCCCTGATGAACATTGGCTACATAATTTTCACGAATTCCCACGGGAACGAAGTCCCAGATGGAAATCTAGTTTGTAAGTAAATAGGTTTTCATTTTATTTCATAGAAGAGAGAAAATAAGCGAAGAAAAATGTGAACGCACATATACTAAAGCCCGTATCACAGAAAGAAACCCAAATCTTGATCTATACTTAAGTATTGATTATCTCTCACTATTAAAATGACTAAGACTACTGCTACTTAAGTTTAAATCAGAGTCTGAGTCGCGTTCTGTAATACAGATCCTAATTGTTTCCGGCCTAAGTCAGAATTTTTCAAGGCTATTTCGAATACTTACCATAACTATAAAATTTACACCAAGTAACACCACGGCCGCAAATTTCGAGGTCTTTCCAGTTTTCCCGCTCATATCTATAAAAAAAAGAAAAATAGTAAGTAAGTACTAGCTTTCCGCCCGCGGCTCCGCCCGCGTGTACCTCAGGTTATATCGTGCCCAGCTTTGGGATAAACTGTAGCCTTTGTTCTTTCCTAAGGTCTTATCTTTCTCTGTACCAAATTTTATCAAAATCGGTTTAGTAGTTAAGACGTGAAAGCGTAACAAACAGACAGAGTTACTTTAGTGTTTATAATATTATTAGGAATTTCTTTTTGTTATATAGAAATATATAGTTTAATGGTACCATTTTAAAATCATTTAAAATTACGACTGAGTCTAATTCTGTAATATATACATACTATAAAGAGGAAAGATTTGATTATTTGTTTGTTTGCATTGAATAGGCTCCGAAACTACTGGGACGATTTAAAAAATTCTTTCACCATTAGAAAGCTACATTAACCCCGATGGATCTAAGCTACATAATTATCTCGAATGAAAAATATATATTACTAGCATACATATATATATATATATACATATAGTAACTAGTTACATATATTTTTCATGTGTTATTTTATATTTAAAAAGTTATGCTACGTTTTGCTATACAAGATATAAACAATCAAAGTAGTTTCCATATTACTTTCATTTCCTCGAAAGATCGTAAACAGATATCAACTAAATTGAATTATTACCATTATGGACATGACATGACCCACTCCTTGAAAATTATACACGATGCACTAAATAGATAGGTTATTTGGTCAATCAAATGTCAAAACATTGTAAATGTAATTACGGGTCGATTTATAGAGATACCATCTATAATATGTATTGATGGTGTAAAGAATTGGGAATGTTTTTCTATAAGTTTTTTTTCAGATATTTATCAATGACCTGTTCCGTTTTGGGGTCAGCGTTATTTTGTTTTGATTTATTTTAGGAAAGATCTCTATCGTCAATAGTACTTCACAATAGTATTCAGGGGTCACGTCCCCACCAAAAGGCACGAGCTTCCCTTGGAGCAGTGAAGGCTTCGAGGCTGTATACGTTCTAGTTCTTAATTCTTTTCATTCCCAGTGTTGTTAGTGAACGCTGTGGCGCTCGCTGATCTCAACCAATCAGTGAGGTTAAGCAACGTACACAGGCAAAGTGGCAATTTATTACGAGTGTTTCCGTGCCTCGGAGCGCACGTTAAGCTGTCCCTGCTGTTGTCGATTGACTACAGACGTTAAAACCAAGTCAGAGGCCTGGCGGTTTGAAAACTGTCACCAGGGTTAGCTAAGTTCGCCACACACTTTACGATAAGACACACACTTTAGATTGACTTTACGATAAGAACAATAAGTTTTGTTTCCTTTGTTCGGATTCCTGTTTTTAATTCAAAATATTTGCATTTTATCCGTCATTCCAAATTGGAGCATTCAGTCTCAGTCTGCACCTGAGCTGGGCGCTCAGACCCACCTTTGTATACATATTTTCTTTTTTAATCAATTTATATCAATTTATTGATATTGTGTTCTAAAATTAATCTAAATGGGTTTTGTTAAATGTTTCTTAGTGACCTAGTGTTTGTTTGTGTTACCTTATCGCTCCCTAATAAGCTTATAAATTATATACGGCTAAACCAATTTTGATAAGAACCATTTCAATCAAGACAGCTTTCAAACAAAAGAAACCGCATCAAGATCAGTCCATCCTATTAAGAGCTGCGATACCACAGACAGACACAAAATACACAAGTTAAACTTATAACACCCATTTTTTGGCATCAGGGGTTAAAAATTCCAAACAAATAATTGTTATAATGACAATACTGCCGTGCAAAACATAAACACAATAAGCCAATTTTTGCGATTTTTTTATGGCATATTTGACATTACTAAAACGATATCTTTCAAAATCAAAAACCCGTTTTTCGCTAAGTATTTTAGAAGTGGAAAATTCAAAAACAACGCCGTAAGTGGTCCCTCGACTGATTGGATACTTGACATGTGTAATAAGTGCATTTACTGTGTACTATTTTGGATGTATTCATATATATATTTTTACCAATCCATCCGAGTGGGGCTTGGGGTGTTGAGGCCAAAGATTTTGTCAGGGAGATAGGGTGTCGAATTCGAGATAGGGGCGGCGATCGTCGCTCTGGCGCCTTCCTGATGCAAAGCCTAGCCATTGCTATACAGCGAGGCAACGCGGCCAGTGTAATGGGTACTTTTGTATCGGGAAGGTTCCGGGGCGGCAATGCATCCGACTTTATTTGTTAATTTTATTCTACTTTTTTTTCTGTGTATGTATACATATATTCCTTTATTTCTTAGTACGAAATATATTTTATACACCACCTGCATCTGGAGCACGTATTATACGTCAAGTATTCTATATTTAAAAGTAAGCCATTAAAGCTTAAGGGAAATAAAATTGTATGGAACTTCCCTTGGGCATTAATGACATTTAAATATGGAACGCCAAAATTTCAACAAAAACTTCTATCAAAAATAATTTCAAAAAAAAAAGCTATTGAAGGCTTAACTTCCTTGGTCCAAGGAGATTTTAACTATAAAATTTGACACATCAAAGAGATTTTGCTTTTATGAAAAATATTTAGTATAAAAACTTGTCTATATGTCTTAGCTATTGACTTTCCTTTGCCTACGGAACTAAATATTATAAGAAAACGTCGTCGGTGATTTTGGATCTGTAATTTTTACCGCGAATTACTAAATTGTTTGGTAAGCTTTTTTAATAAATCTAAAAAAAAAAGTCCAGTATGCAGGTAATTCCAGCGACTCTGACATAGAAACGGAGGCTCAAAACATTATTGATGGATGAATTTATGTTTTTTTTTATTTAACCTCAGAGTAGGTGTATAAAGTAGAGTAAGCTCCTCGGGGATAAAAGTGTCTTAGTCTTGGGCAGACTTGAATCCTTCGCTTCATTCAGGATTCTTAACATAATTCCCTCGCTCCGCTCGGGAATTAACATCTTAATTCCCTCACTACGTTCGGGAATGAACTACAGAATCCTTCATTTCGCTCAGAATTCAATATGCTGCCCGTGACATAATACACTGTTTTATCCCCTTGTTGTTTAATCTACTATTAATGTAAGTGTAGGATTAAGGTAAGGTTTAATGTAAGAAAACATTTTTTTCTCCAAAATAAATAAGAACGCTCAAAAATCCATAGCATAAACACAGTATTATACTCATCGCCACCGATCAAATGTGCATTTGTAGTCGATCTGTGCCCTACTTAAGCTAACGATGGTCCTTTGTCCTTGGAGCGTGTGATTTGGGTCACCCATCATTCATAATACTCGAATAGAAAGGTGTCGAAGTTACTACAATGTTTACTCAAGATAATTATGTGCCTACAACGTATTGTGGACATTATGTCATGATTTGTCCTTCACACAAAAAAAGGTAAGTAAGTATAAGTACTTCACAGGTAAGCAAACTTGCTTTGATTTATGACATTGGAATTGCTTGAGCACAAAAAAATTTAAGCACTGTTAAGGCGACTACAGCACCCGATAAAGGCAGCACACATAGGAATAGTGCCATCTCCGTCTATCAGCAGGCCTGGGCCGGCAGTGCGAACAGTGTCGATACACGAAGTTTACGGACTATGAAAGCGTGCGTGCGTAAAAACATGTTCGAAAGTTAGAAAAATGAGATTTATGGAAAGGTAACAGCTTAAATCGAAAAATGCGTTAGTATCTTATCGAGAGTGTTCAATCACGAACATTTTGATAGCAAATTCATGTTCCTGTGTGCATTTTACTATCGTTTTTACAGCTTAAAAGATACACAATATTGGTATTTAGAGGTGACTTTGTGAGCTTTTTCTATCGAACCAAAAGTGCTGAATCATGTTTTCAGCAAGAATCTTATCTAGTTTATGTCCTGAATATTACCGAAGTATTTTTTTTCTGCGATTTAATGCAGTGCGTCACGCTTATCTACGCATCATAAAATCGTAATTTAGGTGCTGTAGTCGCCTTAATAAATTAAATGATCTTTTCTGAGGAACAATTGCGGAAGTAAGATTTTCAAAGGGAGTCTTTTGTTGATGTGTAGTGATTATAAAGTCTGTTCAGAAATCAGTAGAACCACACAAATCAAATTAATGCAGGGTGCAAGGATTGGAATCTATCCATAACTACTTATAATCTATTACAAGTAATTATTTTTTACCGGAAACATCAAGTTAAGGAGTTTTATTTTCTACTTTGGCGCTTCGCAATGTACTGCATAAACTCGCCCCGCGCACTATCCCCGAACACCGATGTTCATTGCTGGGTTTCATGTTTTACTCTGTTATCATTATCATTGTTTTTTATTGGAAAATAGTAGTATTAGAACAAACAATTTAATTATAACACTTATAACGCAGAAAATATTAAAGAAAAATCGAAAACCTGAAGCAAATCATTCAGAATTATGGTCTGAGTTCAGGGTTTCAGGTTTTGCTCACCTGTCCCTTACACTATGTAGGTATATCGTTGGACACGAGGCGAGAGATAAAAAAATTGTGATCCAGAAACAATAAAATAACACATATGCTACAAACATTTTCCAAATTCCCATGGAAACAAAGTCCCAGTTGGAAAAACTAGTACTTAGAAACAAGTGTGCAGATGCCCGCTAATTGACGCTGCATTATTTATCGAAGTGGTTCCCACGGGGAACAAGGGAGTGGCTAGACTCACGACACGACCAGGAAAGTAGAACTTGTGTGGAGTTGGGTCCGTATTACAGAACGCGACTCAGCCTCTGATCTATACTTAAGTTCCAGTCGTCCTTGTCAGTTTGGTAGTGAGAGAAAAAGAAAATCAATACTTAGGTAAAGATCAATGCCTAAGTGTGTCTCTGGATAAAGTACAGAGTCAACAGCATATCATGCTATCCAAAACTGTCAAATTTCTTCGATTGAATTTCAATTATATCTCCAAGCAATAGAGTTTACTATCCATTGGGGAAATTTGACAGTTTGTGGTAACCTGATGTGCTGTTGACTGTACAACCCCAAAGAAAGGATAACGGAAAAATAAAAATGATTTTCTTAAAAGTTTTTGTTTTTTTGTTTCATTTATACCTTTCGGAAAAGACAGGAATCTAAGTCTATACTTAGAGTATACTCAAGCTAGGGTCTGAACTACAGGGCTTTAGGTATCTCTCTTTCAACCTCTCGGGTGGTTAATCAGTCCATGAAACTGAAAAACTTCCCCAAGGAACATAGGTCAATATACGAAAAAAAAATTTGACTTCCCATACAAACTTCATCAGCATATAGCGCATTTTGTATGGGAGATCAAATTTTTTTTTTCGTATTTTGGCCTATGTTCCTTGGGGAAGTTGTTCAGTTTCATGGACTGATTAACCACCCGAGAGGTTGAAAGAGAGATATCTAAAGCCCTGTATAAATAATAAAACTAAAAATTGGACAATATCTAAAAATAGCTGTATGGACATAGATTCCTTTGCTTTACTCGAAAGGGATAAATTATACAACAACAAAATTACATAAGTCAGTCTAAGTGGTGTTTTGATGTTTTGTGGTAAAGCAGTTATAGATTATAACTCTTGAATGACTGAACCAATTTTGATTAAATAGGGCTAATAACAATCTCGATTAAATACAGCTAAAAATAACCACATCGAAATCATTCTATTCTTCTCTTCTTATCGTGTAGGTTTAAAGTGTGTGGCGAAATTGGCTAACCCTGGTGTCAAAGTTCTCAAACCGCACAATGGCCTCTGACTTGGTTGGTTTAATCAGTCCATTCGTTTGAGAGCTATGATGCCACAGACAGCCACAAAGACACACAGAGTCACAGAGATACACGCGTCAAACTTATATTAACCCTCATTTTTGTCGGAGGTTAAAATATAGACACTGTATCGTCCAAAAAAACACACCCTGATACTTTGCTCTTGCTGGAAAGCAAACAAAATATTGAAAGTAGAATTTTAAATTAACTACTTTGTCCAGTAATTCTTTCCTTATTTTCCTTTCTATTTACAGCCGTTAGAGTCCCTGAGGAACGGCGTATTATAAATAAATAATTTACAAACACCGCGTGGCCTATAACAGGGCATTGAACCCCACTTATGACGTCACTTTGGTACTTCAGTGGCTTGAAATAAAATTGCATTTTTCATAGCAGTAAAACTAGAATAAGCTACCCACTCACACCTTGTATCCCTTGAGAGATAAACAGAGACGAACACGAACACCCAGCCCCGAGAGCAAACATTTGCTTTTTTAACCCCTCGGTGTTATAAGTTTTTAATCCCCGACAAAAAAAGCGGTGTTTTAAGTTTGACGTGTGTATCTGTGCGTCGGTGTATCAGTTCGTCTGTATGTCTGTGTATCTGTGTATGTGCATCTCTTACTTCTGGGAGGGATTGAGAGCCAATGAGAACATATTCTGTGGGTTGTTTTCGGAGATTAAAAATAGCATCGTAATTTTGACAATGTCGGAGTTTTATAACTAAAATTTAAATAAAGAATGATGAAGTCGCGTGTGATACGTTGGGTACCGACCGACCAAACGTTCATTTAAAAAATACATTGTTGGATAGGAACGTACTACAGCACCTAAATTACGATTTTATGATGCGTATTCAGGACATAAACTAGATAAGTAGTTTGCTGAAAACATGATTCAGCACTTTTGGTTCGATAGAAAAAGCTCACAAAGTCACGTCTAAATACCAATATTGTGTATCTTTTAAGCTGTAAAAACAGTAAAATGCACACAGGAACTTGAATTTGCTATCAAAATGTTCGTGATTGAACACTCTCGATAAGATACTAACGCATTTTTCGATTTAAGCTGTTCCATAAATCTCATTTTTCATTTTCCATAAATCTCATTTTTCTAACTTTCGAACATGTTTTTACGCACGCACGCTTTCATAGTCCGTAAACTTCGTGTATCGACACTGTTCGCACTGCCGGCCCAGGCCTGTTGAGAGACGGAGATGGCACTATTCCTATGTGTGCTGCCTTTATCTGGTGCTTTAGTCGCCTTAAATTATTATTGTTCTATTTCGTACCCAATGTTTAAAAAGTTGTACCTTTGGACTGCAGAAGAAATAGTAAGTTCAAATTAATCGGTACGCAGCGTACTCGTCTCGTACGGGCCAGTGGTTTTTAATACGAGTACCTATCAGATAAAATACAAATAAATGTACTTACTCATTGTGTACCCCATAATTATCATGCAATGCTTAGATCAATTTATATTCTTGTTCAAAGTTGGGCGGTATGAAACGAACACGTTCTGTACCGACCATAAAGCTTATTTAGGTATTTATTTAAACGTTTCAGTATTATAACAAATGTACCCGAAATGTACTATCACGTTCATATATGGAGGCATAGTCAATACAAAACGCAGAAAACAAATCGCTTGCGGCCGCTCGTGTACTCACACATGGACACAAATGACGTATACCGCATACCCCACTACGCTTGTTGCTCTGATAACAAGCATAATTTCACGAGCCAAAGCATAAGCCTTGGTGGCGCAGCGGAAACACTGTCTGCCTGCTGTAGCAAGGCGCGGGTTCGAGCCCAACTGTCGCCTAATAGATACAAAGTTTTGTTAGATATGTTTTGGTTTTCAAACATTTTTATAGTCATAGACCATACCATACAAAAATTGAATGCAATGAAGTTAGTTCAGATTCATTCGGTTCGATGTTCATGAGCAACCTGTTTGTCATTGCTAGATCATAAGCGAAGGTGCTCGTGTATTCTTACCGTATCGGCAGTTTACTGTGATTTCTTTTTTCGACATGCATACAAATACATAATAAGTGTGCAGGAGAGGCAGTGTATTGTTGCGCTGCACAATATATAGGATATAATATATCCCAAATTGCTAATGAGACAGGTCTTACAGTGAGTATTCTAATGTTTACTTAATATTAACACTGTTTTTGAATTTATAATTTATTTTGAGAACGTAAACATATCATCTAAATGATAAGCTTAACTATTGTAATGCATTTTATTAGTGGTGCATAGTTTTTGTTCCTTATTATATTAATCTTGTTATTTTGGTTTTAGTGAAGGATGGGTGAATCATTACGGAATGAGGGTAACGTGTAATCTCGGCCGCGCAGTGGACGATCGCGAGTTATCAATGAATCAGTGGTGCAAATGTATGAAAATAATGGATTCATACGGAAGATAAATGGAGTTCATCGATTCTAAGGCTTAACAAGTTTAATTAAATATTGCTATGTGTAAAATTGTGATATTTATCTATAACTTGTTCTTTTGTTATTATAAACTATATATCTTCTGCCTTGTAGTGCAAGTTGAATATTAATTTTTGTTGAGGTTTAGCTTCAATACTCTTTTCTTCACGAAAACGAATTCTTAAGCTATAACCTTAATAAAACTGTAAGTGATCAAGTTGCAGAAAAAAAAGTGATTTTGTTAGTAGGAAATAAAATTACCAAGTCGAATTTCATATGCATTTGTTTTATTCCAATACTTTATCACTGATGCAATAATGTAACATTATTATTATTAATGTAATATTATGTGTGAAAATAGTTAATGCTTTAATAAACAAAAATAAATTACAAAAAGAAATTACTCGGCTGGGATTAGAACCCGTGAACCTTTCTCCCTGCTAGGACAGTGCTTATCCGCTGGACCATACATAACGCTAATAAGATCGACAAAATAAAGATACACTACGTCATGTTTACATTACCGATTGTTTGATATGACTCAACAGCAGCGGTGAGTGGAGGACAGTGCAATGTCGGGTGAATGCGTCCTACAAAAACTTCACCGAGGAGCCAAGAGATGTCGCTTAGCAAAATTATGTTCTTAGAGGAGGCTACAAGCTTGTGTGCGTGAGAAATCGTTTGAACTATGTTCATAGGAACATAGTCCCTATTGCAACGCGCTAAGTAGTTTAACTATGCCTCCATTAAAGAACGCTACTGTACCTCTCAATTACTGACTTAATGATAATTAAAGACCAAGGATTTTTTTGATAAAATATGTTATAAATTGTGCAACTGATACTGCATAATATTATTAAGTCGAGGTAAGCAAAAGTTTTATTTGTGACAAATGAACATTCTAAATTATTTATATTGATTTTATTTTAATTATAAATTTCTAATTTTATTTATTTTTAATTTGATATTTTTAATTTAATTTAAAAATTTTAAATTAATTTAAAAATTTTAAATAGTGTATTTGACATGTTTGTATATGGAACCTGTTTTCCGAAATAAATGATTTTTATTTATTATTTTATTAAATGTCAACGCTTAGAAATTGATGAACGTTCACATGTTACATCAAACCACCTTGAAGCAATTCAAGGACTTGGTATTTCAGGGTATAACAGAAAAATATTTTATTTATTTACTAGTGACCCTCCGTGGCTTCGCACGAGTTTTCTCACTATTAAAAGATAATGGGTGGCTTTAAATTAGCTAGCGAAAGTGAAGGGTGTGAATTGTATCAAAATCGGTGCAGTAAAAATTATAATTAAACATTTTTGAAGTGAAAACTTCTTTAGTGGCGTTGTGCACTTTTTAGATGGGTAAAAAATGTTAAACTCGCGTCAGGGTCACGTGACCCTGATCGAAAATTCGTAAGACGGAGGGTGAAGTGAAAACTTGTTAGACCGCTAGGAAGTAATACATGTTCAAGTTTTCACTTCTGCCGGCACTCCCGGAGTGCAACCCTTTTTTTTATTGGATACTAGCTTTCCGCACGGGACTTCGTGCCCGTGAGAATTTGGGAAAATTATGTAGTCTGTGTGTTAATCCAGGGTATCAGCTACCTCCGTACCAAATTTTATCAAAATTGGTCCAGCCGTTTGAACGTGGAAGAGTAACAAACATCCATACATCCTCACAAACTTTCGCATTTATAATATCAGTAGGAGTAAGATAGGATAAATTCATAAGTGTTACCTACTTAAAAAGATAAAACTCTAAAATAAAATAAAAATAATTTTCCACGTCAAAAACGTAAGAGTCACCGACTTCAATCCCAAAAAGACAATGTTTTCGAGAGTTTCCCTCAATTTCTTCAGGATTCCACCATCAGATCCTGGTTTCGTTACCATGGGACCACCCTTGGGATCCCCACCCTTGGGACCCCTTTCTAGCAAAAAAAGAATAATCAAAATCGGTTCATAAACGACGAAGTTATCCGCGGACATCCATAAAAAAAATATACGGTCGAATTGAGAAACCTCCTCCTTTTTTGAAGTCGGTTAAAAAATATCCGACATTAATTATTGCTTAAACTTTAAAACGGCTGAACCAATTTTAATAAAACAAACACTATCTCAATTACGTTACCTTTCAAACAAAAAAAACCGCAGCATAAATGGTCTATTAGTTTTGGAACTACGATGCCGTACAGATACACAAATCCACAGACATACATAAACACACCTCAATCTTATAACTTAAAAATGAAGTAGTTTTAGTAACGAATGAATTCTATGAACTGTATGCACCAAACCACATTTAAAAAAGTAAAACTTTCCCGCGGCCAAGTAAAACGCAAAAAAAGTAAAACTTTCTTCGAAAAAGTGAATAAAATAATTACTTACCTCGCCTATGAAATACTTGAAGTTATTTTTGAATTCTAACCTCAAAATCGTTATTTATCGTGTATGAAACTTTCCCCGCGTGAGTTTCCCGCGCTTTTCTATAACAAGCGTGTGTCGTTTGGCGCGGAAATATTCAGACTGACGGAAGTGAGTGCGCTGCTACAACTTGGTGTATGTAAGAAGGATTTTCAGTGTATTTTATGTGAATTTTATTTGATTGTGTCTTCTTAGGGTTAAGAACGGAAAAATGCCGCGAAAAACGCAGAAAAATAAGTTTAAATAATGTACGTTTGTTTGTTTGTAAACTCTTTATATGAACATAATCAAGTACAAAACAAAAGAGATGGATACAAAGAAAACTAAATGTCCAAAGGCGAGCCTATCCTTTAGAGGATTTTTTTTTCCATCTAAGCCTTATGTTATTTGTTATTTATTCGGTGAATTTAAATTAGTTATCGAAAATTAAGGATTTGCATGTTGTTCGTGAGTTGTCTCGAATCTGAAAAACTCTCCCCAAGGAACATAGGTCGAAAACTTGAACATATATTACTTCCTTGCGGTCTACTCTCTCTCCGTCTTACGAATTTTTGATCAGGTCACGTGTCCTGACGCGAGTTCAACATTTTTTACCCATCCCAAAAAGTGCACAACAAGAAGTTTTCACTCTCCCTCCGTCTTACGAATTTTTGATTAGGGTCACGTGACCCTGACGCGAGTTTAACATTTTTTACCCATCTAAAAAGTGCACAACGCCGCTAAAGAACTTTTCACTTCTAAAATGTTGAATTATAATTTTTACTGTACCGATTTTGATACAATTCACACCCTTCATTTTCTCTAGCTAATTTAAAGCCACCCATTATCTTTTAATAGAGTGAAAACTCGTGCGAAGTAGTTGTTTATCTAAACTATTTGTTGATAATATATAGTAATATTTTGAAGACCTGGTTTGTCCCAAATAAGATAGGTTCCAAGTCAAATTTTAAATTCTAAATGTTGCATAAAATTAAATGTAATGTATGTTGTCATTTATGTATGGACTTAAATTTATTAATTTGTGTAATTTCTTACTCATCCAAGTTTTTAGTTCACTTCCGTCTTTGTGACTCAGGTTGGGCTTAAAATCAGCTTGCTGTGCCCACACCCTTTCCACCCTGCCTTTTTAAATGTTTGCTATTTATATTATGTCTGTGTTTATATTGTGTGTGGAATAAAAGAATTTGTATTTGTATTATTTGTATTTGTAATATTAGTAGTACCTATTTTTTTGAATTCCGACACAGATACTTAACAGATTAGTATCCCGCCAATTTATGTCGACTTTTTAAATTTTAAATATGGAACTCACCGCGTAATTGTTGCGGCTTATTCCGCTCAAAGAAGTTTACGCTAAGTTCACACTCTGGCTGTTTAGAAACTCACATGGCCGCAGCATTTTTTTTAATTAGTTTTGTTTTTACATAAAACTCTTCACAGCTGACAGCAGTTCTATTTTTAAAGTTGGAGGGAAGCAGCATTTTCCACCCAATAATCAGATCAAAACAACACTACTTTCCGAGTATGAGCTGTATGAGAAATGAAAAAATATTTTTACTCAAATTCATTGTTTTCGAGAGATTATCCACACGGCTAAAATATGAATGGAGATAGCTTACTACCTACTACGAACAATAGATTTGCGAATGTACTAATCCTATTGCATTTTTTCCTAGAGTTAAGAACAATGGTAGGTATAAACCTTGGGCTAGGTAGGCAACACTATAAAGGGTAGCCATTCCTTTGTTTTTGGAGCCAACCTTTTTTAAAGCTTTCGCCGTATTAAAAATGGATTGCAGTTTCGAAATTCGAATTTTAGTTCGGTGGTGCTTTCATTAGAGAGTAGACGTGGGGCTTTTTAATCTGTGATCGTGACAGTTTAAGTTTTTAAATCGATCGCGTGCGTGGAGTGTGTTAAACATAAATTGAAAATGTTATCGCTTTTCAATTTTTTCTCGTTCTTTTTTAAAACTTTGAGGAAAGGGTGAGTGAGTACAGATAACTAAGTACATAACTTTGTAAGTAATTTTTAAGTACAGGATGTATCAAAAGTAGAAAAGCATCGGCAGCTCAATTGTTAGGGTTCGTACTCATAGTTGAGACTGTTGAGAGGTACGGAAGTCGATTTCCGGCTCCGACATGCACCGATATTTTTTCGCTAAAAGGGAAATTTACAAAAAAATTCGTGAAAAATTTACAAAATCCCTACTTCCCTACTAATATTATAAATGCGAAAGTAACTCTGTCTGTCTGTTACCTTTTCACGCCTAAACCGCTGAACCGATTTTGATGAATTTTGGTACAGAGATAGATTAGAGCCTGGGAAAGGACATAGGCTACATTTTATCCCACAGTTGGGCACGATATAACCTGTAGTCCACGCGGGCGGAGCCGCGGGCGGAAAGCTAGTTTATAATAAAAGGAATGCGAAATTAAAGGAACATTATGTATCTGTTGCTCTCCCTTCAGTATAATGAACATTTATATATCATATGTATGTTTAGTTGTATTTTTATGTAGTTTATATTAGTATTTAGATTTCAGTGGTTAATTGTGCACGTCTGTCTTTATTTATTTTACGCCTCTCACTGTCCCAGGTCTGCTGGAAGAAATTTCTTAAAGAAATAAGCTGTGCCTTTTGTTTTCGTTTTTCTATTTGTCTGTAATATTTGTGTTTTTTCCTGTGTACAATAAACTGTTAAATAAATAAATGAAATTAGCGTTACAACCACCTCTCACCACTTACATCATATTTCATCTTATAACCCTTTAGGTATGTCAAACATGACATCAAGTGATTTTAAAATCACTAATACTCTGCCCGCAGTAGAGATTATAGGCGTAAGCGCATGTGTGATAATTTTCCACATCAAAAACGTAAGAGTCACCGACTTCAATCTCAAAAAAGAAATTTTTTTCGAGAGTTTTCCTCAATTTCTTCAGGATCCCACCATCAGATCCTGGTTTCCTTACCAATGGAACCACCCTTGGGATACTCCCTTTCCAACAAAAAAAGAATAATCAAAATCGGTTCATAAACGACGAAGTTATCCGCGGACAAACCACCCCATTTTCACACATGCGCTCATTTCCGGCTAAAAAAAGAGGGGTGTTATATGAGTTTGACGTTTGTATCTGTGTGTATTTTGACACACAGTCAAAAAATATGTCACATGGGCGTAAGGTGAAAAATTTATTCACTTTTCATTAATTTTCTGATAAACAATTTATTTATTTATTTATTTACTTAATATCTACACAGTATTACAGATTTATATCTAAGACCTGTGTGAGAAACATAAAACGGTCATTATAATTTTTTAAAACATTCATGGAACATAATGAGGGATTTTCTTTTTATTTTATTTTAAATTTTTCCCCAGTCGCCGGATAGATGGCGCTAAACTATGTACGTTACTGCAAGGAACGGAACGTTAAATTATTTTTGATTAATTCACTTGAACGTAATTTTGAGATCATAAAACGAAACGTTATAGCCATATCACATCAATATCACGTCTACCATACGTAGTTATGCGATTTTACGAAAACAACGAAAAAACAAAACTGAATTATAACAAAGCGCGAGATAACTAGGATGATTGGAAAGCCAAAACAAACTCAGAATATTTGATGCAATGTTTTTCTCCAAGCTTTGGCACCTAGTAACGGAGTCAGTTCAGCGCCAGATGGGTCTCTAGATAGAGAGCTCTGGGGAACTACTTTTTTTTTAATACCCAAAAAGAAAACCTCCCATTATACAAACAAAAGAAAAAGAACAATAGTTCTTGTAGTAAAGAAACGGCCTAGCTACATATTTTGACTAAGAAGTAGACTTTGTAAAGTTAGAAGCTTGGCTCTACATGAGATCTGATAACTTTTTTTTTAATGGCGATTATCCTCTTAGGAAATTATGCCAGTGTCAATATCGGAACGAAAAAACACTAATCAGTTATCGTAAATACTGATTTTATTATTTCCATTTGACAGTGCGAGCCATATGGTCTCGTCTTGGCAACATTTTACATGACAATTATTTTGGTGAGATTTGTGTATACAGTGTGTAAAAGACAGCTTAGCAAAAACTGAAACCCTGGACTCAAACAATTTATTTATTACTATTTTTAGGGTTCCGTAGTAATCTACGAACCCTTATAGTTTCGCCATGTCCGTCTGTCCGTCTGTCCGTCTGTCCGCAGGTTTCCTAAGAAACCCTTGGTACTACAGAGCTGAAACTAAGCAGGATTATACATATGAATCACGCCGACAGAACTTTAGTAAAATCTTGGAAAAAATTTTTTTTTTAAGGTGTCTCCTATAGACGTGAAAGGGCGATGAATTTTGTTTTTCTCGCCAATATCATTGAGTGGGGTGTCATAGGATAGCATTTTAAAAGATAGAAGGGGTTTACTAAGAACGTTTTTCGATTCAGCACTCCGTTTGCGAAATATAAATTTTTAAAGTGAAAATTGTCAAACACAAGTGTCCCCTCCCCCCTATACCTGCTAAACGGTTGTTTCTAAAAATGTGAAAAAATTCACGTTGGTAGAATATACAACGAAATTTAAAGGAAAACTATCACACATAAGTTGGTCCTTCAAGTTTGCAAGTAATAGTCGACCAAGTGCCAAACACTGTTGGGATTAATAAGAATATATTTGAACCATGCTGCTACGGAACCCTACAATGCGCGTGGCTCGACACGCTCTTGGCCGGTTTTTATTATATGGATTAACTCTTGACCTCAGTCATTCTGAATGATTTTCAAGTGGAATTTTTCTCCGGAAAATTTCCATACTTTTCATGTTTTTAATAATTTCTGCTTACATTTTTTATTATTTAATCAAATGCACTCCATTTTGCAATAAAAACAATCATAACAACGTATAACATGAAAACCAGCAATGTACAAAGGCCAGCGCATCAGGTTACTCCATGTTCATTGCAAAACAGCTGTTATCACAACAGCACAGAGTGCACGCGTGTGGTAGCCTGAGTTGCGGCCGTCCGTACCGTACATTGCAATCCGATAGCAGCGCGGCGCGGGGGAATCGCGCGCGGGGCGCGGTTTTGCAATACGTTGCATAGCGCCAAAGCAGGAAAATAATGAAACTCCTTTAACTCCTTAAACTCCTTTCTCTTTTATTATTATTTTTTTCCCTTTTTTTAATCTCCTAAAACTCCTTAGACTCCTTTCTCTTTTATAATTTTTTTCCGGGAAAAAATAATTACTTATAGCTGATTTTTTTTTTTTTTTTTTTTTTCACTTTATTGGGGTTATCAAACAGTAACACAATATTTACGAATAAAACAATATTTACATTAAAACTAAGAACACGTAATTGTGTTACCAGCACCGATAACCACGAATTACTAGGTAAATAGATTTTAGTTAAGGGTGATAGTAATAGCAAAAAGTATAGATTAATCTAATATAACATAACATATGCAGTAGAAGAAGAAGCAGTTTTATAATATGACATAGTGTTGAAAAATTAATTAAAATGAAGCAGAGAAAATTTAGAATAAATATCAATATACAGAAAGGATAGGTGATGAACTAAAATACAGAGAAGACAGGTAAAGAACTAAAATACAGAGAAGATAGGTAAAGAACTAAAATACAGAAAAGACAGGTAAGGAACTAAAAAATAAAAGAGTAGATAGGTAAAGAGCTAAAATACAGAGAAGACAGGTAAAGAACTAAAATACAGAAAAGAAAGGTAAGAAACTAAACTAAAGAACTAAAAAGTAATTTCTAAAAGTTTAAGCTGTAGTAATCTTTTGAAGCTGCTGACATGCGTCGCCATTAAATCTATTTCATTAAAGTAAGTATTGTATAAGTGCATAATACGATACATTGGGGAACGCATGCCAGCGTTAGTGCGACAGAATGGTGTCGCAAACATTGCATACTTTCTGTGATTATGAGACCTTAGAGGAACTTTATTATAGCTGATGATAATTATGGGTAGATTCCACCATTTACGTATTTACTAAGCTGTCCTTTATACCCTGTATGTGTGTGGCATCGTAGCTCCGAAATGCAGGGACCGATTTCGATGCGATTTTTTTTATTTGAAAGCTGACGTGATCGAGATGGTCTTAGCTATATTTTATCACTAGCTTTCCGCCCGCGGCTTTGCCCGCGTAGACTACATGCTGATATGGTTAAGCCGTTTAAAAGTTATAATTTTAAGCTATTTTATGAATTTCTAGGGTGATAGAATTTTTATTAATTTTGGCAGTATACATATGTACCTGTTGGACCTATATATTAAGAAAGATATTACTTCATTGATATGTAAGTGTCTATGATTAAGTTTTTTGTTCTTATTACGGATGCCACTATATAAAAAAAAAAACTAGCTTTCCGCCCGGGACTTCGTTCCCGTTGGAATTTGGGAAAATTATGTATCCTATGTTCATTGGGGATAGAGTAGGATTCTAATGGTGACATAATTTTTCAAATCAGTTCAGTAGTTTCGGAGCCTATTCAATGCAAACAAACAAACAATCAAATTCTTTCCTCTTTATAATATTACTAGCTTCCAGCGTGGGACTTCGTTCCCGTGGGGATTAGGGAAAATCATTTACCCTATGTCCATATAATGTAGGATTTTAATGATGAAAGAATTTTTCAAATCGGTCCAGTAGTTTCGGAGCCTATTCGATGCAAACAAACAAACAATCAATCAAATCTTCCCTCTTTATAATATGTATAGATAGAGTATAGATATATATTATTAATATAGATGTTAACTTTGTTTCAGACAAAAACAACTAGTTGTAAATGCTGAGTTCAAGGCACCTGATTTCATTCTGTCTGATGACGGGATGTCGGTGATGATCACAGACGTTGATGGGGAACCAGATTGCGAATTCAGTTTCAGAGATTCTGATGTCACTATCAAGGTTTGTGAAAATAATTAAATAAATAGGTATTTAATTTTTTTAACAGCCCATATACGTCCCCACCGAGGGGCACGAGCCTCCCTTCAAAACACGAAAGAGATTTAGGCCATAGTTCATCAAGCTGGTCATATGCCGGCTTTCATCACGATGTTTTCCTTCACCACTGAGCAAGTGATAATTAATGACAAATCCGTAAATAAATCCGAAGAGACAAACTTACATAGAGAACATATTATAAAAAGGGGAAGTAGGTTATCTTCATACAAACGCACCGCGCGCGGCTTGTGTGTGTACTTCCCCTTTATATACTACTAGCTTCCCGCATGGGACTTCGTTCCCGTGGGAATTCGGGAAAATCATGTACCCTATGTCCATCCCGGATTATGTAGGATTCTAATGGTGAAAGAATTTTTCAAATCGGTCCAGTAGTTTGGGAGCCTATTCAATGCAAACAAACAAACAAACAAACAAACAATCAAATCTTTCCTCTTTATAATATGTATAGATAGATGGTACAGCAGGGCAATCGCGCTAAAAAAAGTGAATTGAATCGCAATTGAAACGCAGCTGGGAAGCTACCACCTAAGCGAAGCTGATGTTGATTGAACGAATGGAATGATGTACATTGCTGTGTTTGGTTCATGTCGTTAATCAAGGTCTCCTTATATAGAAGCAATCGACAACGTTTCATTCGTTTACCCAGCATCAGCTTCGCTAAGGTGGTAGCCCCCCAGCTGTGTTTCAATTGCGATTCAATCCACTTTTTTTAGCGCGATTGCCCCGCAGGCCCCTTTATATACTATGGTAAAATCCCTTGTCTGGCGCATCATCAACTGGGCTATCACCGTCCATCACTGTTTGTCATTCTTAAATTGAATGTCTTTCAAATACAGTATTTGAATATATAGCTATTAATGATACAAGGTGTTAAGTAATGTGCACAAATTAATAATTATACGAATAATAACAAATTTTCAACCGACTTCAAAAAAGGAGGAGGTTCTCAATTCGACTGTATTTTTTTTTTGTATATTTGTTACGCGATTACTCCGGCAACTGTTGTCCGATTTTCAAAATTCTTTATTTGTTCGAAAGAGTATACTCCTGAAGAGGTCCCATATAAATTTTATCGAAAATGATTCAGCGCTTTAAAAAAAAATCAACAAAAACAAAATATACTACAAACTAGAACATCATCTAAATAAATGAATGACATTTCTGTTTGTAGTTATTTGCTAATAAGCATTGTAGTCCGCAAAAAACTAGATATCTACTTTGTGCGAACTGTTGTTGGGATTGAAGTCGGTGACTCATACGTTTTTAACGTGGAAAATTATATTATTACTAATAGAATAGTTTGGTACTTCAAAAATAAGTCGTCATTTCAAGAAGTGGACATTTTATGAATCCATTAGTCATTTTAATTGTGGTCCTAAACCGACGAAAGGCTCAAACATGTGTTAACTGCCAACTTACTTATCCCTTTCAGGAAAGGTAAAGGAATCTATGATCATACAGCCATGTCTTCAGTGTATTTTTTCTATTCAGACTCATCAGTCGTCGCTGGCAAAGGCGTCTCCGGTGTTTGCAGCCATGTTTGATGGACCAGAAGATACAACGTCTTTCGTGTTTGTTACCGACGTCAGCTTCGAAGTCTTCAAACAAATGATTGGGTGCGTATTGTATGACTAAAGAATGCCCGGGATTCTTTCCCGAAGGAATTTTGTAAAATCCTTTTTTTTCGTTGTCTACAGCATTAAGGGAACCTTTGTGCAAAATTTCAGCTTTATAACTTCAAGGGTTTGGGCTTTAGTAGAACCCAAGCAGTATTTGTATTTAAATGTTATTTTATTTTATTTTAGGTATAAGTATTTACTTATTGTCATGTAGTTTATTTAATACAGCTGCACCCGCTACTTTTCTTTCTCTTCTTGATTTCTCTTCTCCGGTTGCCTTGAAAAAGTGCTGTTTAGCAATAAGGCCGCCTATTGTACATACATTTTTCTATGTTTTTATGTTTCTGTGATGTCCTGTTTTTTTGTGCAATAAAGTATATATAATAATAATAATAATAATAATAATAATAATAATAATAAAGCAGCAAATGAATCGTAGCCTAGTGGCACTCGCTCGCCCCCAGTAAAAGTAGCTGACATCAAATGTATGAGATAACGACACGAAAGGAAACTCAAATCTTGATTGATACTTAAGTATTGGTTATCTCTTTCTCTCAAATTCAAATGACAAAGACGACTGCTACTGAAGTAAAGATCAGAGTCTAAGTCGCTTTCTGTAATACGGACCTTAAGGCGACTACAGCACCCGATAAAGGCAGCACACATAGGAATATTGCCATCTCCGTCTCGCAACAGGCCTGGGCCGGCAGTGCGAACAGTGTCGATACACGAAGTTTACGGACTATGAAAGCGTGCGTGCGTAAAAACATGTTCGAAAGTTAGAAAAGTGAGATTTATGGAAAGGTAACAGCTTAAATCGAAAAATGCGTTAACTACTTATCGAGAGTGTTCAATCACGAACATTTTGATAGCAAATTTAAGTTCCTGTGTGCATTATACTGTCGTTTTTACAGCTTTAAAGATACACAATATTGGTATATTGAAATACATTTTCTATCGAACCAAAAGTGCTGAATCATGTTTTCAGCAAACTACTTATCTAGTTTATAATAATAATAATAATAATAAGTAGTTTATTTTCTGCCACAAAATTTGCCTATATATAATAGTTATATTAAATACATAAAAATGCACTTTAGTTGACAAAATTTTGTGGGAGACTGGTGCCTAAACTAAGCCGAAACTTGTATTTTAGGACACCAGGAACTCCCCAACTCGGAAAATTGACACTTATATAAATGTGCTATACATATAGACTAGACTCTTGTTTTGAAATCAGAAAATAATAAAATAATCTAAGAAGGTATTATCTCTCAACTTCAAAAGTGAATTGTGTAATGAGAGCGCATGAGTGTGTGAGTGAGTGTGCGTGTAGTGCGTGTGAGTGTGTATGTTTGAAGTGTGTGAGGCTGTGTCTGTGTGAGATTAGCATGTGAAAACCAGTAGAGATTCTATTTCATTATAATCCAACTCCTTTAGCCAAACAGTAACACTAATTTTACATTCCCATTTGGATTTGTTCAATATATTTAGTTCCTTATTTAACAGATTATACAGTCTGCCACTGCGACATGAGTAGAACCTGCTAGCAAAAGTTGTACGAAAGTTACAAAGTTTACATACGTTGTAATGTCTTCTATATTTGTTTTTATTAAGTACTTTCATTGTATCAAAATCAGAGTGCTTACGTGTGATGATATTTAAGATATATAATTTTCTGACTGTGAGGACTTCAAATTCTCTAAATAATTGTTCAGTTCTACATAGACGAGGTTTAAACAGAATAACCTTAATAATCAATCTTTGCGCCCTTTCCAATTCAATCAGTCTTGTTTTAGCCGCACCTCCCCACGCAGAAATGCAGTATGTCAATATCGATTGGACTAATGCGATGTAAGTCAATTTGATGACATTAGGATCAGTAACAAACCTTAACTGTTTAAAAATGTAGGCGAGTTTACGAATTTTATTAGAGACACTGTGAATGTGTTTTCCAAAATTTAGATTATTATCAATTATAACGCCAAGATATTTTATATGATCTGTTAAAGTTAAATTAGTACATTGACAAAAACTTACAGGAGCACGAGTATAACCACATGTATGAGCAGTAATTTTATATTGAATGTAAGATGTATCGAAGTTGGTAATAGAGTAGGGGATATATTTAGTTTTATTAGCGTTTAAAGTCAATGAGTTACTAGATAGCCAATCCAAAACAGTGTTGAAGCCCCGCTGTGTAAACTTGAAGACATCACTCCAGTTGCGTCCAGTGAAAGTAAGAGTTGTGTCATCTGCATAGGAAATGATCTTACAGTTTTTGATCTGGAGGTTGCACAGACCATTGATGTAACATAAAAATAGCGTAGGGCCCAGGATGCTGCCTTGCGGCACACCAAAAGTGACAGGTAGGTCATCGCTAGTATATTCTTCAATTTTAACACATTGTTTGCGGTTGGTCAAGTAACTATTAAATAAGGCTAGTTGATTTCCCCTAATACCTAGATTTTCCAGTTGACTCACGAGGCGGGGGACAGAGATTATGTCCTGAATATTACCGTAGTATTTTTTCTTCGATTTAATGCAGTGCGTCATGCTTATCTACGCATCATAAAATCGTAATTTAGGTGCTGTAGTCGCCTTAAGATGGTGCTGGCTGTACAAATATTTCAGATATTTAGCTCTTAGTCTAGAATAATACCATTGTGCAACCGTTTGATAACCCAAATAAATAAAAAATAAAAAAAAATTTACTTTAGTTTTTTAGTTCTTCTTAGAAATCGGATTATTTTTTCAAATTACCGGAAGAAAAGTAACCATAAAAATAAAAGCTGTTTAATCTGCTTATCGCGTTTAGTAGTCATTCACATCTTTACAATTCTTTGGCGGTTAGACAAAGATCCTGGAATAACGGATAACAATGAAACAATATGACAAAGGATTTATGGGCAACAATTTCAACTTTAGTATAGTTAAAAGTCAGCGGCTTCTGTTTTAACTTTTATATCCGTTATCCGTTGGAACACCTTTCGTGAAAATATCAAAGTTATTACCTATTATAAATGGTAGTTTGCGATGAAGTACATACTAAAATACATACATCAACACGGTCTAGGGAGGCACGATTTTTCATACAAAAGAGGTCTGTTTGAGAAGCTATAATAGCATACTCGAGATATATGGAGGGCTATAATTTTCAGACGAGCAAGTGCTAGACCTGAATTTTCAATTCTAATCAATAATTATAGCCCTTCATTTGTATCTCGAGTATGCTTCAATCTCAACAACAGTTCGCATAAAGTAGATAACTAGTATTTCTTGCAGACTACAATGCCTATTAACAGATAACCACAAACGAAAATGTCACTCATTTAATTAGATGATGTTCTGGTTTGTAGTATTTTTTGTTTTTGTTGATTATTTTAAAAGCTGTGAATCAATTTCTATAAAATTTATATGAGACTACCTCTGGAGTATACCCTTTCGAACAAAAAAAGAATTTTGAAAATCGTCTTCTTTGCAGTCCGTAAAAAACAACGTTTCATTTCTCATACTCGGAAAGTAGTGTTATTTTGATCTGATTATTGGGTAGAAAACGCTGCTTTTTCCACCCAAAACTCGAACAAATTACTTCCCACCTAAGGGCTGGAATGAATTTTAAAAATAGAATTGCTGTCAGCTGTGAAAAGTTTTATGTAAAAAAAAACTAATTATGCTGCGGCCAAGTGAGTTTCTAAACAGCCAGTGTGAACTTAGCGCAAACTTCTTTGAACGTTCCATATTTAAAATGTAACTTTTAATTTCACGAATTGTCCTAATTTGACAATTAATTTTAAATATGTACCTACTACTAATATTATTATATATTATCAATAAATAGTTTAGATAAACAACTAGTTTTATTTTCCTCATATTCGAAGTGAAAAGTACAGGTAAAAGAATCAATTCCTAATCGGACTAAATACCTCGGGAATTGATTCTTTCCACCCTCGGCTAACAATCTACTAAGTATTCTTACAAAACAAAATTTTGTATTGAACGTCAAAAATATAAAATATAAAAAAATGTGTACATTAAAAAAGCTTAATTTAAAAAAAAAAACAACGGTTTGCACTACGGGAGTGTCGGCAGAAGTGAAAACTTGAACATATATTACTTCCTTGCGGTCTAAGAAATTTTCTTTTCACCCTCTGTCTTACGAATTTTCCCTGACCCTTACGCGAGTTTAACATTTTTTACCCATCCAAAAAGTGCACAACGCCCCGCTAAAGAAGTTTTCACTTCAAAAGTTTCATCTACCCCAGCTGACTGAAAATCTTATTATTTTCTTCTTTACAGATTCATATTCCAACACGAAGCCAGCATTCCAGATACAGATTTCGCCAGTGAGCTGCACTTCACAGCCAAAAAGTACCAGCTGCCTACCCTCAGCAGGCACTGCGTGTATTATTTGCTCCAGAACCTGACCCCCTCCAACTTTTGTTTACTTCTTGAGTATGCATTACTGGTTAATGAAGAGTATTTGCTGAAGAAATGTGCTATGGTTAGTATTTATGTTGCAGTGGAGACGGAGATATTAAAAAAAATGATATTATTATTTAATTATTTAAGGCGACTACAGCACCCGATAAAGACAGCACACATAGGAATAGTGCCATCTCCGTCTCTCAACAGGCCTGGGCCGGCAGTGCGAACAGTGTCGATACACAAAGTTTCCGGACTATGAAAGCGTGCGTGCGTAAAAACATGTTCGAAAGTTAGAAAAATAAGATTTATGGAAAGGTGACAGCTTAAATCGAAAAATGCGTTAACTACTCATCGAGAGTGTTCAATCACGAACATTTTGATAGCAAATTCAAGTTCCTGTGTGCATTTTACTATCATTTTTACAGCTTAAAAGATACACAATATTGGTATTTAGAGGTGACTTTGTGAGCTTTTTCTATCGAACCAAAAGTGCTGAATCATGTTTTCAGCAAACTACTTATTTAGTTTATGTCCTGAATATTACCGTAGTATTTTTTTCTTCGATTTAATGCAGTGCGTCATGCTTATCTGCTGTAGTCGCCTTAAGGTCTGCTTCCATGCTGAACTGGGAGTTAAAAAAAAAACATAGAATGTCGAAGCTGCCTCCTATTCCCAGGCATACTGTAAAAGTCAGTAAGTGGGATGCGAGGGTTTTGCTGTTTTGTGGCCGAAAGGCTGAATACCTCTCACCACTTAAGTACATCATGTTTTATCTTATAAACCTTCTGAATTTATGTCAAACGTGGCATCAAGTAGTTTTAAAACCACTGATCTTACTTATTTTCTCATAAACCAAATGTGTGGGAAATATTAGTGCTAGTACGTACTAGTTATGTATGAATACCAGCTAACCTGGGCCGACGGCCAATTTTTAGGTACCAGGTTCTGAAGGTACTTCCAAAAATTACTTGTCTTGAAGTCTGGCTGCTGATGTCTTATGGATTAGAATTAATTTAATATAAAAATTAATGTTCAACACCGCCAGACACTCTCAGTCGGCTGCAATTTCTGCCAGACGCTTTACAGTTCGCAAGTAAATTATGCGATTATACCTACAATCTGAGCCGTGATTTTTGTATATGATGTTCAGGGAACTATAACAATACTTTTTATAGCAACCAGACTTCAAGACAAGTGAGCAATTTTTGGAAGTACCTTCAGAACTTGGTAGCTAAAAATTGGCCGTCGGCCCAGGTTAGCTGGTAATCATACATTACTAGTACGTACTAGCACTACTAATTCCCACACATTTGGTTTATGAGAAAATAAGTTGAGTAAGGTCTGGCGGCCCTGGGATCTTGGTCTATAAGCGTATGTATGTTTGTCTAAGGATTAACCATCAGTAATCAGATTTTATAATTTTTCAAAGTCTAGTGTTACGCCTGCATCCCATTAAAACGCATTTTTTGTAAAAAAATCCTTTGCCAGTATAGTAATAATTTTCCACGTTAAAAACATATGAGTCACCGACTTCAATCCCAGCAATAGTTCGCACAAAGTAGTTAAGTACCAAAAAAGGAATTAATTTATGAAGTAACAAAAACATTCAGGGGAGCTATCCCTACATAATCCTGCAACTTTTGAAACTACATGGTTTTATTCTTTAGTTTTCCTTTTTTTCGCGAACTACAATGCCTTTTAGCAGATAACTACGAACGAAAACGACATTCTGTTATTTAGATGACGTTATCGTTTGTAAAGAATAAGAATAATTTATTAAAAAACAGATTACACTTACATGCTAAATCAGCGGGCCCTGCACTAAGCTAAGCTTGTATCGCAGGAGTCCTGCTGTGGATGCCAACCCGCGAACAATGATTATACAATATTTTAAACACTTACAAAAAAATATATGACATTGAAATATATACAGGTTGAAAAAGAACCTCCTAGCTTTATTGAAAATCCTGAACCAGTATCAGTTACTGAACACTTTTTATTTTTTATATTTTTATTTCGGGGGGGGGGGATGTTTTTTTTTCCTAAAAGTAGACACCACTCAGGCGCACCCTCCGAGCGCTACTCGCACCCCTCGCGTGCCTGGTGTAGGAGTAATGTCTACGTTTAGGCAAAAAATGAACTTTTCCCATTGAAAAAAATATTTAAAAAATAATAATTCATAAATGTGTTCTTTGAGTGATACTGGTTCAGGATTTTGAATATAGCTAGGAGGTTTGTTTTCACCCAGTATAAATAAAACTTAAATAAGTATTTGTAAAGTACAGATAGCGAGAATGAGCAAAGTATGTATTAGTGTATGTGATCGTGTGTGTTTGTGTGTGTGTGTGTGTGTGTGTGTGTGTGTGAGTTAGTGACGTGCTTTGAATGTCACCATCGTTCGTTTTATGGAATCAAGATCGTGGTAGAGGGAGTATGTCTTCTGTCTGAACGTAATCAAAATACATTAGCCAATGGGCGAGGGCTGAAAATCAGTGTTGCCAGCCTGATAATCAGTCTGGCATTAGTCGCTGAGCCCAGGCCTTTTTCCTCACTGCGGCAGACATATGCAAGCTTAAACTTGTTTATTAGGATAAGAATATTTTGAACTTTTTTTTTAATGTATGTGTGTGCTGTTCTGAAGAAATAAACGTATTATTATTATTATTATTATTAATTCTCGATTAAAATTTTAAATTTTCGGACTGTGGCGGTTAAAATGTGACGTAGGATATTACAAATTTTATTAAATAAATACGGAAATAAAAATAAGAGTAGCCGTTTAGCAAATGAGGAGCTTTGGAACAAAAACCGATAAATCACATTTGTGTTTTTTGCGGGAAAATGTAAAAAATGTTCCGGTCGCATCCTTGTTTAGTAGGGAATTATCGGTTTTTGTACAGATCCGGGTATTTCGCGGACGGATTTAGAGCGGATTTATTAGTTTTTGACCAGGTTACGTTAACATAGAGCAAGATATATAAGAGAACTATAAATTGGCATCTTAAAAAAATACAAGATGCGATTTATCGGTTTTTGTTCCTTCCGAAGCTCTTCAAATATTTTTTTTGTTTTGTTTTGTTAAAAGCGCTGAATCATTTTCGATATTTATATAGAACCACTTCAGGAGTATACTCTTTCGAACAAAAGAAGAATTTTGAAATGAGGTGGTCCATCAATTTTATGGAAAATGATTCAGCGCTTACCAAAAAATACTACAAACCAGAACATAATCTAAATAAATGAGTGACATTTTCATTTGTGGTTATCTGCTAATAGGCAGTGTAAAATGCAAAAAATACTAGTTATCTACTTTTTGCGAACTGTTGTTGGGATTGAAGTCGGTGACTCAATACGTTTTTAACGTAGAAAATTATTTGTGGTAAGGCCTTACATGTCGGAGTTGTACAAAATTCTTAATTCTTATTTTTAATTTTAGCGTTACGTTACCACAACTTGTCAAATTTAAAAAAACTTTAAAGCTTAGAGATAAAATTGAAAATTGATTGAAGAAAGACAGTTTTGGATACCATGATGTGCTGTTGACCCTGCACACACGGCATATTATCACATCAGGCTATACATGTTGACGTCACTCTTATCTCGCTCGTAAATAAGTAACCTGACGTGCTGCTGTCTGTACATTGATTTGTTATTTTCAGGTTACAGAAAGTTTCACAAAAGACGTCTTGGATCGGAGTATCATGAATGACTGCAGCCTCACCGTGCTGGAGTACATATTCTCTCGAGATCGGCTCACCGTGGAATCTGAGCTGGATCTGTATGCTGCTGCAGAACAGTACGCCAGGAGACAGGATAGGAAGGCTGAAAACGTTGAGCAGGTATAGCTTTTTTACAAGGTTTTTTGTCTTTCAATGCATGTATTTTCGTTCGGGCCAGTCCATATACGTCACCGAGGGGCGCGGGCCACAAAACCGAAGGGTATTTAGATCAAAGCTGAGGTCGACTGCAGGTTGGTGGACCGCGCGTTGCCTGACAATGAATTAGTTTCATCACGATGTTTTCCTTTACCGCTAAGCAAGTGATGATAATTAATGAAAAATCTGTACATAAAACTGAAAGGACGGATTCAGTGGTAATAAAGTCCATCAAAAATTAGGGCGATATGCTCATTAGGGACCATCCATAAATTACGTCACACGTTAAGGGGAGGGGAGGGAGAAGACAAAGTGTGACATTGTGTGACAAGGGGGTGGGAGGGGTCATAAGTTTCGTGACGTCACATTTCAAAATGTGTTATGAGTATCAAAACGCGTTAACTTTTAACGACAAACTTAACTTCCTCAGTCCCAAGCACTCTTTTTACGTTTTTACTTTGGTTGAGACAGTGAGTTTTGAGTTCCCAAAAAAATAACAACACTATTAAGTACTGCTTTTATTAAAAAAATACAAAAAAATATGCAACATATGTGACGTCACGCTAGGGACGGGGGAGTCTTACAAATGTGACCAGCTGTGACAAGGAGGGGGGAGAGGTCAAAAAATCATGGAATTCGTGTGACGTAATTTATGGATGGTCCCTTATTGCTATATCATCGTAAGGATCTAAACTGGCAACCCAACTGTAAGTAAAGCACAGACCTATATCGAGATAGACGGTAAAAGTTTACCTACCTTGCGTGTAAAAAGTGTGATCCACAGTCACAGTTTTGTCCGACTTAAGTCAGTCCGCTTGAGACCTATGCCGTAAATGATAATCGATTTTAATGTTTTACTTAATTAATCGCCTTTGAATCGTTTCCGCGCGGTCTTGATTTCCCATGACAATCTCGCTCGTGACGTCATTTTAGGTACGAAAAATTCGACACGCTAAATTCTCATACAGTTTAAAGCGCTCTTTTCGTCTATCTCGGTATAGGTCTGTGAAGTTAAGTTAGTAAAACTGTTTAAAATTATAAGTTCAGCTAGTTTATGGATTTGTCTGTATAAATAAGCAATGGGTTTGCTCTTAACCACAATCTAGCACAGGCGGCAGGCAGGGGAAAAGTGGTCAATTACAACCTCAAAATGGCGATCAAAAGTCGAGACAAATGACGGCTGATTTGAGGTCTGAATGCAACACCAAAGAACAGTCACTCGTTTAAATATTTATATTATATACATTATGTATTCATATATTTATTATACTTATTTATAAATTATAAACCTCTATGGAAAGTATTGTATTATAGTTAAAAAGCAAGTATTAACAAGAAAACTTAATCTAGACTAGCATTCCGCCTGGGACTTCGTTCCCCTGGGACTTCGGGAAAATTGTGTAGCCTATGTCCATCGGGGATAATGTAGTTTCCTAATGGTGAAAGAATTTTTCAAATCGGTCCAGTAGTTTCGAAGATTATTCAATGCAAACAAATAAACAATCAAATCTTTCCTCTTTATAATATTAGTAGAGGACAAAGGCACGGACATAAAGTCTGTGGATGCTAAAAAAAAACAACACAACTAAATAAAAAAAAACACAATCTAGTTGAAGGGCATGTTGTCGAGGCTATAACAAGCTCACCTAGAAGAATCCTATAACTTGAACTTTAAAAATCTTTTTAATTTTTAGGGTTAAAGTAATGTTCTGTATGTTCTGTATTCCAGGCTCCTGAAAAACCTGAAGATAAGGTTGATAAAGAAGAAGATACAACGTCACCGAACTACTCCGCAATCACTTGCAGTCTGTCGTACAAAGGGCAGATAAAAGACGAAATTGTGTACAAAGGCCCGTGGATTAAAGACGGTATGACTGCACACTAATAAAAATAAATTATAAAATAAAAGTTGGTAACGAGCCAGACTTGTAATCGGAAGGTTGCGGGCTCAAATCCTGGTGCAGGCCTGTACCACTAAATTCGTCTTTTCGGATTTATGTACGGATTTCTAATTGACACTTGCTCAACGGTGATGGAAAACATCGTGATGAAACCCGCCTGTCCAAGAAAATTCGTTCTCAAAAGACGAGCGGACCACCAACACCAACCCACATTGGGCCAGCGTGGTGGACTATGCCTGAATCCCCTTTGCGTTTCGAAGGGAGGCCCGTGCCCCTCGGTGAGGACGTAAATGTATATGGGCTGATGAAAAAAATAAAAATGAAAATGTATTTGTCACAAGAATTCACTAGAATAAATACAGTTTTATGATAACTTTAATAACGCTTCAATAATGGGTATCAACCCACACTAGGAACCCCTGTGTTGTGGGTTATTATTATTTAGGCTCATATCCTTAATAAATGAGAAAAAATTAAATTAAATTAAAAAGCTTACACAAAATTATCAGAAAAAAATGTTTGTGTGTGTGTTTGCGCGTGCATGTATGGGCGTGCGTGAGTAATTTTCTTTGAGGCTTATTGAAGAATTTTGAAGCCGCTTCTTAACCCTCGCGTGATTTATGCACACCTGTGTGTGCAGGATTTGTAGAGCACGGCGCGTAAACAAACGCGCGACGGGTTAAATATCACTTATTATCTTCTTAATCAGCTTGTGGTGCCAATGGCAGTGAAATGACGATGGCCAAATTAAGAAGTAACGAAATTTCATAAATTTCATGACAGCTACTGCTGACTAGCTGCGCTACTGCCCACTGAATGTTAAATTACTAGATAGTTTGCAAATATATGTATTTCATTAGTGCACCATCGTCATTCCGTTGCCATTGAACGCCATGAATTAGTGGAATAGCCGCCCTGAAAGAAGAATTTTACTTTTAACAAAAAAAAAAATTAGGAAAAGAATGTCAATTATTTGAATAAAGATCCAATCAAGTGATTTCTTCCAGGACCTCACGAGGATTCTCCAATCAGAAGGCTCCTCCACCAAATAAGGTTTCTGACGATGATCCCAGTGCAGTTTGTAGAGACAGACATGAGCAAACTTCTGACTCCGACGGAGAAAGCAGCCTTGTTGGAGAACATGTTGGCCGAACAGACCAAAACGCCAATGCCGAAGCACTTCTCAGAGTCAAGGACGCCACGAACTGAAGTGAGTGTTTTTGAAATTCGTTAATTAAGCAACACACACAGGGGTAGCGCTCAGTGAGGCTAAGCAACGTACACGGAGGCAGGGAACCTTATAGGTCACCAAAATGGCAATTTATCTCGAGCGTTTTCGTGCTTCGGAGGGCACGTTTAACTTTGAGTTCCGGCTGTTGACAATTGATTACAGTCGTCCAAACCAAGTCAGAGGCCATTGTGCGGTTTGAAAACTGACAACAGGGTTAGCCAAGTTCGCCACACACTTGACTACACCTACACGATAAGAAGAAGAAGAAGACAGGGGTAGTGAACCTGATGGGTGACTAAAGTGGCAATTCATCAGGAGCGTTTTTGTACCTTCAGCTGTTGTTGATTGAATATTCGTTAAACCAAGTCAGAGGCCATTTGGCGGTTTGAAAACTTTGACAAGAATTTGCGAAATTAGTTACTTACTTGACTAAACCTACACGACAAGGAAGAAAGAATCATAGTCAAGCGTCCTTACTCCTAACGTGAAAAGAAATTAGTCTTTAAGACAAGGGATTAACCTTTTAACCGCCAAAGTCTGATATATCAGACGTTTAAGTTTCGTGCCCTCGCCGCCAAAGTCTGATATATCAGACAAATAAAATGACTTACCAATTTAACTGTATTTTTTCTAATTATTAATGTCGTGGACGCCACGACATTAATAATTATTTTTTAATGTCGTGGCGTGTGGTGAACATTTTTGACGAAAACTCTTTGCGCTAAAAAGGTTAAGGTCATAGTAATAAAGAAAATGTTCTGAATGTCATTTTTTTCCTTTTTCCTACAGACCTATCTCGAGATAGACGGTAAAAGTTAACCTGCCTTGCGAGTAAAAAGTGTGATCCACAGTCACAGTTTTGTCCGACTTAAGTCAGTCCGCTTGAGACCTATGCCGTAAATGATAATCGATTTTAACTGGATTTACATTATTATTTTACTTAATTAAGCGCCTTTGAATCGTTTCCGCGCGGTCTTTATTTCCAATCACGAAAAAATTTGACACGCTAGGTTCTCATACAATTTGAAGCGCTCTTTTCGTCTAACTCGATATAGGTCTGTGCTTTTTCCTATGATTAAGCATGAATATCTCTTTGCGTCTGGCAGTATCCAAATATCATCATCTTCATTTCTAGATCCGCCATTGTTCATCGATCACCACCCATTCCTCCCACATCTTGGAGAGCCATACATCCCGCCATGAGTTGAGGATGGAGGTGGTGATTCCATTCATCTCTTCCCTGGTCTGCTTCAAATCTACGCCGTTCTTCATGCTTGGGAAGCATTGGCGAGTCATTGCCATGCCGCAGTACCTCTCCCAAGGTACATATGGTAACTATCATGAAGCGCTTGTAATCCAGTGGCGCTCGATCTTAACCGATCAGTGTGGTTAAACAACGTACACAGAGGCAGAGAACCTGATGGGTGATCAAAGTGGCAATTAATCACAAGCGTTTCCGTGCTCCGGAGGGCACGTTAAGCTGTCAGTCCAGGCTGTAGTCGATTGACTACAGTCTTTAAAACCAAGTCAGAGGCCATTGTGCGGTTTTGAAAACTCTGATACCAGGGTTAGCCAAGTTCGCCACACATTTGACTATAACCACACGGAAAGAAGAACAAGAAGCATGGGTTAACTCTTGACTTCAATCTTGACCATAAGGTCAAAGATGAGGTCGACGATGGAGCGAGTTAACCCAGAAAATGTCTATAAAGGCACTGGTACTCCCACGCACCGACGGATTACAGCAAGCTGTTTGGCGTCGGACTTCGGTAGGAGGGTGGTCGCGAACCAGACGGCCGTTTACAGAGCCTACCACACCGCATGAGACCATAGGACGACACCTCAGGTTCAGAAAAAAATGAAGTGTCGTTGCCTGGGATGGATTACTAGGAGGCAGATCTCATTTGTGTTTCCTTAGTCGCCTCTTACGACACCCACGGAAAGAGATGAGGTGGTGTTATTCTCAACGGAACACCACACGCCAAAAAAAAATCTATGAAATAAGCTAATTTAACTTTGACTTAATGTATAATTTTCAGGGGACCAAGAGATTGCGTATCTGGGCCTTTATCTGCAGTGCCTGAACCGGTTCTCAGATGGATCTGTGATCCAAGCTGTGGTGTTCTTTAGACTCATGGAGAGGCGATGTGTTTCGCTAAACTTCGCGGAGTCCTGGCCTTATCATCGGGAATATAAACTGTGCGCTGTTTTCAAGTTAGTATATATATTTTTTAATTGACTGCGTTTGTTCCACAGACCTATATCGATATAGACGGTAAAAGTTTACCTACCTTGTAAAAAGTGTGATCTACGGTCACAGTTTTGTCCGACTTAAGTCAGTCCGCTTGAGATCTAGATGCCGTAAATGATAATCGATTTTAATCCGTTCACAGTCCACCATCAAAAACACCATACAATTTGTATCCATTTGGATACCGTGGACTGTGAAAGTGTTAATTATGTGCCTTTGAATCATTTCCACGCGGTCTTGATTTCCCATGACTAAAATCTCGCTCGTGACGTCATTTTAGGTACGAAAAATTCGACACGCTAAATTCTCATGCAGTTTGAAGCGCTGTTTTCGTCTATCTCGATATAGGTCTGTGGTTTGTTCGACATATCATTCGCATTCGATTTGATGTTATCTTGTCATAATATTCACTTACATACAATAATATTCGTACACCGAAAGGTTGGGTGACAGGACATATTTTGTAAAATTAACACCTATTTATACTACTACTCTTGCGAATATCATTTCATTTCGACAGTCGAAAAGCTCAGTTCATCAATTACATTTAATTCTTGATGAGATGACGTCCAAGATTTTCGTGATTTTGCTAATGTCTGAGTATTTTAATGAGTAGGTAAAATAGAGAATTACAAAGTCGCCAATACCAAGTAGGGAAACCCTTTAGGTGTTGTCGTATGACAGAGCCTCGTCCGTTGATTAGCTGGGTGCACCGCTAGCAGGTACCGCTGACGATTTCGAATTATACTCCTGAGGTGGTCCCATGTAAATTTTATCAATATTAATTTCAGTAAAAAAATAATAATTCAAAAAACATACGTGGGTAACACTGAAAATGTTTAGAACTGGTCAGTTAGAAACATTGCTAATGAAAACTTTTTTTGAATTTCAATTTTAGAACTCTTTGGTAACCTAATGTAGTATATTGCATTCATTTGTCATTTGTTTTTGAGAATTGGCTGCAAATCTAAAACTCTTGTTACACGTGAAAATGAACCTAACGCGAGAAAATTTTCGGTCAATGATTTATTATGACTTTCGTTGTGGGCTTACTCAACAACAAAGCTATGATAGGCTGCGATTAGCATTTCTTAATGAAGCCCCATCTCGTGCTACTTTTTACAATTGGTTTAACGAGTTTAAGCGTGGACGTAGCAATCTCAATGATGATCCGCGTGAGGGACGTCCTTTAACAGCGACTTCTGAAGATAACATCAGTGCTGTACGACGCATGATAGAGGAAGATAAGAGAGTGACCTATCAGCAGATACGGGCAAGCCTAGGCATTGGTATGAGTCAAGTTTAAAAAATATTACACGAACATTTAGGCGTCAGGAAGCTTTGTGCCAGATGGATTCCCCATACTTTAACCGACGACCAAAAACACATTCGCATGGACTGGTGTCGCCAAGTGTTAAATAAGTTCAACGGTGGTGACTCAAATGCTGTATTTGACATAGCCACAGGTGATGAAACCTGGATATATTGCTACGAACCCGAAACCAAAAGAAAATCAGCTCAGTGGGTGTTTCCTTTCGAGGATCGGCCAACTAAGGTAAAGAAAGGAAGAAGTCAAGGAAAAAAGATGATTGCCTCATTCTTTGGTCGGAAAGGTCATTTTGCGACAGTTGTGCTAGAAGATGGAAGGACAGTTACTGCAGACTGGTATGTCAATCGCTGTTTGCCTGTTGTCTTGGAAAAAATTCGACAGCAGCACCCTCGAAGCAGGATCCTCCTTCACCACGACAATGCTTCAGCGCACTCCGCAAAACGGACTGTTGAATATTTGACTATGGCAGGTGTCGAGATAATGAGTCATCCGCCATACAGTCCTGACCTGGCGCCCTGCGACTTTTATTTATTCCCAAGAACTAAAGATAAAATTCGAGGTATTCGCTTTACGAGCCCTGAAGATGCGGTGAAAGCGTACGAAAATGCCATAGAAGAGGCCCCTAAGGAAGAATGGGCCCACTGCTTTTCTCAGTGGTTCCATCGAATGCGACGATGTGTAAAGAGGAACGGAGATTACTTCGAAAAACAATAAAAGTATTGGCAACTTTCTCCATTAAGCCGTTTTTCATTTTCTAAACATTTTCAGTGTTACCTAGGTATATACACTATATTGTAGTTATATGCTGATAGGCATCGTTGGAATTATATGTTAGTATGTTATATGTTATGTTAGTGTGTTATGTTATATGTTAGTATGTTATTATATATATAAGGTCCTAATTTATTAGTCACTTTCCTTTTAACACGTTATTGTGTAGGTCAAAATATATCATTTGAGTCAAAAAACAAAAGCATAATATTAAATTAAAAAGGTCTTGAAAAATTTTGTTATGATATTTTTTCATTACTATGTTGAATAAACCCATCCATTCAAACGTAAATAATAATAGCAGTAGTAGAGCGGGCGAGCGGGGAGTGGACGGCTATAATCAAAAGAGAACCATTCCTTTATCTTTAAATGGAAAATTCATTTTTTTTTTTTTACAAAATTTAATTTTTAGATAATTAATTTTTATGTTGTTTTTTGGAATACTATCAACCTATACAATAACGCCTTAGAAGGTAAGTGACTAATAAATTAGGACCTTATATAATTTTTATTTCATTATATTTAAGTATTAATAATATAGTTAAGCCCTTCTCTTATTTGGTATTTTCTTACGTTGTGCGCAATTCTCTCTTCCCGTCTCGTACACTATTTCTCGCCAATTAGGTTGGCTGGAAGAGATCTCTTCTAGAGATAAGCTCGCCTTTGTACACTATTTTTTATGTGAAAATTTTCTACTGTGTTTGTGCAATAAAGAATATATATATAAAAGAAAAATAAAAGAAAAAAATACAAAGTCGGACTCATATAATAGTGTTAAAGTTAATTAAATTCTAAAACGGGTCTAAATTCGCGTATATATGTAAATATATACAACAGCCAACAGCCAAACAGCCTGCTGTATTCCGTCGCTGCGTGGGAGTACCAGTGCCTTTATAGGCATTTTCTGGGTTAACTCGCTCCATCCATCGTCAACCTCATCTTTGACCTTTATGGTCAAGATTGAGGTCAAGAGTTAACCCATCTTACAATAAAAAAATATATATTTATTGACCATGGCGCGTGCAACCGCGTCGAAACGTCGGGAATAGGTAAATAAATATATATACGCGAATTTAGACCCGTTTTAGAATTTAATTATGTGTTCAAATCGCGAAACTTCAAAGTGTTATAGTGTTAAAGTTGATTTTACGTTTTTGACGCTAACAATTAAAATAACAAGTGTTCAATGTTTTACAGTAAAGAGGCAGTGACCCACGGCGTGAGTACCTTCGTGAACTGGAACTCAGTGCGTGACACCATCCAGAACGACTCGCTCTCCATCGAAGTGGAGATCTGCAAGCGGACCTGCTCCTGCAACACCTGTGATTGGATGTTCTACTGCCAATATCAGACGTGATGTAAGTTCTATTACTTATCTACACTAATATTATAAAGAGAAAAGATTTGATTGTTTGTTTGCATTGAATAGGCTCCGAAACCACTGGACCGATGTGAAAAATTAACAGACCTATATCGAGATAGATGAAAAGAGCGCTTCAAACTGTATGAGAACTTAGCGTGTCGAATTTTTCGTACTTAAGATTACATCACGAGCGAGATCAAGATGGGAAATCAAGAATGCGCGGAAACGATTCAAAGGCGCTTAATTAAGTAAAACAATAATGTAAATCCGATTAAAATCAATTATCATTTACGGCATAGGTCTCAAGCGGACTGACTTAAGTCGGACAAAACTGTGACCGTGGATCACACTTTTTACACGCAAGGTAGGTAAACTTGTACCATCTATCTCGACATAGGTCTGTGGGAAAATTCTTTCACCATTGGAATGCTACATTATCCCTGATGAACATAGGCTACATAATTTTCCCGAATTCCCACAGGAACGAAATTCCGGGCGGACTAGCACCCTAATAATATTCTTCTCCCTACTCCTTACTAATATTATTAACGCGAAAGTTTGTGAGGATGTATCGATGTTTGTTAGTCTTTCACGCTCAAACAGCTAGACCAATTTTGATAAAATTTGGTATGGAGGTAGCTGACACCCTGGATTAACATATAGGCTACATAATTTTCCCAAATTCCCACGGGAACAAAGTCCCAGGCGGAAAGCTGATAAAAAATAACTCTGTAACTCTGTCTGTCTGTAGCGCTTTCACGCTAACCGCTAAACCGATTTGGATTAAATTTGGTACAGAGATAGTTTATACCTTGGGAAACTTTAATCCACGCGGGCGGAAAGCTTGTACTCAATGCTTTTTTGCCTTCTCACATTATTTAGTAGGTAAGGTCTTAAACATAATAAAACGAAGTGTTAGCTTTGAAAAGTTTAAGCGAATTTTTGATTTTTATTTTACATACAGTTAAAACTAAGAACCCCCCTTTTTTGAAGTCGGTTAAAATACTGAAACCTTCTCCTAAATGTAACAAATACTTTTCTGAAAACCGCATCAAAATCGGTTCTGCCAAACGCGAGATAATCGCGGACAAACATACATACATACATACAAACATACATACATACATACATACAGGTCAAACTGAGAACCTGCTTTTTTTTGAAGTCGGTTAAAAAGTGTACTCGTCGTGCGTTTGTTTATGGCGGCGAGTGCGATACAAATCTTGCACACACGGGTGTGCAAGAATCGCGCGAAGGTTTAATGCGAAACCCTGCTAAGGCACAGCAAACTTAGGAATTAGATGCATGCACATTTACAATTTTTCTTAACTTTGTTCTATTCTCTTAAAATTGTGATTGGATGGTAATCATTCAGTCACCATTCAATCACAATCTCATGTCATGAGATACAATCATACTGTTATTATTCCATCTGTAATGACCATATTTACTACAAATAAAGATTACTTTACTTTATTTTAATAATACGTTTGTAAAGTGGATTTTTTATTAACTGACTTTTTTATTAAACGGGAATAAATTATACCCATAAACCTTTCTCTTAAACCACACCACACCGTCCATTGGTTAAAACCGTATGAAATCCATTTTAAACCGACGAAAAACAAAATCGGAGGAGTTTCTCAAGTCGAGGTATATAAATTTTTATATTTTTTTATGTATGAATGATCACGTATAACTTTTTACAGTGTAGTCAGATTTTGATAATTATTTTTTATCAGATAGGAAATCACAATCTAACCGTAACCCAATCACATCCCAATCAATCACATTCATTAATCTGGCCTATAATTAGACGCAAATTTCAAAAATAATATTGAAAAGAGGTCATATATTATAGATGTATACTTATATATACAGAGTCGTCAGATTTTGATAATTCTTTTTTATTGGATAGAGAATCACAATCGAACCGTAACCCAATCACATCCCAATCAATCACATTCATTAATATAATTAGACGCAAGTTTCAAAAAGTTTCGCTTTCATTTGATCGTCAGATGGCGCTGTCAGTTTAGCTCCGTGTTTATTTTAATTAAAAAACGCATTAATTTGAACTAGTGTTAAAAAACATTAAAAAAACGTTAATAGTGCCCTAATTGTTACGTACAATTGTTTGTGATGTTTTTCCTTAAAGTTAAAAACGTTTTTAGTGTTAACAAAAATGTTAAATAGTGACTGGTCTCAGAATCACTTACTAGTGCACAAAATAATTTTAAATGGTGTCTGGTGCTTTTAAAAAACACAACGTTATGATCCTGTGTTGTGCAAATTCTGAAGAACAATTCATATGAACATTAACAGACTTAATTATTCGGTGAGCATAAAAGCATTATAATTATTACGGGTACCTACTACAACTTCGATAGTGAAATACTACATCGTCACATATCGCCCAGATACCGATAGACTATTTCGCGAAAACAAATGTAGTCAGTTTGGTCGAGTGGTGTGAAGTTGCCAGATGGTACGCGACGGGTCGAGGGTTCGAAACCAAGTGAACCCAAGAAAGTCTTTTTGTATTTTTGTCCGAGTTGTAAAGTTATAAGATAGTAAGCGACGAGTCGAAGGATCGAATCCTGAGAGATAAGGGACTCTTTTTGTATTTTTTGTTTCATTTTGGAGAAGTTTTGATGCTTCGCTAATTCAAAATGGCGTTAAAATGTAACAAATGTCACAAACTTTTACCACCTAAACAATATTTAAAATGTTGTAAATGTGAGAATTACTACGACTTGGACTGTGCTAACGTTTATTATAATAGATTTGCTATAATGTCTCAGGAAAATAAACTTTCATGGAAATGTTACACATGTTGGAGTGATTATTATTCAACTAATCAAGTTAGCTACTCACAGAAAAATACTCCAATTAGTAATTTTTCGGAAAACGTGACACTGCGTTATAAACCCAACATACCATTACATAACTCTTTTGATTGTCTTTCTACTACCGAAGATGACGACGAGGATACATACTTTTCACCTGATCCGGTTGCAAAGTTAAATGAAAGTTGCCCAGAAACACGCCTTAGTGATCTTGATAGACTTGAAGAAGCGGAGGCTAAAGTGCAAGATTTACAAGATAAGCTTAATTCAGCAGAGCTTCAAATAGAAGAGTTACTATCTGAGTTTTACGCACAAAAAGAAATTATTGCTGAGAAGGAAAAGAAAATTTCTCTGCTATTACGCATTTGTGGATCGCACTCAGAGACTAAAACTAGAAAATCTACACCTAGACGCAAAATAAATAAAAAAATATTGAGTAGTACTATATTAGACTTCTCCACACACAACAAAGAGTCACCTGCAACGTTATTGCCTGGATCTGAAGGCAAACTCATACAAAATATAAACATAATTGATACGGTCACTAACGCTAAGAAATCATCAACAGATACTAAAGAAGATGGACAAAAATCAGGTTTGGGTAATACCAGTACAGCATCCAGTCAATTGCCTCGTGAGAAAAAAAACAGAATTTTCATACTGAGTGACGAAAAGCTTTCAGGTTTATCTGCCACACTATTAGAAACAAGAAGAGGAAAATGGAATGACAATTACCAACCGTATGCTTCAATTTATAGTAATGCCACAAGCTCGTGCCTTTTTGGACATTTAAATGAGTCTTTTACTGGGACTCTATCTGAGCATGATGTTGTGGTCTTGGGGGTTGGTAGTCATGACACTAACCCGACTAGTCTACAGTCCGAATTGTGCATAGCTCTGAACAAACTGAAACACTGTCAAGTATTTCTAACATCTGTTGTGTCTAATCCACATTTAAATGAAACACTATTAAACAAAAATTTAAAGCTTTGTTCCGGGCTGTTCGAGAATTGCACATTCATAGATACACAAGATTGTATTAATAGAATGGATTATTTAAGCAATATATGTTATAGAATTAATATAAATATTGATTATAAAAAATATGCTTCCGAATATCTAGTTCCAAGTAAAATCTTACAATTGTCTCGTTCATCACACTCTTACCAACCACCTGCTATTAAGCCAAAAGAGCCAAAGTGTAAAAAGACAATTTTAGATTATTTCCCAATATTAAAAAAGGATAATAAGCTTGTTGAGAATTGTGACACACAAACTAATGAAGGTAACCCAATTAACGCTGGTGAACATACTTTTTTTCGGACTGAATAGTGGTAATCAGTTTCTACTATTTCATCAGAATATTGCAAGCTTGTTCGCTAAGAAAGATTTTCTGGAAATTATACTTCTGGAATTTTCTGAATTAGGTGTAAGCCCTGATGTATTATGCCTCACTGAAACGTTCGTAAAAAAAGAGGATGTAAAGAATCTACATGTGCATAATTATAAATTGGCGTCTAATTATTCCAGGCAAACTAAGAGAGGGGGCTCATGCATTTTGTTAAGGAGAGATATTTTGTCTAAATCTTTAAATCTTTTGGACAAATACGCTGAAACCGGTATTTTTGAATGTTGTGGTGTGGAAATTCCTCTTTATAACTTGATCGTGGTTTGTATTTATAACAGCAACAGGAGATTTGCATTTGAATTTTTACGTAAACTTGACAGTTTGATGCATGAGTTAACTATAAGATTTAAAAAGAAAAGGATCATTTTAACCGGAGATTTTAATATAAACATTTTGGAAAAAACACCGTGCTCAAATGAACTACTTGATTTGTTAATATCTTATAATTTCAGTTCGCACATTAACGTTCCTACTAGGGGTAAATCATGTTTGGATTTAATTGTAAGCAACATTCGCGAGGTAAAAGGCGAGGTTATACCCCTACACTTGTCTGACCATAACACAGCCCAAATCATATCATTTCCAGTCAAGCATAAACCAAGAATTGTTCAAGCGTGGTTTATGTACAGAAGGGATATTTCCATGAGCAACTTAATTAAATTCCAATCACATTTAAAAAATATATCTTTTCTGGATATAATGACTGAAAGTGACCCGAACTTGGCGTTCCAAGCTTTCCATAATTTATTCTGTTTGGTTTACAATCTTTGCTTCCCAAAAATTCGCATAAAGTTTACCAATCGTCTATCACAGCCAAAATGGATAACTAAGGGATTGAGACAGAGCTGTAAAGTAAAGAGGCAATTGCACTATCAGTATTATAAACACAATACTACTGCAAACAAAAAGAAATATTTAGAGTATAAAAAAATACTAAAAAAATGTATTTGTTGTGCCCAAAAAAATACAGCTTCTAAATTTTTAATGAGGAGCAAAAATGTTGCAAGAGCATCCTGGTCATTAATAAAAGATGAAGGTTTCAATTCACCACCAACTATTGACATTGAAAAACTTGAGCTTACTGATAATACTATAATCACTAACCCAGTAGATATGACCAACGAATTTAATAATTATTTCCTTAATCTGACAAATACTAAACCTAATGACGGAACTTCTAAAGCATTACGAACAGTGCTAGCAGTACCGAATTCTTTCTTTGTATTGCCTTTTGAAGTTGAAGATGTTGTGAAAATAATTGAATCTCTTAAAAATTCAAATTCATGTGGGTATGATGAGATATAAACCAAAGTAATTAAAAAATGCAAACACGAAGTAGCACCTGTTTTGACACACCTTATAAATGTTTCTATTGTTACCGGTATTTTTCCAGAAGCTTTGAAGATTTCCATTATTAAACCGCTATTGAAAAAGGGTGATTCGTCCGTAATCAGTAATTATAGACCAATCACATTAATATCTGTATTTGGCAAGATATTCGAGAAGGCAATGTTTAATAGGCTTATTAACTACTGCACGAGATTCAATATCATAGACTCGGATCAATATGGTTTTCAAAAAGGCAAATCTACTAACTTAGCTATTTTCAATCTAGTTAAGTCTGTCGTGGAACGCCTTGACTGTAAAATGAGTGCGACTGTTCTTTTGTTGGATATGTCCAAGGCTTTCGACTATGTTGCACATAACACTCTACTGCTGAAACTTGAGAGGTATGGCGTTAGAGGACCTGCTTTATCTTGGTTCGACTCGTATCTTAGAGATAGAAAACAATGTACTGTGTTAAATTATTTAGGTAATAGGAATAATGTGATAACCCATCATTCTAAATATGTGTTCAGCAATAACGGCGTCCCCCAAGGTAGCATTTTAGGACCATTGTTGTTTCTTCTTTACGTTAACGACTTACCTAATGTAACTAATCACCGTTGTATTATGTTTGCCGATGATTTGTCTATTGTGATACCGGGTGCTGCTGGCGATTTAAATAGTTTAGAACTTGACATTAACGATACTCTTAAGACTATAATTAATTGGCTTGACATTAACAATCTACAGATAAATCTATCAAAATCAAATTATATTCAATTTAATGTAAAAGGTCGTAAATCAATACATTTAAATGTAAATTATAATGGTATAAATATAAATGAAATTAATAGTGCTCCATTTTTGGGTATATTATTGGACAAGGACCTTAACCATTCTGCTCATATTAGTAAAGTTTGTAGTAAAATCAATCGATTTGTGTATGTACTTCGTCGACTCAGACAAACTGCATCTAGAAAACTTTCACTGTTGGCGTACCATGGTTATGTGGCATCGGCACTAAGATATGGTCTATTGATTTGGGGTAACGGAACTAATGTAAAAAGAGCTTTTATAACTCAAAAAAAATGTATACGAGCCATATGCGGCATTAAACCCAATGAAAGCTGTGAGCCATGGTTTAAGAAGCTGGACTTACTAACATTGCCGAATATGTATATCTTCGAAGCCTGCAAATTTGTGAGACAGCATGGTTATTTATTTAAAACAGCTAAGGAGGTATACCCACGGACGACTCGCCATGCTGATAGGCTGGTGTTGGATCGTTGCCCAAAGACTGCTTTATATTTAAAAAATAGTTATAATATGTGCATAAGAATTTACAATAGGTTACCTGACGAATTGAAAAAGTTGACATTTAAACAATTTAAAAATAAATTATACAGATGGTTAATGGACAATAATTTCTACAGTATTAATGATTTTTTCACTTATAATGACCACCTCCGTAGATAAATAAGTAATTCAAATTGTAATATTAATATATTTGCATGCTAATTTTATTGGCTGAATGGCAGAAACATAATGTAAGAATAAGACCTCATTGTACCTGTTCAATGCAAATAAATATTTCATTTCATTTCATTTCATTTCATTTCATTTCAAAAATAATATTGAAAAGAGGTGAAGTAATCTAAACTTGTTTTTGTTTTCGTTCCAGGTATAATTTCATGTTAATCCAGTTAATCTACAATTACAAGTTAAACCTTCAACCAACAATACTTCAACTTTGTAACAGCTCACGTATAAAACAATTGTCATATTGTATGTACGTTAAGAAATCACATTTTTTTAAATCCCTTTCTAACGTCTTAGGGGTTGAATTTAAAGAAAAGTAAAAATAAGGGTCTAACTAATTGTGTTGAAAATCAATGCTACCAGTTTTCATGTAAATTGGACGATATTTTTTTACATAAGTACAAATTTTTAAATATTTCTGTTTTTTGATATTTTTTTACGTAACAACAAAATTGTGTTTTCCATCACAGATTGTAAGGGACAGCTTAGAAAATACTTAAACGGTGGAATCTATCCATAACCATGATCGACTACAAGTAATTCTTTTTTCCCGGAAACGTCAAAATAAGGAGTTTTCGTTAAAAAAATCTTTTTATTTCTATCATGTCTTATAATTAAATCCATTTACTTATTAAATCTACTAATTCTATAAGCAAATTATAATGTTATCTCACTCTCAACATTAAAATTGGTTATAATATAATAATAATAAATCCACTAACAATCTGCAGTCAGAAGAGATAGTTAACTACGACACGAGAATCAATCAATATCATGGCTGGGAGGACCCGGGGGATCTCCATGCTTGGACCTCCATCCCGGGAGTTTTACCTACTTTTTCGCTACGCAACGTACTGCAAAACCGTGCCCCGTGCGCGGTTCCCTCGCAGCATCGCTGCTGTCAGAACGCTTTGTACATCGCTGGTCTTCGTGTTTTACGCCGTCATCATTGTTTTTTATTGGAAAAATAAGTGTATTAGATAAGAATAAATAACTTAATTTTAAAACAAGAAATATTAAAAATTACTCTGGAAAATCATTCAGAATGATGGTTTGAGTTCAGAGTTTCAATTTATGTACATGGACAGCCCCTCACATTTAGGACTGATTACAAGTTATGTATTCGTGCCATACTTAGCTAAGTAGATATTAAGTTTAGTATTTATAATGAGTGACATTTAAATAGTTGGCGAAAATTAAAAATGTTAATCAGCCCATGAAACTAGCAATTTTGCTAAAGGATTTTTTTACCAGCCTATACACAGGGCTTTAGGTATCTCTCTTTTAACCTCTAGGGTGGTTAATCAGTCCATGAAACTGAACAACTTCCCCAAGGAACATAGGTCAAAATACGAAAAAAAAATTTGAGTTCCCATACAAACTTCATCAAAAAAATAAACTTCATCAGCATATAGCGCATTTTGTATGGGAGATCAATTTTTTTTTCGTATTTTGACCTATATGTTCATTGGAAAAGTTGTTCAGTTTCGTGGACTGATTAACCACCCAAAAGGTTGAGAGAGAGATACCTAAAGCTTTGTATACGTCCCCACCGAGGGGCAAGAGTCTCCCTTCGAAACACGAAGGGAATTGAGGCCATAAAGTTGGTGGACTTTGTCCACCACGCTGGCCCCATTGCAGGTTGGTGGACCGCGTCTTTCAAAAACGAATTTTCTGGACGGCGGGTGTCATCACGATGTTTTCCTTCACCGTTGAGCAAGTGATAATTAGAAACCCGTACATAAATCCGAAAAGACAAATTTAGTGGTACAGGCTGGCATCGGCATTAGGGTTCGATCCCGCAACTTTCCGATAACAAGTCTGCCCCGTTACTAACTCGGCTATCACTGCTAAAAAGGAACATAGCTGAGGAAAAATGTTTCGCCTCTCCATACAACTTGAGCGATCAGCTGATTTGACGTGTGGAAGCAGATTTTTTGAAGTGACAACTTCTTTACACTTGCACTTTTCTGCACTTTTTGGATGGGTAAAACGTCACGTCACGTGACCCTGATCGAAAATTCGTAAGACGGAGGGTGAAGTGAAAACTTCTTAGACCGCAAGGAAGTTTTCACTTCTGCCGGCACACCCGTTGTTTTTTTTTGAGAATTTTTTATAGGTTCCTTAGGGAAAGTTGTTCAGTTTTATGGATAGAATTACCCCGTAAAGTTTTGCTAGCTAATTGAAATTAAGTCACCATATACACCGTGTTTCTGAGGATAACCATTAACTTCAACATGCTGTTCAGACTATCAAGATAGACATTTTTCATTATGAACACACGGATTACTATTTCTTATAAATTTTTAGTTTTCATGCAAACTGAATACCTTGACATTAATTATCTGATGTGCAAGGCTCTTTACAGGATTTAACTCTCGCTTTACAAATGCAGTTTGACAGAAGCGGCAACTAGCTCGAATAAAGACCCTTCCTCAATCCACAACCTAATTAAATAATTTCACAAGTAACTTTGAAACGAAGCATTTTTAAGTAGGATTACTTATTTTGTAAGATTTCATCAGTTAAAGCTATAGAAGTGTTGTCTAACTTAATGGACATCCTCAGGAACACGGTGTGTATTATCGTAATTAAGCGTTAGTTTTAGTGCCAATAAATTTTGTGTACTTTCATTTGTTTTCAATTTTATTTTCACTAACATCCATCTATACTAGGGGTTCCCAACGTTTTAACCTATGCGCCTCACCTAACGTTGAGCTAAAATCCTACGCCCCCTCTAGGGGCTGAAATTGGGAGTTTATATAAGAAAATTAGACAAACAATGATATTTTTTTTTATAAGGCAGAAATCAGGGACCTCTGCGCCCCCTTTGGAACCGCTCGACGCCCCCCAAGGGGGGCGCGCCTCACTGGCTGGGAAACCCTGATCTATACAATCACGCCTAAAATCCCTTTTGGGGTAAATAGAACGTTATGTAGTGCTACATCGAGTTGGTGCCTCATTTGACAATTATTCTGAGTATTATGATATGGAACATGAGTATAATGTTACACTTTAACCTTTAGCGATTTGAACACACAATGTTTGTTCAAATCACTATCTATCTATCTATCTAAGCAGCCATGGGAATGAACTGCTCAGCTCTAAAGTTATTTCAGACTTAGTTAAAATTAGTAAATAATTTTTTTTTTACTGCGATTAAAAAGAGCACCCGTGTCTTGCCTATTCTTTGTTATTGTAGGCCTCGTGGTCGTCAACAGTGGTCGCTCATACCACCACAACAGTAGGAAGAGGTGCAAATCGAAGAAAAAACGCCGGGATAAGCCGTAAAATGTATTCCTCAAGAATCCACCACAACTTAAATGTTATTACAATTAATACAGTCACTATTAACATTATATTTCGGTAAAATAGACAAAATTACGTCCTGCGCCGATAGACGGAAATTGAAGAGAGAGAGCGAATGAAAAAGCTAGTGTTGCCATTGTCAAGTGAAAATAAAGCTCTACACTCATGTCACAATTAAATTGTGTGTCCATACATACTCCAACACTTCCCCTTATGGCACACAATTGAAATACTCAATGTCAAAAAAAAAAATTAAACCAAAAACTCTACATTGAATAGACTCTACATCTTATATTGAGGGGGCTCTACGTTATAGCATTATCAGTCTCTACATATCTAGCAAGAATATGAATGACATGCACATAATATTATACCAATTTTATATAATACAGTCAGTCTTTAACATTTCAAACCATGCAAAATACTAATTTACATTCATAGCTTTAACAAACCTTTCATGTTTAATTCTACCTAAAGGTTTGGTCAATACATCAGCAAGCATATTTTCCGTAGGTAAGTACTTAACATTAACCAATTTCTTATTAACAAGGTCCTTAATGTAATGATAACGAAGGTCAATATGTTTTGTACGTTTGTGACAATATTCTCTAACTAACAATAATTTTTGGGCACTTTGATTATCATTAAATATTAAATTTGATAAACTTTTATTATGATTAGGAACAATTTCTGAAAGCAAATTTTGAATAAAACAAATATCTTTACAGACATCACTGATGGCTAAGTATTCTGCTTCAGTACTGGATAATGCCACACATTTTTGTTTTCGAGATTCCCAGTTAACTGTATCATTACCTAATTTTATCACAAAACCGGTATATGACTTTCGATCAGTTATATCATTGGCCCAGTCTGCGTCAGTATAGGCACTTAAACACCAATCCCTACTTTTATGAAAACATAAAGAGTAATGAATTGTACCTGCCAAATAGCGCAGAATGCGTTTTGCGGCTACCCAATGAGTCCTATCGAAACAGTTATTGAATTGGCTAAGCTGGCTACAAGCATATGATATATCTGGGCGAGTGCAAACTGACAGATACATCATCGAACCAAGCAGCTGACGATAGTTATAAACATCATCCTGTAAATAGTCATTACCTTCAGACTTCTTAAGTTTACAGTTAACCTCCATGGGAGTGGAAACAGGCTTACAGTTTTCCATGCCAAAACGAACAAGCAATTTACGAATGTATGAACTTTGATCAAGTTTTAAAATACCTTTAACTCTATCTCTTGAAACATTCATGCCTAAGCAACTTTTTAGAGTACCTAGATTCTTTACATTAAAATTTCTTTCAAGAATAGAAACCAATGTGTTTTTATTATTGCTATTCTGACTAGAAAATACATAAAAGTCATCGACATATAACGCTATTAATACCAAGTCATTATCAGTGTATTTAACATAAACACATGGTTCACATTTAGACTGAACAAAATTATTTTCAGATAAAAAGTTATGTATCTTACAGTTCCACATTCTACTGGCCTGTTTCAAACCATAAATGCTTTTCTTTAACAAGCAAACTTTGTTAGGATATTTGTCACAAAAACCTACAGGTTGCTCCATATAAATTATTTCATTTAAGTCGCCATTTAAAAATGCTGTAGCTACATCTAAGTGATCTATATTTAAATCATATTGATTAGCAAGGGAAAATAATATTCGCATTGTTGAGTGACGTACTACAGGCGAGAAAGTATCGTTATAATCTATGCCTTCCCTCTGCGTAAAGCCTCTGGCAACTAGACGTGCTTTAAAACGATCAAAATTCCCCGACGCATCGTACTTAACTTTGTATACCCATTTACATTTAACAACATTGCTATCTTTGGGTCTATCTACTAGTTCCCATACATTATTGGCGACAAGAGCATCATACTCACATTGCATGGCGTGCTGCCATTCCTTGCTGCATGCGGAGTTCATCGCCTCCTCGTAAGTAAGTGGTTCATCGACAAGAGAGTTACTTTTATCATGCACTAATAGACTCATATCATAATAAGAAAATCTTATAGGCTGTACATTACGTGTTGAGCGAATAGGACGACCTATGTGCGTATCGACAGTCTCAGGACCAGTCGGCGCTACATCTTGAGCCGAAGTCTCGCGCGTCGCACTCAGACGCTCAGCGGCGTCGACGACTCCCGCAGACGATTCAGCGGAGCTGGACTCATCCTCGCTGCCTGTGCAGTACTCTCCTTCTGAAATTGAACAAGAACCACTATTAAAACTGTGATCATTTTCTAAATTAAATTGGGAATTTTCATTATTAAAATTTAATTTATTATTGTCAATATTTGCATTTAATTCATTATTATTAAAATTATTAATTTCATTTAAATTCAGTTGATTATTATTATTAATAATTTCATTATTATTTTGAACATTACAAATATTATCACAGTTTGGTTGCATATCTAAGTCAAAATTATAAAAATTAAACTCTTCAATAGTTTGCGCAGAACAATTAAAATTAGGGTTATAAGATTTCGTTTCTAAAAATGCCACATTACGTGAAATAATGACCTTAGTGGGGTTAAAGGGATCAGCCAACCGAAAACCCTTTGTTGTGTCACTATATCCCACAAAAATAAATTCCTTCCCCTTAGCGTCAAGTTTGGTACGTTTTTGCTCAGGAATAAGCGAATAAGCAGTGCAGCCAAACACCCTGAGATGGCTGAGATCAACCTTTGACCCTGACCAAATTTCCTCAGGAATTTGCCCAGACAAAGCCGCAGTGGGAGATCTATTTTTTAAATATAAAGCTGTCATCACAGCTTCTCCCCAAAAACGTTTGCTAAGGCCAGAATGCTGCAACATGCAACGTACTTTTTCAAAAAGAGTTCTATTAAGTCTCTCAGCGACACCATTTTGAGCAGGAGAATAAGGAACAGTGGTCTGGTGGATTATACCTTGTTTTTGCAAGTAATTTTTAAAATTTATACTGCAATATTCACCACCATTATCAGTTCTAAGGCATTTTATAGGCTGTTTTTCGACTAAGGCTTTAAATTTAATAAAACAATCAATTACCTCAGTTTTATTCTTCAATAGGTATCCATAACTCTTCCTGGTGTAATCATCCGTAAAAGTGAGGAGATATTTCGCTCCACCCCAGCTGACCTCCGGCATGGGGCCACATACGTCACTGTGCACGAGCTGCAGTGGTTGTGTCGTCTTGCTGGTACTTGCAGTAGGGAAAGGCTCGGCCGTAAGCTTCCCCTTGAGACAAGCTTCACATTTGTCATGTAGATTTTCATCCTGAAACACAACACCACACTCATGCAATCTTAACCTAGACATACCTGCCAGGTTCAAGTGGCCTAGCCGTTGATGCCAAATATCAGTACTTGATGAGGCAGAGGCAGCAACTGCAGCACTCGGTGTATTCTGCCTATCATGCAGGATCAAAGAGTGCATCCTATTGAGCGAATTATCCTCAAAAATACATCCATTTAATTTGTAAATACCATTGATACAAATAGCCTTTGCTAGAAAATTGCCAGAAACTTTATCACTATTATTTTCAAATATGAAACAACCCTCATTATTAAATTGTAAAATAAAACCATCTTGACATAATTTAGAGACTGATAAGAGATTTGTGGACAAGTTTTCAACAAACATAACATTTTTTAAAATTTTCACCTGTTTGTTCAATAAAACATGCATGTCTCCAGTACATGTACTCATCATTTGTTGATTATTTGCCACAGAGATTACTTGAACACTAGTGTCTTTAATATTAGATAATAGTTTCTTATTATTGCACATATGATTACTGGAACCACTATCGATGAATAGTTGTGTAGAAGTGTGAGCCAAAAATGCAGTTATGGGCTCTTTTTCTTCTTTCTTCTTCTTTTGTTGCTGTTTCTCTCTCTTAAGCTTGAAGCACCTTGGCTTGATATGGCCAGATTTACCACAATAAGCACAAACTATTTGTTTCCTTGCAGCAAATGCTGTAGTCGAAGTAGTGCTTTCTTGTTTTCTCTGAGCTTCTTGAAGCAGCCTTGTTCTTACTAGCTCACTTTGTAGATTCGAAGAAATACACAACGTTTCCAAGTTTGAAACTAAAGAGTCATAATCCTGCGGCAGACCACTCAATAGAATCTCAGCTATTTCTGCATCTTCTATGACTTTACCGATGTCAGACAACTGGTGTACTAAAGACATAACTTTCTCTATGTAGTCAGACATTCCACTGCAACTACTAAATTCTATATGATGCAGCTGACGAAGAAGAAGTACTCGTCTGTACAATCCACGGTCTTCAAAGACATCTGCAAGCTTTTTCCAAGCTTCACGAGCAGTCTTAGCTTCTCTTACATACTGGAATAATGCTGGCTTGATGCTGAGACAAAGGCGAGCCAGCGCACGCTGATCGCGCGCGGCATCCAAGCCCTCGTCGCTTGTCCTGTCAATCAAATCCCATAGCCCTTCTAGATTTAACACCATTTTAAGGGCAAACTTCCAGCTGTGGTAGTTACTCACTCCTTCCAGCTTCTCCATGGCGCCTGCGCCGCCCAACAGCATCTGCGTCGAAATAGGCGGGCCATCTGTCGCAGGCATGTTGGCCGCGTGCGGTTCGCACCAATCCTCGTCGCGACGGCTTTATGAGTGGTTGATGATTGCAGATTATCTCGCTGGGCTGAATAACCTGTTATTGTAGGCCTCGTGGTCGTCAACAGTGGTCGCTCATACCACCACAACAGTAGGAAGAGGTGCAGATCGAAGAAAAAACGCCGGGATAAGCCGTAAAATGTATTCCTCAAGAATCCACCACAACTTAAATGTTATTACAATTAATACAGTCACTATTAACATTATATTTCGGTAAAATAGACAAAATTACGTCCTGCGCCGATAGACGGAAATTGAAGAGAGAGAGCGAATGAAAAAGCTAGTGTTGCCATTGTCAAGTGAAAATAAAGCTCTACACTCATGTCACAATTAAATTGTGTGTCCATACATACTCCAACATTCTTCACTGGGGAAGACTGCACTTTGCGAATAGGCGTAGAGTAAGTAGGGTCAATAGAACGAATGCGTATGTATTTATTTAAATCCTTTAATATATGTTTGTATGTATTTCATGTAATCTTGACTTGTTTTAAGTGGCATCCTGAATGTCCTATAAACATATTTTTTCTTATATATATTCTTTATTGCACAAACACAGTAGAAAATTTTCACATAAAAAATAGTGTACAAAGGCGAGCTTATCTCTAGAAGAGAACTCTTCCAGCCAACCTAATTGGTGAGAAATAGTGTACGAGACGGTAAGAGAGAATTGCGCACAACGTAAGAAAATACCAAATAGGAGAAGGGCTTATATTATTAATACTTAAATATAATGGAATAAAAATAAAATATATACTAACATATATAATACATATAAACGAATTTAATAAATCATACATACATAATATATAATTTGCTCATTACAGTTGAGACAGGTAGTATTCTTTGACTCTATTTTTTTCTATTCTATTTTAATAAACACTAACACAGTCATCACCAAGACTTTTTCAGTTATCGAGAAACATCCTGTATTTTTAACCCCAAACAAAAAAGAGAGGTGAAGTTTGACGTGTGTATCTGTGTATGGCAGCTCCTAAACAGATGGACCGATTTCGATGCGGTTTTTTGTTTGAAATCTGACGTGATCGAGATGGTTCTTAACTATCGAAATTGTTTCATTCGTTTAAGAGCTATGATGCCACATACAGAGACAAACATATATATACACAGTTTTTTTTAACAGCCCATATACGTCCCCTTCGAAACATGAAAGGGGATTTAGGCCATAGTCCACCATGTTAGCCCATGCGGGTTGGTGAACACGAATTTTCGCAGACGTGCGGGTTTCATCACGATGTTTTCCTTCACCGCTGGAGCAAGTGATAAATCAATGAAAAATCCGTATATATATCCGAAAAGACGAATTTAGTGGTACAGTCCCGAACCAGGGGTTTGAACCCGTAACCTTACGGTTACAAGTCTGGCTCATTACCAACTGAGCTATCACCGATATATACACAGGTACACAAATCAAACTTATAACATCCCTCTTTTTTTGTCGGCGATTATAAATAGCCATAATTGTCATTCTACCGCCATTGACGGCCGGTTTGGTCGAGTGGTAGTGGCGCTGCCTCTTGATCGGCGGGTTCTGGGTTCGATTCCCAGTCGGGGCAAACATTTGTGTAAAAAGCAGATGTTTGTTCTCGGGTCATGGGTGTTTGTGTTTGTCTTTATGTGTGTTCCGAGGGACCCACGATACAAGGGAAAACCTTAGTGTGGGCCTTTGAATGTGTAGCGTTTATTTTTATTTATTGATAAGTGAAATAGACAGCCGGAACCAACATCTTAACGTGCCCTCCGAAGCACGGAAACGCTCGTGATAAATTTCCACTTTTGTTCACCCATCACGTTCCCTGCCTCTGTGTACGTTGCTTAACCTCACTCGTTGCTTATAGATTTTGTTATTTAGTATAACATTTAAAAAAACAGGTCAACATCTTAAAATTAAATAACAATAACTCAGATTGAGTCGTTAACCGGTATCTGGGGAATGTGACGTCACAACCCAAGTTTATCGGACTTAACCTCCCGCAGAACCAGTTTCGCGGTCATTTGAACTGAGTGTTGTTAGCGAGAAAATGTTGCTTAAGTTTTGGGTAGTTACTTAGACTCATTAGAAAGATTTGCATGCCAGGCAGTGGCAATATGACAGAGAACTACATTTTAAAACAGGTCCTCCATCTTTGTACTCGTATTCTGCAAATAAATGATTTGATTTGCTAATCCTTTGCAGTTTTTTACATGGTTGGTAATTTTCTATGACTTGCTTGGTATTTTAATGGCCGGTTCTGTATTCGATTTATATTCAAGTCAAATGTTTGCTGTAAACAGCGTAACAGAACACAGGGGTTCTGTGTCTTTAAACGTCTTTAAATTAAATGTTATAATTGCTTATAATGAAATTTAGAACATAATTTAGATATTATTGTTTATGTAGGTAGGTATTAAATTGAATTTAGTGACCTAAGTAGTGTATTATTGGGCATTCTAGACCACCTCCGCACTCACAGCCGTACAGCTCACTCCGTTCGCTTCCCGGCTTCGCTCCGGTGATCTAGTATACCCAATAATACACGGGAGTTCGTTGTCTAATTTAAACCAATGAGGTGTATCATCGTTATATATTTAAACTAGTGTAATTTAAAAAAATCTCATTTTCAAAAGACAAACGCTTCAGTACGTTAGTTATGAAATTTGTAAAACAAAAACAATTACTAACACTTGGTGAGGTGTACTCACCTAGTTCATACTATAAGGAAATGCGTCATGGAACACTTTTACCTAATACAATACGTTGTATTATTTGCGGTCCCTCTAATTGCGGAAAAACGAATTTGATGGTAGGGCTTTTGTTGCATGAAAACGGTCTTAGATTTAATAATTTATATATTTACTCTAAATCTCTCTTTCAACCAAAATATGTTTACTTAGAAAAAGTTATAAATTTGGTGCCAGAAGTTTCTTTTTTTAAATTTCACGAAAATGAGAAAGTGTTGTGTTCTAGTGAAGCTAAACCCAATTCAATTATTGTATTTGATGATGTATCATGTGAAAATCAAAACAATATTCGCGATTACTTTGCGATGGGAAGACATAAGAATATTGATTGTTTTTATTTGAATCAGACATATACCAAAATTCCGAAACAACTAATAAGAGATAATGCAAACTTGCTTATTTTGTTTAAACAAGACGATATAAACTTAAAGCATGTATATGATGAACATGTTTGTTCTGATATGACGTGGTTTCAATTTCGTAATATGTGCGCAACAGTGTGGAAGGACCAACACAGCTACATAGTAATTAACAAGGATTGTGAAAAAAACAAAGGTTGCTACAGGAGAAAATTTGATACATTTATTATTTTTGAGTCATGAAACATATAATAACCAGTATCACATCTTACCTATCATCATTAACATAATCGTAACAAAAGAGGTAAGACCGGAAACGAATTGGTAATGGAACAAAAATTAAAAAAACAGTTAATTAAATCAGCTGAAAATGTGAAAAAGAAGGTTGAACTGATGAAAAGTGCAAAAAATAATAGCAACCAAGTTTTAGAAAATTTATTTAAGCCTATCACAGAGCCATTAAATCAAATGTGTAAAAATAACACTCAAAAAAGTGTTAACTTTAAAAAAGACTACTTTGACAAAAGCACTGAGTATTTTGAAGAGGAAAATAATGAAACTGGGAGTGAACCTGAACATTCTGAAGATAGCAGTAAAAACATCAATCTTACTCCGAAGTCATTTGTACCTACTGTTGTGAGCTCTCCACCGAGTTCTGATACATCAACTGCTTCTTTTAAATCTATAAGTCCGAAGAGAGAATCACGGTCATGGTCGCTTTCATCAGATGTCATAAAGGATGTACCTTTTGGTCTTCGTTCAGATCGTGGAAAGCTTATGATGGGTAATACAAGAGTATTCGATGGAGAGAATATTATTAGTATAGGTGGTAAAGTTTATAAGAAAACTCCAGGTCTGATGGATTTATTAACAAAAACTAAACCAAATATAAAAGTTCTAACACAAAATGATATATTAAATTATAAGCAGATTTTAGTTGAAACAAACGCTCATAGACGTGATTATGATAGCAAAAAACCTATAAAGAGTAATAAAGGCACAAAATACCTTCATATAATAAAACCTCTATTCAAGTTAACAAGAAGTGACATCAGTACCAGTAACGAGAGTTTGGCTGAAGGAAAAGGATTGCATGTTCTTAAAAAAGTGAAGAAAAATAGCGATTTTATTTACTGGGATGATCCTAATGAATTAGTAGAAAGATTACAATTGCTTATAGCCTCCAAAGACGCTGGCAACACAGGGTTAGACAATGAAATACTATCCATTATAGAAGAGCTACGAGAGGCAAATATAATTAAGCTTTGATGATAATAAATTCATTTGATCTCGAATTTTACTAACAGCTACATCTGATTAAAAAATGAATATTGACAAATTCGGTCATCACGTACATAAACGTTTACGTCTACCGAATCATCTCGATGTATCATCAGATATACTAATGAAATCTGAGTTAGGAGTATATGATTTAAAACAAAATAGACTGCAAGGTTTGATTTCTCCAGTATCTGAAAATGATGCAGTAAATAAAGGATATGTGGATTCAATGTTAAAATACTATTGTACAAAGAAAGAAGTGCAATCGATAATTGAAACTGCTGTAGAGACACATCTTAAACTATTTAAAGCAAAGCTTCATGAAGCTTTAACACAAAGCTATTATTCAAAGCTAGAGATCGATCGTATGCTTCTCAAATTATCACCAGTTAAAAAAAATGAGTAAATTGTCTGTGGTTAACGAACTTCATAAACCTGCAAGGAAAAATTTTCTTCGACGTCGTACTGTTATAAAAGGAATCGATGATTTGTGGCAAGCTGATTTGATCGATATGCAAAAGTATGCTAGAGAAAATAAAGGATACAAATATATACTCGTTGTGGTCGATACACTGTCTAAATATGTGTGGTCGAAACCATTAAAAACTAAAGGGAAAGAAGAAATAGTTAAAGCAATGGAATCGATTTTAAACGAATCTAATCGATATCCTCGTAACTTACAGACGGACATGGGGAAAGAATTCTACAATTCATTGTTTAAAAATTTAATGAAAAAATACACTATTAACCATTACTCGACTTACTCTACAAAAAAAGCAGCAATAGTAGAAAGATTGATTAGAACTTTAAAGTCAAAGCTTTACAAACATTTTAGCTTTCAAGGTAAATATTCGTGGTTAGGAAACCATCTGAAATCCATTGTTGATGAGTATAATAACAGTGTGCATCGCATAACCAAGTACAAGCCAAGTGATGTAAACTCTCAAAATGAATACATTGTTAAAGGAAATATTCATGAATCATACTTTAGAAACAATACGCATCGAAATAAATATAAGATTGGGGATCAAGTACGTATTAGCAAGTATAAAAGTCAATTTTCTAAAGGATATACCCCTAACTGGTCTACAGAAATATTTAAAATCATAAAGGTCAACAACACAAACCCTGTTACTTATTTTATTCAAGATAAGAGTGAAAATAAAATACTTGGAGCATTTTATGAACATGAATTACAAAAAACTAAATGTCCTGATATATACCTTATTGAAAAAGTTATCAAACGAAAAAATAATAAACTTTTTGTTAAATGGTTAGGCCTTAGCGAGAAACAAAATAGTTGGATTTCTGTAGACAAACTAATTTAATATAAATCAGATCATTATCAATGCAATATTCATTGATATAATATCAATGAAGGGAGCAGGACTTCTTAATAATATTTTAAATAATTTACCTGTAGAGCTACATTTACCCGGATATCAATATTGTGGTCCCGGTACAAAACTTCGCAAACGTTTGCTGCGAGGCGATAGAGGTATTAATCAGCTAGATACTGCTTGTATGCATCACGACATTGCATACTTAAACAAAGACATAAAAGCGCGCCATAAGGCAGATTTAGACTTAATAAACATGGCTAAAAAAAGGCTTCGGTCCAAAGATGCTAGTAAAAGAGAAAAAATAGATTCCTGGTTGGTAAAAAATATCATGAAAGCCAAACTGAAAGTTGGGGCTGGCGTTCATACATTTCGTGGTGTAGTGAACAAAATACGTTCACAGTTAAAAATGCTGAAAAATAAAGATAGCACTCACGCAATAAAGATTGCGTACGCAGCTGCTAAAAAATTCTTCAAGAATAAAAAAGGATTGCGCATACCTCGAATAATTACTATTCCAAAAACTGGTGGAATATTGCCTCTCATTCCTATATTTGCTGGGCTGTCAGCATTAGGCTCGTTAGCTGGAGGAGCAGCTGGAATTGCTAAAGCTGTTAACGACTATAAAGTAGCTAAAAAAAACCTTCAAGAGTCAGAACGACACAACAAGATTATGGAATCAATAGCCATTGGTAAAGGACTGTATATTAAACCTTACAAAAAAGGATGTGGATTGTTTGTTAATTCAAAAAACTGAAAAAAAGGCTACCCAGGCGAGCACTTACTAATATTGACATTTTGAAACATTCTCAAAATATTCCTTTTTTTAGAGGTGTCTTTATGAGAGACACTTTACCAAAAAAACCAAATAAAATGGAATGCGGCGTCATTAATCTGGATAGCGTCAATAATTCAGGCACTCATTGGGTAGCGTATGTAAAAATTTATAACTATTGTGAATATTTTGATAGTTTCGGAAATCTGAAACCTCCCCTAGAATTTTTAAAATACATGAATAATTTACCAGTTAATTATAACTACAATCAATATCAACATTTTAATACATCTAACTGTGGACATCTATGTTTAAAGTTTTTGAATGAATTTTGGGATTGTAAAAGAAATAAATGAATTTAAAATAATGTTCCAGTTGAATGTTTTTATTTCAACGATGGCTTTCACACTGTCTATAACAGATAACAAATCTATTCTCACTACTAATTATTCACCTCCTCTAGAACTAGATGGTGAATACGAATGTGCACTGTTATATTTCTCCACCTTTTACTCAATACCGAATGTTGATGCAAAAAACAACAAGTTTTACTACGGTGATAAGGAAGTTCTCGAAATACCAGAAGGCTCCTACGAACTTCATGACATCAGCGATTTTTTGCGATCGCATGTTAAAGGTTGCACTTTAAGATTGTCTTCAAATAATAATACTTTAAAGGCAAATTTGCTGTGTACCAAAGATGTTCACTTTGAAAAAGAAAACTCATGTGGTAATTTATTTGGTTTTGGGAAAGAGATCTTGAAGGCAAATATATTACACGAATCTCGTTATCCTGTCAGCATTCTACCAACAACCATTGTGCGAATAGAATGTGACATAATAAGCGGCTCTTTTGTAAATGGTAAACCTCAACATATAATATACGAATTTGCACCAAACGTACCTCCAGGCTATAGAATCATACAAACACCAAAAAATTTGATCTATTTTCCTGTGAACCAAAATTCAATTTCTGAAATTAATATAAGACTATTAGACTCCAATAATAACTTGATTAATTTGCGTGGTGAAGAAGTGCAGTTGTATTTACATCTTACAAAAAAATGATAGATTTTAATAATGAAGGTAAAGTTAATAAAACAACGAACAAAATACAAAACCATGCTAGTGTGAAAACGGCTCCTCTTAAAAGAAGACATCCCAGAAGAAAAATTAAGCTAAATAATAGTAATAAGAAGTTTTTGAAAATTATTGGTTTATTAAAATGAATATTTTGAACGTGTTGGAATCTCCAGTAGTAGACAACAGTATTGAAAGTTTAGAATTACATTCATATAAGCCATACGTTACAAGTTTCAACAAAAATGATGAAATTCGAATACCTATTAATCAGCAAGATCTTTACGTCCTTCCTTCAGCAAGTTCATTGTATTTGGAAGGAATGGTGAAAGTTTATAACAGTGAGACAAAGCAAAAAGTTGAACGTATAAATTTTGTCAACAATCCTATTTTATTTCTTTTTCAAGAAATCAGATATGAACTTAATGGAGTGGAAATAGATAAAGTTAAAAATGTTGGTGTAACAACTACTATGAAATCATACTTATCGTTGTCAGAAAATGAATCAAAACTTGCTAAAGTTTGGGGGTGGTCCTTATCAGGCAACGCAAATGTAAATGGAGGAATGTTTTCAGTATCGATACCAATGAATAAAATCTTAGGCTTTGCAGAAGATTACAAGAAAATAATTATGAACTGCAAACATGAATTGGTTTTGTTAAGAAGCAATTCAAATTTGAATGCTTTGAAACTTGGCGAAAAAGAAGTATTAGACGATATAATTATAAATAAAATAGTTTGGCGCATTCCGCATGTGAAAGTGTCGGATCGCGAGCGATTAAGTTTACTAAAAAGTTTGGAAAGAGATCGAACGATAACATTAGCTTTTAGAAATTGGGATCTTTACGAGTATCCATTACTCCCAAAAACTCGAAAGCATACATGGTCCATAAAGACAACTTCACAAATAGAAAAACCCCGGTACGTTATCATAGGACTGCAAACTAATCGGAAACAAAATACGACAAGTTCTATGTCTGAATTCGATCACTGTAATTTGATTGATGTAAAAGTATTTTTAAATTCCACCTACTTCCCATACGAAAGTTTAAACATAAGTTTTTCCGATAACAAGTTTTCTTTATTATATGAGCAATATGCGAAATTTCAACAGTCATATTACGGACGCCGTGCAGAACCACTGCTGAGTTTGAAAGAATTTAAAGAAATAGCGCCATTGTTCGTTATCGACTGTTGTAGACAGCAAGAAACCTTAAAGGGTTCTATTGATGTAAGACTAGAAATTGAAGCCGATCAAGACATACCTGATCAAACTTCAGCGTATTGTCTCATATTAAACGATTGTATTTTTGAATATAGACCTTTAAGCAATATTGTAAGAAAAGTGTCATAATGAAAAACAACACTATTTTTGTCGATCTTCAAGGATTTAAAAATTCTAAAAATGTTTTTATTATAAAAGAATTCGCTTTATCGACAAGCGAATGGACACAAGTTTTCTTAGTGAAACCACCTTATGCATATACAACCCAAACTTCAGAAGAAAAAAGGCAAACGAAATGGATTGAAAAAAACCGTGGAATTTTTTGGAGCGAAGGGTTTATTGATTATCGCGAGTTTCAGCGAATCATTCCCATGTATTTAAAAGACCAAAACATTATTATCAAAGGTTGTGAAAAACTAAAATGGGTTAAGAATTTGTGTGACAATTGTAACTTAATAGAAATCGGAGATAAAGGTTGTCCAAACCTGAGGACTTTGCAAGAAAGGTATAAAGACTGTAATCTAAGCTGTGTTTATCATAAAAATCAATGCGCTCTTAAAAATGTTTGTTGCTTACGAAAATGGTATTATGACAACCATATGTATCAATTTAAGATTTTTGAAAATAAAATTGTACCTTAAAATTAAATCTCTGTTTATTTATTAAGTAACCCATTTTACATGTTTATTAACAATACCAATACCAACAAACCAACCACAATACCAATTTATAAATATTTAAGAAACTCTATAAAAAAGTTTATTTAGAAAAAGGCAATTACTAGAAATCATAATTTATTCATATTAGTAATAACATAAATTATCATTATAACAAATTAAACTAGACACTTAAAATCTAATTTTTGTTGAAGCTGTTGCAGAGTGAAGCACAGGTTTCAACAACGTTGATTCTGTCTGTAACAATAATTATTGAGGTTAACAAACATGAATTATCTAAAGTTATGTGGAAAATGTAGAATATAAACTTACTTACCTAAATATATCCACATTCAGTGCTTTTTCGTTCCTTTCTGCTACTTCTGCGCCAATCTGGTACATCAGCTGTGATGTCTTGTACAAAATATTATCATTTTCATCGTAAATTACATATTGAGACTTCAGTTTACTTTGCAATCGCACGGCGGTCTTATTATCTTGAGCTTTAATAAGTTCTATCCGAAGAATGTATTTAGGAATTTGATGATCCATTGTAGCCACGTAACTTGTTTGTGGTTGACTTAATTTTTCGTCAGACATTTTGTTATAGGAGCACACACAATTAACGAACTGAACACACCAAAATCAAGTTATGAAATGATATTTTTATTTTCAATCAAATAAAACCGCCGCACCGTATGCAAAAGACAATTGACACCCTGCTTCCCGCACCACCCGCTGCGCGTCAGGTCCCTCCGCTATCGCCTGTGACACATACGACACGTGTTCAACAAGTTCGAACCTGCATTTATGCAAAGTAAACACATACGGTACCTTACATTGAATGTTGGAAATTCTTCGATCGTCATGTTACACCGCAATATGTGAAAGTAATAAGTTAGCATAAGGTTTGTTGCAAAACCGTTTTTATTACAACTTAACAGAGTGCATCTGTGAGCTGGTTTCTGAATCTTGCTTCTAAAGAGATAAATGAAAGTCAAAATAATTCTATATTATTTCATTTATTATTTAAGTATATACTAAATTTACAAATACAAATTATTCTTGACTATGAAATAAAACATAAGGTAAAAAATAATCAAATCCAATAGTAACTAACTCATTCTCGGTTAAAGTACTACAATGATCAATTAACGTGGACTTTATATTATCAATCGTTCTAAATCGATGGTATCTAACAATTTCCTTAAAGTTTTCAATACTTTTAGGTATTTCATTGCTTAACTTGAATAAATGATTAAGATATAATATTATACAGTTATCAAAAGTTAAAATTGTTTTATTAATACTATTAATAAGCTTTGAATCGCAAAATTTTACGAAATAAAGAAAGTTATATACATTTTTTGTGCAACGATTTAGTATCTGTTTATACACATATAGTAATTCATCGAATGCAATCGAAATATTAGTTCCATAGTCACTTTCTGTTATTAATATTTTTGGTTGAAATTCTATTTCTGCCCATAATCCTAATATTATTTGTACACTCTTACGTTCGTATACCCTTTTCTCAATACATATGTCAGATAAATAACCTTTGTTAGTATTCATGTTCCTAATATTGAAATGTGTCCCCAAGCCTTAGTAGACACTTTGCTCTTCAAAATCAAACGCTTGTCATCATTGGATGATAGAGCAACCTTGTCAACACTGCGAGTAAACACTTCGTGTTTAATTGATTTAAATAAAACATTCTTTTTGCGCACTATTTTGTCTTCATATAAGGTATTTTTTGTAATCAGAAATTGTTAAGTCTCGCGTTACACATGTCTTTACTCCTTTAGCTCTCTTAATAACACTGTTACAAGTTTTGACACAATACAACTTTGACCGAAGGCCTACAAACTCTGTTATTTTTTGACCACCCATTTAATCTTTAAATAGTCCAGGAATTTTTTTGTTATGCAATGGTAAACTGAATTCATTGTCAAGACTATAGTTGCTTGTATCAAAATATTGCAGAAAATTTAGTTTAAGATCTTTATAGAAGTTCCGCGTTTATTTGTTACGGATGTTAACACATGCCTTTTTACTTTTTAAGGCTTTCGGTAGATCTATGAAAGTTGAACCGCGAAGAGGAACATATTTGTTAATATTGATTTCCAAATGTGAAGTGTTTACAAAAGTCCACCCGCTGTCTCGCTCCTCGAATTCCTCTATTTTAGTTTTCAAAGTACTTATAATTGAGGCAAGTAATGATTTGAAATCAAAATTTAAGTATAAAGCTATATTTCGAGTGGCAAAAGATTTCATTTCCTGAGTATCATTTTTAAACATCAAGAACATGCAAAATAATTCCAAATTTACTTTTATACAAGTATGCACACGAATAACTTCAGTTATTAACGACTCTAACTTATCGCTGATCGAATTCAAAAAAGATTCGACGGTGAATTCGTCTGTTTCCGCAGCAGCTATTCTATACGACACGATGCGAGATTGGAACGCTGAAGCTATCTTTTCAACGCCGGGGCTAACAAGTATACTTTGATCATTTTTTTTATGAGTTTGACTGCGCAAGTGACCTGTCCACGATTTGCTATCAACTGTTTTACTACACGCAGTACAGAATGGCATTTTGAGAGCAATCGGTAGAATTAATATCAGAAAGTGAAACTATGGAAGTATAAAAATAAGGAAACCGATGTAAGTAGGAATGTTTAAAATGTATCTACCTAAAATAATATGGAAGTAAAATAGCAATAATAGATATTGAATTAATTAAGTAGTTTTGTTTTTGTAAGTGAAAAAAACTGGTTCGCTTTTCTCAAAGAGTTTGTAGGCACGGGCTAAAAACTGCTGCAGGTTCTCCCATTCCTCCGTGTCCGCACCACACTCCAGGCGCACGCTGGTGAGGGCTTTTTTGTAGCGCTCGTCGTTAGGAAGCCCGTCAATGTCCCCGTTCTTGTAGACTTTTACCTCCACCATATATTCTCCTGAGGAGGCAACGGCACGGCGCACGTGCCCCGATGACACTCGGCTTATAAAAGTGGACGGGGGGCGTGGGGATGCTTTTGATGAGCTGCAGGCCCGCTCTTCGCATGAAATGATGGTAAAAATGTCCTTCTTGGTCTTCTTTACCGACCTGCAAACAAAAATTAATGCATTTATTTTTTTAATAAAAACCATAGGTTAACTAATTTAAAGATGGTTAAGTATCTATCGAATTTATGAGACGTATCTACATTAATCGTTAAGCCCCTATTTCTCGTACAGTAATTATAGAAACTAAAAAACAACCAATTGCGAGTCTACCTTTATCTATAAAAAACGGCAAAAAATCATGTCTATTTATATGGGAGCCCCTTAAATATTTATTTTATTCTACTTTTAGTAATTGTTGTTATAGCGCTAATAGAAATACATCATCTGTGAAAACAACTGCCTAACTATCACGGTTCATGAGGTACACCACGGTGGCAAACGGACAGACAGACGGACGGATGGACGGATAGCGGAGTCTTAGTAATAGATCCCGTTTTTTAGCCTTTGGGTACGGAACCCTAAAAACATAGCCCATAACTTGTTGAATGTTTAAATATCGAGAGAACGATTAAAGAACATTGCTGCATTCAACTACACCTTAAGTGGCAATTACATTTTAAAGAAGCAATGTATGTATGTATTTAATTGGTCTTTGAAATCAACCCATCGAAATCAATGAAAATTACATAATAGAGCCCTTTGTTTAGATCAAAACTAAATAACTTCATGTAAAAATGTTCAATACTCACTGTTCAGCAGGATCCGCCTTCCTCTTGTTGGAGCTTCGACGCTTCTTGGTCTCCGAATACTCTGAAGCCGTGAAGTCGTTGTTGTATTCAATATCAGATTCACCCCTGTAAACAAAATAAAAAATGACAGTAAGTTAAAAATTAATCGTGTGCTGAACTGCGTTAATATAACTCATTAAATAAATAGAAAAAATACTTGTAAATTAAATGTGTAAAAATTTAAATACTTACTAACATTTTTGAAATGATTTAAGTCTTGACACTTAATGCACTTCAGGAACTTGTAGCACTGGAGGAACTTGTAGCACTGGAAAAACTTGTAGCACTGTAGAAACTTGTAGCACTGGTTATCACTGAGCACTTGTTTTTTATTTAAAAAACTCGAAAATAATGAAAATTTTGACGAAAAAATGGGTTTATAAGTAAATCAATTTCACTTTGTCAGCGTTAACGTTGACATTTCAAAATACAGTAAACGATGGTTATCGTTCACGTTAATTAGAACCTAATCGTAAGGTGTTAACAATGAAAATCAATCAACATTCTTACCACCTATACTACTTTATAGTTCAATCAATATTCGTCGCCTTTGTTAATGCCGGTAAAGGCGAATGCTCATTGTTAACCGAACGCGAACATTCGCAGGGCGAATGGTAAATTTAACAAGGTAGAGAACTACATTACAAGATTTGAGAATTCATTTTGTGTTCAATTATATGACGCATTCATTGCACACTTTGAGATAGAGGGTTGGAGGAATTTGTATAAGAAATATGATGTATAAAATTAATTCAAACATGACAGCATACAATTCGGGTGATGCGAACAGTGAGCCATCACCTTTATAAAGAACCATGTTGCAGCAAAACTATAAACCAAATAAGTCATACATTTTTGTTTGAATTTTAAAATACTGATGCGTAAAACGTTAGACTTAACTGCCGATTACGTTAATACTCAATTTAGGAAACTTCGAAAATATATAGTTTCATTGTTACTAAAACTTATATGATTGTTAAAAAGGTACTTCAGCGATATAAAAATATGACTGCGTGAAGTTACTTTAAAAAAATATTAACGAAACGTTATTCGTTTATTTATTATGCATTTTGTAAATTATATTAACACAGTAATATAGGTAACTTAGGAAAATATTGTTTTTAATTAACTATAACATAAAGTAAACAAAAGTATCAGGTAGTCAACTATCCGTAATGCTGATTTCACAAATTGATATAGTACAGGAGTTACCATGTTATTTTATTCGTTTTACTTTCTAGCATCGTAAAGTTAAAATAACACTTTCAATGTAAGTTTTACTTATCGTAATGATAATGAGCAGTAACAGTTTGGTGAGTAATTAATGAAAATAGAAATAATTTAAGGGAAAAAATCAACATGAATGAGATTAAGCCTATGACTTTGGGTTAGCTATCCAATGGTCTAAACTAAACCAATTATCCTTGTGGTCAAGCCGTGAATTGTCTAATTCTTTAACGCACAATTTGTAGCGCGGTAGAATATCAGAAGATTTATTTCTAGAGTCGTGAGTACAAATGTCTTTTACGGTGAATATTTTTCTTGACATTAATTTCTTTTAGAATATTTCTCAACGCGGGAAGCGTTTTAAAAATATTCAATTATAGGTACTTATTTTACTGAAATAATGTAAATTTTACTGAAATGTGTGTTATTTTACTCAAAAAATGTCTCACCATTACACATTATGTTCCAATAACCCTCATCATTTGTGTCAAACATGGCGTGTTACCACGTCGCGCGATTGTTTACGTCGCTTGCGATAGTAATCTCGTACACCAGGTGTACGTACATTTGGCGTGCGAAGGCTAAGTGGTTTTCTAGAACTACTGATGCACTGCCTACCCCCTTAGGGATGACAGGCGTGAGCCTGTAAATTTAACTTACAAAAATGATAGCAGGCTCTTACACTAACTTGCTCGTGGGAAAAAAATGACGTCAAGCTCATTCACTACCAGGCTACGAAGGCGTTGGACGCAGTTTGGTGCATTTATAGTTCTTTATTTTTTAATGTAGATTTAAGAGTGATTTACTTAACAAAAATGTTAAAGTGATTTTAATCGGGAAAATTTGGTAAGTACCTACATGCATTTTTTAACGATTTTAATTGTATTTTTTAGTTCAAAATTGTGTAAACTCATTTAAATATTTTAATTTCAACATGGTAAAAAATTTAAAATTAATCACTAACTTTTTAAGTTCAAAAATTGTGTAAAATCATTGCAATATTTAAATTAAAGTATAACAACAATTGCGATTTGTTTGCTATTTTGGTTCAAAATTGTGCAAGCTAAATTGAATATATTTAAATTACAGCATGATAATAATAATAAAATTAACTCACTTTTAGTTATAAAATTGTGAAAATTCATTTAAACATTTTAATTGTGATTTTAATTGCTATTTTTCATCAAAATTGCATAAACTCATTAAAATATTTTAATTACAACATGGTAATAATTGGAACATTAATTGCTAACTTTTTCAGTTCAAAAATTGTGTAAATTCATTTAAACATGTTAATCGTGATTTTAATTGCTATTTTTTCAATAAAATTGCATAAATTCATTTAAATATTTTATTTACAACATGGTAATAATTGGAACATTTAACGCTAACTTTTTCAGTTCTAAAATTGTAAAAAACCATTTAAAATAAAACTTTCATAAAAACTGTTATTTTAATTGGAATTCATTTCAGTTCAAAAATTGCGTAAGCTCATTTTAATATTTAAATTACAGCATGTTATAATAACGAACGTAATAGCTCACTTTTTACAGTTTATAAATCGTGTAAAATTAATACAAATCGCAACATAATAATAATAATTACATATTTATGGTAAACTCGAAATTCTATGAAGGTATAATATTTTTATTATTATCTGTTTCAATTTATTTTATATCATATTATAAAGTTTAGCAAGATTTTTTGGTATACAGTCGTTGTATCACAAACGTACCTATAAAAAAATTCGTATTTTAATGAATTCAACGTAAAACTATAGAATTTCGTTCTGTAGAAGCATATTCTAGAAATATAATTATTTATATTTAAAGTTAGTTTATTTGTTTTAGGCTGTACTTCTTTTTCAAGACATTCAATGGTGTTGGTAAATCCAGTTAAATTGCTATTCACAGGTAAACCATTTAGTTATTTAAAATTGAGATTTTGTATTATTCATTGCATTTATTTTAGTTTTCTTTTATTTTCAGATTCGTCATATACTGCTGCCAAGAAATCGTGTTTCATCTAACTTCATTCCAGCTTTGTTTGTGTATTTAATTTAATTTTATAAAAATAAGAATAATCTTCCATGACTGTTGTAAGAAAGCAACAGTTCATTCCTTGTGTAAAACTTTATTTCCCATAATACCCCCAATCCCATCTGGTAACCAGGTAAAGGTAATGGTAATGGTAATGGTAATTATGTGTTGGTATGGTAATATTGAGTAAGTATTTAGAGATGGGAGCACATTAGTTACTTAAATAGCGATTTTAGTTCTTGTAGACTCATTCTAATTTAATATAAATATGTAGGCAGGAATTAGGAATGCAACCGGTGGGTTGGATCTTACCACGGGCTCCCAGCGAGTTACCACGGGGCTCGCAGCCGGTATGCTTTAGGGTCGGTGGGTTGGATCTTACCATGGGCTCCCAGCGAGTTACTTACCATGGGGCTCGCAGCCGACGAGTTAGGAATGCGGTCGATGGGAGGTTCTTACCACGGGCTCCCAGCAGGATACTTACCACGGTTCCAGCAATCGAACGTATTAGGGTCGGTGGGTTGGATCTTACCATGGGCTCCCAGCGAGTTACTTACCATGGGGCTCGCAGCCGACGAGTTAGGAATGCGGTCGATTGTTAGACAACGAACTCCCGTGTATTATTGGGTATACTAGATCACCGGAGCGAAGCCGGGAAGCGAACGGAGTGAGCTGTACGGCTGTGAGAGCGGAGGTGGTCTAGAATGCCCAATAATACACTACTGACCTATTTTGATTTTATAATTGTTTGATAGTCAAATTAAAGTTATAATCAAAACTAGTTCAATAAAATGTTACCACTGACACTAAATTAAGTTATTATTGTCACTTACATAAAAATAGTATATAATTACATCTTCTTTATATATATATATATATATATATATTAAAATACAAATCCTAACTCACTGACTCATCAACGCCCAGCCCAAACCCAAAGATTCCTTTACAACGAAGGCAAGGAACAAGGAAGGATTTTACAAAATTTCCATGGGAACGAAATCTCGGGCATCTCCTAATAAATAACGAGACAGAGAAAAGAAAACTGTACAGAGGCTAGCGCATCAGGTTACTCCATTTCCGTTCCAAAACCGCTCTTATCACAACAGCACAGGGGCACTATTTTTGAATCACTCGCCTCGTTTCGAGCGATATCTTTTATTGATTTGCGCGGATTCTATTGATTTCCGAACTTTTTATCAATACACTTCAGCGAAAAGGTCTTCTCATGGAATTAAGTAGTTCAAAATTAAAAAAATCAATATCATCGACGCAAATCAACGAAAGATATCGCTCGAAACGAGGCGAGTGATTCAAAAATAGTGCCCCAGGTTGCACCCTCACGCGATCGAAGTCTCGGGAACAGCTAGTAATAAATGAAATAAAAGCAATATTAAACCGGAATTTTAAAAATAATCCGCTAAGAGGAAAATAGGGTAAAAACTCTCATAAATTGGTATTACCGAAGGTTTTCCCTAAATGTAAATTCTGTTTATAATCATCTGCTATGCTGAGTCAGTCCGTTTGTTTACTCGACCAACGAAACATGATTTTGTCGACGATTTAAATTCTAATCCTTTCTAGTCATTTTTTTTTTGTTTTTAGACAATTGTTAAGTGTAAGACTGGCCGAATGTAGTGTTTAAAAAATATAGTGACAAAAAAATGATGTTTATTTGTTTATTACTTTTGGCGGTAGTTGGTGAGTGTTTTTTGTGTTTTTTTTTTGGTATTCTGTACGTAAATGGCCTTTTTATAATCTGAACGGCACGACACGGCAATACAAAATTTGAATTACCATTTCTTCTTATGTTCTCAGCTTCTAGCACTTATTACTATTACATAGGAGGCAATGGTATTACAATTTTGCCGTGCCGTTTTTGAATTATAAAAAGGCCCAATAGAGTAGTACTTTAAAATTATGGTAGATGAATATTTTGTTATTAATGTTATTATATTTAAATTGAAGCTTCTTCACCTCTTAAATAGCCTGGTATAAATAGTTTTTTAATATCTTTAAGTTACAAAGATATTAACGTTCAAAACTCTCAATTAGACGGAGAGGGAAATACAAAACCGGCGACGTCACTGTTGAGTACAGCCTTAAAAATTCCATGCAAATATTCGTTTTGTTAGAAAAAGATAGATGAAAATGTTTGATTGGCTATAAGTTTTTTATTTATCGACAAATTTCAAATTTCACTCCGAATTCTGTTATTATATTATGTTTATTAATATATTATCTTACTAAATATACAACCTGTTCCTTTTGATATCCCATAACTCCAGCGTATTAATGAGACCACGTAAATGAATCAAATAGCATATACATTATATTTCAATGATTAATAATTTAAAATAAAAAACATATACAAAATAATTCGGTAAAAATGTGAATTTCCTGTAAAACACCTTTATGTAAGAAAAAAAAATTTGCGCAAATTCCACCATTTTCACACAAAAAGCTGAAAAAATGCATTTTTGTTGTCGTTTCCGTCACGTTTTAACAAATTTCAATTTAAACAAAATTAATTGACTGGAATTTAAAATTCAGATTTAGCACTTGCTCATCTGAAAATTATATCCCTCCATGTGTCTCAAGTACGCTTTTATAGCTTCTCAAACAGACCTCTTTTGTCTGAAAAATCATGTAATATCCCTAGACAGTGTTGATGTGTGTACTTAATTTTCGCTAAAGACATAAAATATATATAGGTTTAAAATAAAACCTAAAATATAGGTTTTTTAACCAGCCCATAACGTCCCCACCGAGGGGCACAGGCCTCCCTTCGAAACACGAAGGAGATTTAGGCCATAAGTCCACCACGCAGGCACAATGCGGGTTGGTGGACCGCTCGTCTTTCAAAAATGAATTTTCTTGGACGGGCGGGTTTCATCACGATGTTTTCCTTCACCGTTGAGCAAGTGATAATTAGAAATCCGTACATAAATCCGAAAAGATGAATTTAGTGGTACCGGCCCGCACCAGGATTTTAACCCGCGACCTTCGGATTACAAGTCCGCTCATTACAAACTGGGCTATGATGTAACGTTTGAATACGTGACTCGAAAATGGAAAGGTACAACTTTTGTGATAGTCGTTAAGGTTCACAATTAGTGTGATGAGCTATTGCAAATAGCTCTTATTGGCTATCACGAAAGTTGTGCCTTTTACTGAACACAGTCACATATCTCCTACTAAGGTCCGTAATTAATAGAGAATCAGTTTTATTTAAAGTGAAAATATATGACACTAATTATGACGACGTGAATACTGCGATCTCAAAGGTAGTTGAATGGTTCACTGTAAATAACCTACTCTTGAACGAGAAAAAAACCAAATGTGTTAAATTTACCTTGCCCAACGTTAAGCAGGTTAATACCAATGTACAGGTTAGGAATAAAAACCTGGACGTTGTAGAATCTAGGACACAAAGCTTCGATGGGGTCCTCATATTGACTTACGCACTTATCCGTCATATATCGGACGTTGAAAGAGTTGAAACCGCGAGAACCGTATATTTCAGTTACTTCCACAGCCTAATTTCATACGGCATTTTACTGTGGGGTAATGCTGCCGACATCAATAAGATCTTTGTCCTGCAGAAAAGGGCTGTTCGCGCGATTTATCAAATGAGATCTAGAATGTCTCTTAAAAATAGATTTAAGGACATAGATTTAAGACATTTGCGTCCCAGTATATATTTCATAATCTTTTATATGCAAAGAAAAATGAACTATTGTTCAAGAAAAATTTTGATAGGCAGGCACAATGTAAAAACTAGAAGCAAACATAACTTGGATTTACTAGACAGTCGTCTCCACAAAGTAACAAACTCTTTTATGGGTCAATGTATACGCTTCTACAATAAGATTCCCATTTCCCATGTGTACCTATTCAAAACCAAGTTCTAGAAAAATTTAAGACAATAATTAAACAAAACCTTTGTAAAAAGGGCTATTATAGAATTTCTGAATATCTGTTAGACAAGCAACCATGGGAATGAATTGCTCAGCTCCAGAGTTATTCAGATATTAAGTCAATTAAAATTAGAAGTAAGAAAATTTATATGATTGACTTAAAAAGAGCAACCCTCGGAGTTTCTTGCCTATTCTTCTCCTGAGGAAGACTGCACCTTTGCGAATAGGCGCAAAGTCAAAAATGCTAATGTAATTCACTATTTTGCTCAATGATTTATATTGATTTTGCTAATGTATTTTTATGACATTTTCAAGCAGCACTTTGTATGTTCTATGAAATAAACATTTTTGAGTTTGAGTATTACAGAGCGCTCAGACTTTGGTCTATACTTGAGTAGCAATCGTCTTTTTCATTTTGATAGTGAGAAAAAGAGACAATCAATACTTAAGTATAGATCAAGACTTGAGTCTCCTTCTTTATTACGGGCATTAATGTTAGTTTAATCTGTTTACTCATTAAAATACCATCAAATTTCTTGTTTCAATGACGTCAAATAAAGAAACAAACATAAAATATTCATACAAAATGTTTGTCCATAACGGGATTCGAACACTGCTAAAACCGTTAAATGCAATGTGACCTGTCTTTGTGTGCAATAATTTTTATTTTTAAAATATTGCACCCTGACTTTGTAGGGGCCATTATTTATTACGTAAGACTAATTTTGCTAGTTTTTGATCCCCTCCCCCCCTATTATAAGAAAAATAAGAATAGGCCGACCGGGGCCCTGTTTTATTACGCAAGAATCTAATGGAAAAATGAATATACGTTTGGTTTGTTTTAATGTTTATTTTTCAAAGTAACAATTTTTAGAACTGTTTATACTTATAAAGCAGGTAAATAATTTTAATTTTTTAGTAGTGATAAAATTTGGGTTTAATCACTTTGCCCGCGTTTTTTCAAAGTATAATTTTATCTTTGCGCATTTTTGTAACCGACTTCAAAAAAGGAGGAGGTTTCTCAATTCGACCGTATATATATATATATTTTTTTTTTAATGTATGTCCGCGGATAACTTCGTCGCTTATGAACCGATTTTGATTATTCTTTTTTTGTTGGAAAGGGAGTATCCCAAGGGTGGTCCTCTGGTAAGGAAACCAGGATCTGATGGTGGAATCCTGAAGACATTGAGGGAAACTCTCGAAAAAATTGTCTTTTTGGGATTGAAGTCGGTGACTCTTACGTTTTTGACGTGGAGAATTATTGATCTTACGTAAGGACTATTGAGACTCCCTCTCCCACCCACTTGTAAGAAAAAACAAGTTATGGTCGACCCTCTCCCCTCCTAAATCGTCTTACGTAATAAATGAATGGCCCCTATCACTCCCGACATTCATCACATATTTAAGTACGTAACTCTTAAACGGCTTAACCAATTTTGATCAAATATATCTAAGAACCATGTCAATTACGTCAGTTTTAAAAGGAAAATTCGCATCGAAATCTGTCCATTCGATTAGGAGCTACGACGCCACAGACACACACGTCAAACTTATATTCTTTTGTCGGGGGTTAAAAAGTCACGTTGCTACATGCTGACGTGAATGAAGGACAAACAAACACACTTTCACACTGTTATCCTACCTACTTTCTTATTGCATGGCGTGAACCGATTTGGACGCGGTTTAAAAAAAATTAAAAGCAGGTTTTCCAACGGTAATTCTTGGACATGTTTTATTAAAATCGTTTCGGCCTTTAAAAGTTACATACATACATACATGCGCTCACGCTCATAATCCCTAACGGGGTAGGCAGAGTATTTTTTTATGGGTATACGTTTCTATAATAAGATTCCCATGTGTATTCAAAATTTACCTTTGGATAAATTTAAGACAGTGATTAAACAAAAACTTTGCAAAAAGGGCTATTACAAAATTTCTGATTATCTGTCAGACAGGCAGCCATGGGAATGAACTGCTCAGCTCTAGAGTTATTTCAGATTTAGTTAAAATTAGTAAATAAGAAAATTTGTAATGCGATTTAAAAGAGCAACCTCAGAGTTTCTTGCCTGTTCTTCTCTGAGGAAGACTGCACCTTTGCGAATAGGCGTAGAGTCAGAAGGGTCAAAAGAACGAATGCGTATGTGTGTATTTAAATCGTTTAATGTATGTTTGTATGTATTTCATTGTAATCTTGACTTGTTTTAAGTGACATCCTGAATGTCCTATAAAATAAAGATTTTTCTATTCTATTCTATTCTATTCTTTTGTGGTTCTGGAACCAATGGTTCCAGTTTAACATAAATTGTGAGGATTATCAGATGGTACAAGTTGCATTATAGTGAGAGGTGGTCAGCCTTTCGCACATTATAAAGCAAAACTCTAGCATCCCGCCAAACAGCTTGCTGTGTTCCGTCGATGCCTTAATTGGAATTTGCGTGTATTACCGTGTGGTGATCGGTTGAGAATGACACCACCCCATCTCTTTCCGTGGGTGTCGTAAGAGGCGACTAAGGAAACACAAATGAGACCTGCCTCCTACTAATCCATCCCAGGCGACGACACTTCATTTTTTTCTGGATCTGAGGTGTCGTCCTATGGTCTCATGCGGTGTAGTAGGCTCTGTAAGGGGCCGTCTGGTTCGCAACCACCCTCCTACCGAAGTCCGACGCCAAACAGTTTGCTGTGTTCCGTCGGTGTGTGGGAGTACCAGTGCCATAATAGGCATTTTCTGGGTTAACTCGCTCCATCATCGACCTCATCTTTGACTTTATTGTCAAGATTGTGGTCAAGAGTTAACCCATCTTATAAAAAAAAACTTTGGGTTAACTCGCTCCATCGTCGACCTCATCTATGACCTTGATCAAGATTTGGGTCAAGAGTTAATCCATCTCATAATAAATAAATAAATAAATCCCTCTTCAAAAGTTGTAAGCTATTAATATCTACCTGCGTCTGTATTTTTGGGCTCATGAAACCCTTTAAAAGTTCGAGTGAATAGGCATCGTGTGGTGATCGGTTGAGAATAACATCATCCCATCTCTTTCCGTGGGTATCGTAAGAGGCGACTAAGGAAACTAAAATGAGACCTGTCTCGTAAGTAGGCAACGACACCTCAGTTTGTTTTCAATCTGAGCTGGCGTCTTATGGTCTCATGCGGTGTGGTAGGCTCTGTAAAGGGCCGTCTGGTTCGCGAACACCCTCCTACTGAAGTCCGATGCCAAATAGCTTGCTGTGTTCCATCGGTGCGTGGGACTACTGTGTCTTAGTTGGCATTTTCTGGGTTAACTCGCTCCATCGTCGACCTCATCTATGACCTTGGTCAAGATTGGGGTCAAGAGTTAACCCATCTCATAATAAAAAAAAGCAGGCTGCGAGGCGGTTGTGCCCATTTTGTATTTTAAAAAAAGGCATTCAATAAGTTTTTGTCATTTTTAGAAAACGCATGTCAGCCATCTTGGATTTCAAAATTGATGTCACTTTCGAAATCAGCACCCCCGGAAACCTATTAAACGACACCCATGACGGTTTTTTACAAACAATGCATGTCCACCATCTTGGATTTCAAAATGAATGTTTATTTGCGGAATCAGCACCCCGAAAACCTATTAAATGACACACATGTCGGCTTCCTCCGGCCTTCGCCCTTCGCGTCACTATTCTCCCAACTAAAATCCAAGATGGCGGATATGAAATACTTACGATGCTTGGTGACACTTCGGGCTTCGCCCTACGCGGAGCTCGGCCTTCGGCCTTCAGTTCTCACAAATTTTATTGTTTGTCCCCTTTATAAAACACCATGGAATGCAATAAATGATTGAGTATTAAACTTGATTGTGTTTAAGAGTAAACCCATTAGTTAAATTAAAAAAATAAACTGACTTCAAAAAGCCGAAAAATAAAGACAAAATCATATGTCCTACGTAGTATATACCTACTGATCTGTTTGAAGTCGGTGCGAAGGCAGCCTATCTAGCTTATTTTGATTGGCACCGACTTCAAACAGATTTGTCTTTATTTTTCGGCTTTTTGAAGTCAGTTTAATTTTTTTTCTTAAAAAGTTTGTTTATTTTTCCATTTTGTTAGTGTAAATAATACAAAGAACATGAGACATTGTAAGTGCCTATTTAATTCAAGGGTTTCCTTCGATTTCCATGGGATTCCATCATCAGATCCCGACATGGGGATAATAGGACCACCTCTGAAAAAAATATTTTGAAAATCGGTTCATAAATGGCGGAGAAATCGGTGAACATAAAAGACACACAAGCAAACATTTGCTTAAAGGGTGACTCCCACAATCCACTATACAAGTTGAAAAAGAACCTCCTAGCTTTATTGAAAATCCTGAACCAGTATCACTTACTGAACACTTTTTATTTTATTTTTTATTTTTTTTGGGTGGGGGGGGGGGGATTTTTTTTTTTAAACGTAGACACCACTCGAGCGCACCCCCTGAGCGCTACCCGCACCCCTCGCGTGCCTGGTGTAGTACTTATGTCTACATACGTTTAGGCAAAAAATGAACTATTCCCATTGAAAAAATATTTAAAAAATTTGTTTTTTTCATAAATGTGTTCTTTGAGTGATACTGCTTCAGGATTTTGAATATAGCTAAGAGGTTCTTTTTCACCCAGTATATTGTAAACCAGTTACTGAATATATTTTTTTTAAAGAAAGATATATACAGTCGAACATAGAACCTCCTCCTTTTTGGAAGTCGGTTAATAATTACAAATATCGAGTAATAGAACAATTTGTATTGTGCTATTGGTTTCTAAATAAACTAATAAACAGGTATTATTGAATAATATCTACAAGGTAAAGTTTGTAACAAGCTCTATTATTAATAAAGATTCAAATTTTTCCTCAAACAGACAGCAAAAAACGCGACAAATCAATTACCTTTACACGATGATGTAAGGGAGAGGTTAGCAAAAACTGAAATTCTGAACTCAGACTGAGCATCATTCTAAATGATTTTCTCTTTTTTTTCATGTTTTTTAAAATTGTTTATTCAAATACACTCAATTTTCTAATAATAACATAATAAAACACGAAAACCAGCAATGTGCATCGCATTCTGAGAGCGGCGCGGTATATTACGTAGCGCCAAAATATTTTATTTTATTTATTTTTATTAAAAGATGGGTAAACTCTTGACCTCAATCTTGACGAAGGTCATAGATGAGGTCGACGATGGAGCGAGTTAACCTAGACAATGCCTATAAGGCACTGGTACTCCGAGCACTGACGGAACACAGCAAGCTGTTTGGCGTCGGACTTCGGCGAGAGGGTGGTCGCGAACCAGACAGCCCTTCACATAATTTTCCACGTCAAAAAACGTAAGAGTCACCGACTTCAATCCCAAAAAGACAATTTTTTCGAGAGTTTTCCTCAATTTTTTCAGGATTCCACCATCAGATCCTGGTTTCCTTACCATGGGACCACTCTTGGGATACTCCCTTTCCAACGAAAAAAGAATAATCAAAATCGGTTCATAAACGACGAAGTTATCCGCGGACATACATAAAAAAAATATATACGGTCGAATTGAGAAACCTCCTCCTTTTTGAAGTCGGTTAAAAACCTACCACACCGCATGAGACCATAGGACGACACCTCAGATTTAGAACAAATATATAAAAAACAAAAAAAATATATTACTTGTAGTCGATCATAGTTATGGGTAGATTCCACCGTTTTTATTTCTAACCTGTCCCATACACACTGTATACATGTACCTCTATATTTGACTAAATGGTTTTTCTTGCATGTTATAAACTCATATACACCTATAATTGAGTGCGTTACAAAAACTTCCCAAAAAAATTTAACAGTTTTAATTCGTCAGTCAATTTAAGTTAATAGCTCTAGGGATTTCATGTTTGTAGATAGGTAGATAGATAACAGCTTTATTCACTCCAATAACACACATCAAAACACATAAACAAAGCAATAAGAAAAAGTTAAAAAATAAAAACAAAATTAAAAATAGTAAGAATCAGTCGACACTGAGTGTCACAGGAGTGAAGAGGCGCTGACTCAGCATTATGCTGCAGACAAAGACTACAGCGCTGATCTTCCGTCAGGACCTAGATGTAGTTTTAGCAAAACTGGCACAGTGAAGGTGAAAATTTGAAATAGAAGAGAGGTGATGTAGAGTAAGTAGGTATGTTGTATAAGAATGATATTATAATATTTAATGGGTAAAAAGGTAAGAAAGAATGGAAATTAGGTATGTCAATATAAGTATTAATTAAGTATAATGTATAATAGGTAAATTGGTAGAATGGGTGGTTTTTAGGAGCTTGTTTGTTTTTGGAGATCTAGCAACATTGATCTAATTTTTGATTTAAAATAAACTTTAGAAGTAAGAGGCGTCACTAATTTTCGGTAAGTATTTCATTGTATCTTTAAAAATATAACTCTAAAATAAAAATGTTGTATCTTTCCCGACACTTTCAAATTATCACTTGCTCAACTGTAAAGGAAAACATCGTGATGAAACACGCCCGTCCAAGAAAATTCATTTTCGAAAGACGAGTGGTCCACCAACCCGCATTGGGCCAGCGTGGTGAACTATGCCCTAAAATCCCCTTCGTGTTTCGAAAGGAGGCCCGTGCCCCTCGGTGGGGACGTATGGGCTACTACGCACAATTATACAGGGTGATAAAAAACCTCCAAGCTATATTCAAAATCCTGAACCATTATCACTTACAGAACACTTTTTGTTATTTATTTTTTTCGGCGGATTATTTTTCCTAAACGTAGACACCACTCGGGTGCATGCACCCCCCCCGAGCGCTATACCAGCACCCCTCGCGTGCCTGGTGTAGGAGTAATATCTGCGTTTAGCCAAAAAAGTGTTCTTTGAGTGATACTAGAATAGAATAGAATAGAAAAAATCTTTATTTTATAGGGTATTCAGGATGCCACTTAAAACAAGTCAAGATTACATGAAATACATACAAACAAACATTAAAGGATTTAAATACATACATACGCATTCGTTCTATTGACCCTACTGACTCTACGCCTATTCGCAAAGGTGCAGTCTTCCCCAGAGAAGAACAGGCAAGAAACTCTGAGGGTGCTCTTTTTAATCGCATTACAAATTTTCTTATTTTCTAATTTTAACTAAGTCTGAAATAACTCTAGAGCTGAGCAGTTCATTCCCATGGCTGCTTGTCAGTTACTCGTATGTAATCAGAAATTTTGTAATAGCCCTTTTTGCAAAGTTTTTGTTTAATTACTGTCTTAAATTTATCCAAAGGTAAATTTTAAAAATCCCAATTATCCAAAGGTAAATTTTGAATACACATGGGAATCTTACTGGTACAACCATACTAATATTAGCCTCTCCACAAAGATAAAGCTAAGTTTAGCTAATCCTAGGTTTATGTTCACATCTACCTTTAGCCGTTACTTGTGTATGATATTACAGTTTTAACGATTTATGCCAGATTGGCATAAAGCGTCAAAACTGATATTACCTACATCTGTCAGCATGAGGTTTTTGCACATTATTGTACAGTCAACAGCACATCAGGTTACCACAAACTGTCAAATTTCCCCAATAGATAGTAAACTCTAACGCTTTGATATAAAATTGAAAATCGATTGAAGAAATTTGACAGTTTTGGATAGCATGATGTGCCGTTGTCCCTGTACTTAGTTGTGTAACCGGGAATAGTAATGTATGAATGAACCAGTTGTGCCAAAGTAGTTGATCCAATGGGAAACCGTGCTCAAATCCTTGAGTAAGTTGATCTAAGTTATATTTAGTTATTTCCGTAGTTATTCACTATTGTTATTGTGGCGACTTTATTTTAATAATTACTTCTTAATGCTTTCTTATTTTGTACCGTTTTTCCTTAATGGATGAATCTTTGTGCGCTATTGGTGTCAATTCACTATTAATTGTGAAAACCTACACAGAGATGAGCCTAATGAACCAATATTGTAACAGGAAGGTTGTGGGTTCGGGCCTGTACTACTAAATTCGTCCTTTCCGAATTTAATAATAATAATAATAAACGCTACACACTCAAAGTCCCACACTAAGGTTTTCCCTTGTGTCGTGGGTCCCTTGGAACACACATAAAATCATACACAAACACCCATGACCCGTGAAAAAACATCTGCTTTTTACACAAATATTTGCCCCGACTGGGAATCGAACCCAGGACCCGCCGATCAAGAGGCAGCGTCACTACCACTCGACCAAACCGGCCGTATTTATATAGGGATTTTTCATTAATTAGGTAGGTATCGCTTGCATCTGATAACCCTCACAATTTGTGTCAAACGTGGCGTCAGGTGGTTCCCTTAAACCACTGATGCTCTGTCTACCCCGTTAGGGATTACACTAGGATTCTAACTGGTCATAATAAACTAAACAAACATCTACACAACATGGGCCTCACCGAGACCAAGTTATGTAGATTCTGTCATGAAGCCGACGAAACGTCTCTTCATGTAACCTGTGACAGCTGCGCACTGTACTGCAGCAGGAATCGGTACCTCGGAGGCCACAACCTGTCCTACCAAGACGTCAAGGATGTGCCCGCTAAGGACATGGCCAGATTCGCGGTAGATCTATCAAGGTCGCAGTGACACGGGGGCTTGCGTAATTACGCTTGACCCCAACCCTTCGAACTCCTTCAATAATAATAATAACAGGGATTATAGACGTTAGCGTATGGATGGTAGGTATCACTTGCTGAGCGGTGAAAGACGTTCGGTCTAACAATCCGGAATAGGCCAGGATGGTGCGGACTATGCTGTGAACTCCTCTTGGATGACTTTAAATAGTCAGTCAAAATGAAGGTAAGCCGTGTGGTGATCGGATAACACCACCACCCCATCTCTTTCCGTGGGTGTCGTAAGAGGCGATTAAGGAAACAAACATGAGACCTGCCTCCTAGTAATGCATCTTAGGCAACGACTCCTCAGTTTGTTTTCAATCTGAGGTGGCGTCTTATGGTCTCATGTGGTGTGGTAGGGTCTGTAAAGAGTCGTCTGGTTCGCGACCACCCTCCCACCGAAGTCCGACGCCAAACAACTTGCTGTGTTCCGTCGGTGCATGGAAGTACCAGTGCCTTAATTGGCATTTTCTGGGTTCACTCGCTCCATCGTCGACCTCATCTATGACCCTGGTCAAAATTGAGGTCAAGAGTTAACCCATCTTATAATTTAAAAAAATCATAATAAAAAGGTTGTCCAGCAGCGATCTATCTATGTATAGGTTGAATTAGTGATGCACAAACCTTATATGTTTTTTTATTATTTTCAGATTTATCTCCGGTTTTATGTGGAGTTGTTAAAAATGAACCGAGTGTTTGCAGGTAAATTTATGTTGTTTATTCGATTCCGCAATACTTTCGGATCTATTCGTCCAAAGTCTATAGCTCTAATAGACTTTAAGGAACATATTATTAGAAAGAATAACCGTTCACCGGAGGTCGGCTTGATATAGGGGCAAAATCACATATGCGTGGCGCGCGTTGGTTACCTCTTTAATACAAACTTTTATTTAAATTGCAATGTATGCATGTTGTTCGGTTGGAATCTTGCAACTCAATTTTAAAGCGGATATCTTCATCCGATTGAGCTGAATTTTTGTATACACGTTTAGTTTGGATGACAATGCATGGCTAGCTGTGTTTCTTGTAGAGGTAAAATGTGCAGTATACTTACAAGATGAGGAATAGAAAACACGGACTCGACTCATGACCCCTTTTTTAAATTTTCAGACTAGATGAGTTCGAATGCGGCGACGGTGCGTGTGTGAGCCTAGATCACATGTGTGATGGAGTGCCACACTGTGCAGATAGAAGTGACGAGATGAACTGCCCTGGAAGCTTTCACATGTGAGTACTTTTTCTACTTTATCAGCCCATAGCGCTGGTAGCCCAGTGGCACTCGCTGATCTTGACCGATTATTGAGGTTAAGCAACGTATACAGAGGCAGGGAACCAGATGGGTGACTAAAGTGGCAATTTATTACAAGCTTTTCTGTGCTTCGGAATGCACGTTTAGTTTCGGTCCCAGCTGTTGTCGATTGACTACATTTGTTAAAACCAAGTCAGAGGCCATTGTGAGGTTTACTGAAAACTCCGACACCAGGTTTAGCCAAGATCGCCACACACTTGACTATACCTACACGATAAGAAGAAGATCAGCTTATACATAACCGTCCCCACCGAGGGCCTCCCTTCGAAACACGAAGGGGATTTAGGCCATAGTCCACCACGCTGGCACATTGCGGGTTGGTGGACCGCGTGCCGTCCGAAAACGAAATTTCTTAGACGTGCGGGTTTCATCACGACGTTTTCCTTCACCGCTGAGTCATAACCATAACATAAATTTGAAAAGACGAATTTAGTGGTACAGGCCCACACCAGGATTTGAACCCACAAATTTCCGGTTACGAGTCTGGCTCATTACTAATTTAGGCTGTCATTGCTTTTGCTTTAAATAATTACTTGTTTTTTATCTTCTTTTAAAAACAGATGTTTGAGTCTGTCTATGAATGTCTCGAAGGAAAAACGTTACTTAACACAGTTGTATCGTTAAATCGTTAAATCTAAATATATAAAAGGAGAAACTGACTGACTGACTGACATATCAACGCATAGCCTAAACGGCTAAACGTAGGCACTTGAAATTTGGAAGGGAGGTAGCTTATGTAGAGGTGCACTAAGAAAGGAACTCCCGAAATTCCCACGGGAACGGGAATTAGCGGGAAAATCCTTTTGTATAAAAAATCTAAACCGCTTAAGTTAGACGCTTGAAATTTGGCATGCAGGTACCTTAGTAAACTTAAAGCTTAGTTGCAACAGGATATTGCAAAATTCCCACGGGAACGGGAGTTAGCGGGAAAAAACTTTTGTATTTAAAAATCTAAATCTTAAACTAAATCAATATTTAATAAACTAAATGAAGGTCCATTAATAGACCATCAATAAAGTGTAATCTGTTCAAAAGAAAAAAATTAACACGCAAACGAAGTTGCGGGCATCAGCTAGTAACTATGTATATTTTTTTAAATTTCCAGTGATAACCTGCCGCACAGAAGTACAGTCATAACAAGATCAAAGAGGCAAACTCAGCAATGTCGGTAAGTTCCCATCACTAAAATCTTACCTCCTATTTTCTATTCTTTTTTATTTGTCTTACACAAATTGGAAAAAAAAAGTAAAAAAAGTTTCAGATTAACAACGCTAGACGATGAGAAAGCCTTTGCTTCAGTGCCCTCGCGCAATTAAAGTGAAGTTTTTATCACCATCGGAGTGACGTGGCGCGAGTTTGTCGCGGACTGTGCTAGCTTTATGTTGTTTTCAGGGTTCCGTACCCAAAGGGTAAAACGGGATCCTATTACTAAGACTCCGCTGTCCCTCCGTCTGTCACCAGGCTGTATCTTATGAACCATGATAGTTAAATAGTTGGAATTTTCAAAGATGATGTATTTCTGTTGTCCCTATAACAACAAATACTAGGTATATAACAGACATAATAAAATAAATATTAAAGGGGGCTCCCATACAAAAAACCTGATTTTTTGGTCGTTTTTATAGATAACGGTACGGAACCCTTCGTGCGCGAGTCTGTCTCGAACTAGGCCGGTTTTTAATGTTGAACTCTCACAATACTATGCAGGTAGATTAAAACTTGAACTGTGCCAGCTCCCAACATGTCTCAGGCATATTGTAAGATTAGGATTCACATTCCGTGGTTTGACTGTGCCGGTCTGTCGAGGGAGCTCCTGGTATCAGCCTTCAGATTGCGGTCTGGTCACCTTCCACTAAACAAGTTTATGCACCTAATGCGTGTGTCATCCTCCGCTGTATGCGCATGTGGTAAGAGGATTGAGGACCTTTATCATTTTATAGTTGAGTGTGATCTCACAAGGGTCAATAGGGCTAGGTTTTTGGGTACGGGTTTACTTCAGAATGGGGAAATTAAAATGTCAGATTAGCCGATCCGCTAGCCCCTAAAGCTCTTCAACTGTATCGCTTCGTGATGCACTCATATAAGGAGCGCATCACGGAGTGATGTGGTTGAAGAGTTTTCAGTTATTTTTAATTTTTATTTTGACAGTCATCCTATGAGGCTGACATAGACGGTATGTATGGTCTAATCTAAAGCCTCGTTTTACTACATTTAAGATAAAAAAAAAAAAAGATTAGGATTGGGAGGAGGGGGATTTGCTGTGATGTGGATGAAAAGTTGACAATCTATCACCGAATAATTATAATTTTAAACACTCACGCATCGTTTAGTACTTAATTTAAAAAGGATATTTTTTTTTACCAGCCTATATACGTTCCCACCGAGGGGCACGGGCCTCCCTTCGAAACACGAAAGGGATTTAGGCTATAGTCCACCATGCTAGCCCAATGCGGGTTGGTGGACCGCAAGTCTTTCGAAAATTTTCTAGGACGGACGGGTTTCATTACGATGTTTTCCTTCACCGTTGAGCAAGTGATGATTAGAAATCCGTACATAAATCCGAAAAGACGAATTTAGTGGTACAGGCCCGCACCAGAATATGAACCCACGACCTTCGGATTACAAGTCTGGCTCATTACCAACTGGGCTATCACCGCTTAAATAAAAAGGATAAGTATTATATATTTTTAAATTTCAGCCGCAATCAATGGAAATGTCGCGACGGGACGTGCATTCCATTCGATGGTAAATGTGATGGCGTGGTCGACTGCCCCGACGGAAGCGACGAAACACATGCTCTCTGCAGGAAATCCATGTGAGCAAACGAACTTGACATTCATAAATAACTAGCATTCGGCTCGGGACTTCGTTCCCGTGGGAATCCGCTAAAATAGGTGTACATCCCTATGTCCATCCCGGATAATGTAGGATTCTAAAGGTGAAAGAATTTTTCAAATCGGTCCAGTAGTTTCAGAGCCTATTCAATACAAACAAACAAACAAACAACCAAATCTTTCCTCTTTATAATATGTATAGAAGAATAACTTTTTGATTCATATACAGGAGTAAGGGACAGCTTAACAAAAACTGAAATCCTGAATTAAACAGATAAGAAGTCTTGCACGCTCATAGTGCCCGGAATCATAGTCTCGAAAAGTAAATTGGACTCTCCCAAGAAAACGACAACCCTTTTTCGAACTTGACATTGGCCTAATTAACAAATAGACCAAGATTACAGGGCCACCAGACCTTACTTATTTTCTCATAAACCAAATGTGTGGGAAATAGTAGTGCTAGTACGTACTAGTAATGTATGAATACCAGCTAACCTGGGCCGACGCCCAATTTTCAGCTACCAGGTTCTGAAGGTACTTCCAGAAATTACTCACTTGTCTTGAAGTTTGGCTGCTGATATCTTATAGTTTAGAATTAATTTAATATAAAAATTAATGTTCAACACCGCCAGACACTCTCCGTCGGCTGTAATTTCTGCCAGACGCTTTACAGTTCGCAAGTAAATTATGCGATTATACCTACAATCTGAGCCGTGATCTTTGTATATGATGTTCAGTGAACTATAACAATACTTTTTATAGCACCCAGACTTCAAGACAAGAGAGCTATTTTTGGAAGTACCTTCAGAACCTGGTAGCTGAAAATTGGCCGCCGGCCCAGGTTAGCTGGTATTCATACATTACTAGTACGTACTATCACTACTATTTCCCACACATTTGGTTTATGAGAAAATAAGTAAGGTCTGGCGGCCCCTGGGATCTTGGTCTAAAAGGAGAATTGTATTGTACCTTAAATTGACTTTTCCAGATGCCAATCTAACTGGTTCCGCTGTACTTACGGCGCATGCGTAGACGGTACAGCGCCCTGCAATGGCATCCAGGAGTGCGCTGACAATTCCGACGAGCTCCTGCCGAGGTGTAGAAACGAGACTGAAGAAATTAGGTAAGAGCGAAGATATACAGAGTGACTTTTTTCATTTGTTTTTTTTTAAATTCTTCTTTAATGCTTTTGAACTAAGGGAATGAGCTTGGTTGGTAACCCACAATACAGGGAATCTTAGTGTGGATACCATAAAGCAATGTTTTATTTTCTAACTTGTTTTTGTAAATAAATACATTTATATTTTTTTATTTGTTACTTTTTAATCACAAGCCAAATTTTCCGTACGTCAAGGTTAATAAAAAATAATAGACCTTTATTTTCCGTACACTAAAAAAACTTAAATATTTAGGAAAAAAGATATATCGTCCAATAGTATTTTTAAAAAGCTTAGGGATATTCACAAATAGTTTTAGGGTAAGAAAACTATTCGGCGCGAATGGGACTTGAACTCTCGACCGTACGTCGAATTAGCGCCGAAATCATTTTATTTATCGTCCAATTTACTTGAAAATTAATAAAAAAGAACCGGGGACTATTGCACTCAGCCGTTCTTGGTGCATAAGCTGGCCATAGCGATCCAGCGTAGCAATGCTGCCAGTGTTATGGGATCTTTTGCGCCAGGATCGACTGTGGGCGGTTTAGCAAACTGATATCTCAGTCTTTTTTTTTATTACCCTGTCATTTATTATGACACTTAATGAAATATTATTTTTATTAAAGAATTAAATAGATTAGTGTCAGTTAAAGAAAAATTCTCTTCAACACAATTAGTGAGACCCGTATTTCTGCGTTTTTAAAAATGTATGTCCTAAGGATAAACAGTCACCTGTTCATGTTAAGGGTGCCTTTAAATCAGTTAGCGAAATTAAGCAATCTGCCTATTAAATGAACAACTTTCCCTAAGAAGCTTGGGTCCAAAAAAAAGACTTAAACATTTTCTTTGACTTTTTAAAGTGGACCGATTCACATCTTTTCGAACGCTAAAATTGCTTTCCAGGAACCAATTCAAATGCGACAACGGTCAGGTGATCCCAGCCGCGGAGCACTGCGACGGCGCCATCAACTGTGAAGACGGCTCCGATGAGAGCATACGAACTTGTGCCTCCAAGACCTGCCCGTCGTATCTCTTCCAGTGCGCTTACGGCGCATGCGTTGATCAGGGCGCTGATTGTAATGATGTGAGTTAGATTTTGATAAAAAATTTGCTTGACCTGACGTCACAACGGTTGGGCTCAACGACTAAAATTAATATTATGAGAACATTTGAACTTACACGTCTGCGAGCAATATGGACTGAAACGCAATTGAAACAAGGTTGCTTAAAATCTTTTTGACGAAAGTAGATTATATGAATGAATGAATAAATTCTTCATTGCACACGTAAACAAAACAAAAACAGAAGGAAATAATAACACACGTAAAAAGGTGTAGAATATCACGATACCGTTTTTGTCAAAAATGTGAATCGAAACGAAATCTAAATGGGGCTGTTTGTTTCACGGCTTTTTGACAAACATGTTAAATAGCGATAACATTTTTGTCAAAAAGTTATGAAGCAGCGCGGTTCAATTGCGTTTCAATCTACATTTATACCGCAATTTGCCTTATTAAGGCAATAATAGCAATGCAGCAATGTACAACATCAATTATGGATTATCATCCATGGTGACATTGTTCGGTCTGTCTCTACCAGCGTGCTTATAGCATATGCGTCGATCGGGGCACTGATTATAATAGATTGAGAGAATTTCTTCCACCAATCCATACACTCATACCTATAATATGGTTTACATTTACATTGAGAATTATTTGATGAAACGTGAGTAAGTACAGTGATGATAGATTATCAGCTTTTCACCTACGATACAGCCGATTCAAAAAAATATGTAACTTGACCAGCCGTTCTGATGCGTCAGAATTGTTTTACTTTGAAACATTTGAAGTCAGTGAATTCGATTAAGATGACAAATTGTATCAAATATGAAACTAAACAATTTTACATATAAAAGAGAAGTAACTCGATTTAAAATCCTAATGCTCATTAGATTTACCAGATTTAATTAAAAAATATATTATTTCAGATACAAGAATGTGCAGATGGATCTGACGAGTCAGATGAACTGTGTGGAAAGAATGTACCTACAATCACCACAACTAAGAGGTAAAGATGGTTAATCTCATAATTCTGCCCACCGGATTCATTTGGCTGCATTATATCAGCCGCAAGAGCATCGGTGGTCTTAACGGGTAGCCACTTACGCTCTTTGATGCTATCATGTACCAATTTTAGTCATTTTCTGTTATTAACTGAACACTCGATTAGTGTTTTTATGGTGTGGGAAAACCTGTAAATTTAGAAGATTGAATGTGTAATCAATCATGCTCTTATCCAGTCAGAGCAGGGTCACAGACGTCAGATGGCAGTCGCTCCGCTGTTAAGACTTGACCTACCAAATTCTAGATCAAGGTCAAGTGTACCCCGAATGAAAAACGGGACTAAGCGCTAGGAAGAAGAAGATATCAGCTCCCAAAACGTCCTTTGCATATAAAAGAGAATCCCACAGCCTTCCCAAAAATCACTAGATCGTCGGTCCACCTATGACTATTTCCTACGCTAAGAATACGGGGTGTCGTAAAGGTATTGTAAGACCTCTAAAAGCTCGCATTCGACAAAATTCAATTGAAATTGAACTTCATCTTTCGGTACGCGGTCGCCACTTGAAGATTGTGCCCTCTGCCACTTTTAAATTTGCAATTCTTCCCTACACAACAAAAGCAAGATAATTATTTGATAAAATCCATAATTATTTCAGGCCAAACCCAGCAGCCAAGTGTATTCTACCACCGTACCCAGCCCATGGAAGATACGAAGTAGGAGGGGCCCCTAACGCTTCTCCAGGGCAGGCTTTTGAATCTGTCCAGATAAACTTTACCTGCAACCCTGGTTATGGTATAATTGGAGACAATACTCGCTTCTGCTTCAACGGCATGTGGGTCTCCAGTTTCCCTGAGTGTGTTCGTAAGTATCAAATTTTCAGATTTTACTACTAAGCCGTGTGGTTATGGCAGATAAAATACATTTTTTCACCACCCTTACTCTCCCTATCCAGTGTCGTAAGGGCCATTGGGATTTATGTGTCATTAACAATTAGCAGATCTTTAAATACGTCATACACTGCTTTTATACAAAGAAAAATCCCGTCTAAAACACTTGGTACACAGGTAAATGTATGTGAATGATGATGAGCAGGAGCACCATCATTATAAGCATACTACTACGATTGCTTACCTGACTTGACACAACATTGACATTTATTATTGACGTTTCTTTATTCTAAGCTTTTGGCCACGATGATACAGCAAAACCCTCGCGTTCTTCTAATTGTTTTTTTCAGTATGTCTAGGAAAAGTTGGCAGATTGCACATTCTAAGGTTTTCTTTCACAAGTCCATGGAAGTAAAAGACACTCATTTCACCCAGCTATAATAATGTCTACGTAAACTTTCCCAGGGTTCTGCCAGCTAAGGCAACATCCAAGTGTGGAATACCGCTGCGTGATCGGAGGCAATTTAGTTGAAGGAACAAGACCGTGCAACGCTCAAGAACCTCACGGTACCACTGTCAAAGCAAATTGCAGGGCACCAAATTACTATTCGCCTTCAGGTACATACATCTTCCATATAATGTTTATCTTCATTTAGATTTTTACATTCTTCATAACCCGAAGAATCTTATGTTGCCTTTTGTGTGGTGATAATGCTTATGTGAGTTTTTCTTTAGTTCAATATTTGTATGCTGAACAGTGGAGAACTTCACCGACCCTTTCTGACACATTTGATTTTGAATAAACGTTTTGATGTCATGATTCTGGCTTCAAACACCAAAAAGAATAACAAAGTATAACTTTACCATCCTATTATTAAAAAAAAAATGTTATGCGTGTCACTATACAGGCTGAAAAAGAACCTCCTAGCTATATTCAAAATCCTGAACCAGTATCACTTACTGAACACTTTTTATTTATTTATTTTTATTTTGGGGGGGGGGGATTTTTTTTCCTAAAAGTAGACACCATTCGGGTGTACCCCCCGAGCGCTACCCGCACCCCTCGCATGCCTGGTGTAGGAGTAATGTCTACGTTTAGGCAAAAAATTAACTATTCCCAATGAAAAAATATTAAAAAATATATATTTTTTTTAATATATGTGTTCTTTGAGTGATGCTGGTTCAGGATTTTGAATATAGCTAGGAGGTTCTTTGTCAACCACTCTAATAGAATTTTATTATTTTCTTAGTTATCAGTATTTATTTGTCTACAGGTTACCTAAACAACATGCACTGCATAGAAGGAAGCTGGGACTACATAGCCCTTTGCAATCCAGGTGTGCCTAAAAACGGGACCAAAATTACTATACTCATTAAAGAAAAAGTAGAATTTAACGTAGAAAATGTCACTTACATGACCCCTCTATTTGATTTACCTCAGAATAATTATATTGATAATACTATACCTTATAATCCTACGGTACCTACCAAAGATGCTGTTTTTGATATAAGTGAGGATGATTGGAGAATGGCTAGACCGAGTGGTGTTAATTTTAACATAAGTAACAGCACCGTCGTTATACAAGCTGATAAAATTAATATCACTCTTGCTTGAAACATATAAACGTGTACCATAATATAAAGCATATCATAGGTATATTCTTGGTATATTAGTAAAATTGTAACAGGCATTTGGTTGACCGGCGTTCTAAAAACTTAGAAATTTCCAATTCTATAACCTATTATGCGTAAAGTACATGTTGAGTTATCTTAATAAGTCGAAAACCAAAGTACATAATATATTAATTATTACCTATTTCGATATATTTTGATTCAAGCTCTGAATTATCTTCTTATCAACCCAAATACCTCCCCACCGAGGGGCACGGGCCTCTCTTCGAAACACGAAGGGGATTTAGGCCATAGTCCACCACGCTGGCCCAATGCGGATTGGTGGACTGAATTAATTGGCTAAAAATTTAGAACATAACTCTTAAATTCACTTTAGCACTTTATGAAGATTATAACTATCCAGTGAGATTAAAAAACATTTATTAGACTATAATTGTGTCTGTAAAAAAATTATGAATATTAATATTTCAAAGATGGCTTACAAGGCTTTATTTTTGCACAAAAACAATTTTATTATTAATAATTACTTAAAACTAACATAATTATTACTAACACAAAATCTTTAAATGTAGTGAAATAAGTATTATTTAGCCAAAGAACCCTGCGGATGATTTTTGAACCGTACCTACTTAGCTAGCACAAGAAATTACCACAGACGACACATCACATATACATATATACCTCCTAGCTATATTCAAAATCCTGAACCAGTATCATTTAAAGAACACATTTATGAATAAAAATATATTTAAAATATTTTTTCAATGGGAATAGTTAATTTTTTGCCTAAAAATAGATATTACTCATACACCAAGCACGCGAGGGGTGTGGGTAGCGCTCGGGGGTGCACCCGAGTGGTGTCTACGTCAAGGAAAAAAAAAACACCAAAAAAATATATAAAAATAACAAAAGTGTTCTGTAAGTGATACTGATTCAGGATTTTGAATATAGCTAGGAGGTTTTTTATCACTCTGTATATGTATATTAGGTATGAGACTTTTGATCGCGAGCCAAATATTAATTTTGATTTTTGACGTTGTGTTACTCTCTACATAGAGGATGTAAAGGACAGCTTAGCAAAAACCTAATTGGTGGAATCTACCCGTAACTATGAACAGCTACAGAAGTAATTATTTGTCTCGGAAATGTCAAGTTAGGTGTAGTTTTCGTCATTTGTCTAGTTTGGCAGTTCCCAATGTACCACGAAAACACGCACTGTACGCAGACCCCCAGCCCCGCGTTGCTGTCAGAAATAGATTTAAATTACTGGTTTTCGTGTTTTACGCTGTATTTACTGATTTTGTTGCAAAATGGGGTGTATACGAATAAACATTTTAATTTAAATTTTAAAGCAGAAAATATAATAATTCTTCTAAAGAAAACTCCACTGGAAAAATTATTCAGGACGATGGATCTGAATTCAGATTTTCAGTTATTGTTAAGCTGTCCCTGACACCCTGCACATATTTTTATAATCCTAATGTATTTAAATATTTTATAATTTTTACCTTTTTTTGTATGTTAATGTTATCAGGATGAATTTTGTATCGATTTTTAAAAAATAAATGTTTGTACCTAAATTCAATAACTTGTTTTTTAATTTTAACCCTTCTTCCTTGTCATCCTGTTAATATTAACATTTTCTTAAAGATGGGGGTTCCACTTCAGGCAAAAAAGCGTATTTTACAGCCTTTTCATGAAGTTAGGTACCTACCTTTAAAGTTTAATGTATTTTTTTATTCGCAGTTGACATTCTACGTCAGGCGAAGAATATATTTTTTTAAATATGCTAAACCCACCATCCTGACGGTCAAAATGGGGGTTTTGACGGTCAATCATTTTAAAAAAATGTAGTACATTATCCACTGAATTAAAAAATGGAGTAAATAAGAAAATAAAATAAAAAGTTTTACATACAATATCATGTGAGATATCCAATGAAAATGATTGTTCTGAGAATCTCGAAAATATTAATCTTTGTACCTAACTGAAAGATAAATATTTTTGAAATAATTTAAGAAAATAGGCGAAAATTTACAATTCAGACCTCTTAATTTCGAAAGTACTGGGCATATATAAAAAAAAGATATTTCTCAACATTGGTGCAAATAAATTTTTTTTGCAGTTGTAATGTTACAACTAATCAGATTTAAAAAATATATTAAATGGAATTTAGATTCAACATACTTACAGAATCCTCAGCGAGGTGGCGCGGCAGCGCGTTGATCAAAGCAACAAAAAATGAATCTTAATAGACGGAGCTAAGTTTTTTTTTTGCAGAAAATAGAAGCACGAAGAGACATCCGTCATCCGCAGTGCCGGATTTATATTTTTTATGAGTGTAGGCCAATTTTTTTAGCCGCCTTAGTACCTTCCTAATATAATAATTTTCTATTTGTAGTAGGCACTAAAGGCACTAAAGTTAAATAAGCGAAAAAATTAGTCACTAAAAAAGAGCGTAAAAAAGAAACAAAATTACAATAATTTACGGGACTTTTTTTAATAGTAAAATCATCTATAATATAATTTTCGGTAGGAATGAGTATCTATAGAGATATAAAGAACCATGATAAAACAAGTGAGCTTGTTTGACTTTTATTCTCTGTAATTGAGTAAGCGTCTTCTGAAATCTGCCGCCCCTAGGACGCTGCCGCCCCTAGGCCGCGGCCTATAGGGCCTATTGACAAATCCAGGACTGGTCATCCAAAGATGGAGCGACGGACGAAAAAAACCGCTCCGGAGCTATTAAGATTCATTTTACGTCTCCGCGCCACGTCGAGAATAGAAAATAATTTATTTCGGTAAAACACAGACATCACATAAGAAACACAGAAGACACTTTTCAGATACAAACACAACAAAACAAAATTAAATAAATACGATTACAAAAACACTTACAAACAAACATAAAACATAACAAAAAGGCCTGCACTGTGCTGCCTGTGCTGCACAGACGAAATCGACGCTAGCTCAGCATAATACTAGTTTTACCTGTAGCGCTGATATTCTGCCAGGACTTAAATGGAGCAATAGTCGCCACCGCGTGTGTAGGTACCTTGCAAAATTCAATTCAAACTAAAAATAGAAAAGAAGTTATAGCTATTGTACGAGATTTAAGAAACAAGGAAAACTAATACAGAAATGGGTTAAAAACTACTATGGGCAACGAACAAGAAAATATTGAATACCAAAATTATGTTAGTATGTAATGCTACTAGGGTCAAATAAAATTAAAAGTGTACCTGTTTTAAAGAATAAACTTTAAAAAATAACGTTAGATTAAGTTAAAAAATTTATCAACTGATTTGCAGTTTGGCGAAGATAAATAATATATGTAAATAGGTTAAGTTTGTTTGAATAAACGTATAATTATACCGTGTGTGTAGTTATGTACATATTTATATAGATATATATGTATGTGTTTGTATGTATGCATTTGTATGTATTATAGATATTTATTATTTGTTTAGGTAATAAAGTATGTTTTTTGATTTAATTTAAATTGTATTGTAAGTTTCATTTTCTGTCTTGTTTTCTTTTTCACGTTATTGTGCACGTCGTACTCGCCTCACTTCGTCCAATCTCTCTTGTTAGGTCTGCTGTAAGAAATATCTACCTAGAAATAAGCAGTGCCTGTTGTGTCGTCTCTCTCTTGTATGATTATTTTTGTATGTCTATTGTGTACAATAAACAGTAAATAAATAATATTATAAAAGAGGATTTCATATAGAAATCCGTGTGGTGATCGGTTGAGAATAACACCAGCCCATCTCTTTCCGTGGGTGTCGTAAGAGGCGACTAATGAGACACAAATGAGACCTACCTCCTATTAATCCATCCCAGGCAACGACACTTCATTTTTTTCTGAATCTGAGGTGTCGTCCTATGGTCTCATGCGGTGTGGTAGGCTCTGTAAAGGGCCGTCTGGTTCGCGACCACCCTCCTACCGAAGTCCGACGCCAAACAGCTTGCTGTGTTCCGTCGGTGCGTGGGAGTACCAGTGCCTGAATAGGCATTTTCTGGGTTAACTCGCTCCATCGTCGACCTCATCTTTGACCTTATGGTCAAGATTGAGGTCAAGAGTTAACCCATCTTATAAAAAAAAAACATTCAGAATGTTACTTAAAATATGGATTAAAGGATTTAACATACATATTCGTTCTTTTGACTCTACGGACTCTATGCCTTGTATAAAGTGTACCTTGATATTCCAGAATGCGGTCGCACCACTCCTTCAGGGGAGCAGCTGGTCATCGGGGGGAGGTTTGCGGAGAGGGGGGAACTGCCCTGGCACGCTGGGATCTACAGGAAGACCACCAACCCTTACATGCAGATCTGCGGCGGCTCACTCGTCAGCAACACTGTTGTTTTATCAGGTATGCAAATACAACATTGTTTATCTATACATATTATGAAGAGGAAAGATTTGATTGTTAGTTTGTTTGTTTGTTTGTTTGCATCGAATAGGCTCCGAAACTACTGGACCGATTTGAAAAATTCTTTCACCATTAGAATCCTACATTATCCGGGATGGACATAGGGTACATGATTTTCCCGAATTCCCACGGGAACGAAGTCCCGCGCGGGAAGCTAGTTTTGCATAAATCTAATATACAGGGTAATTTTTTTATTACCATTTGAATGTTTCTTACGGTGTCAGTAACGTTGATAGATCGTACATAAGGAGGAAAATTTTTTTTTCATATTTTGATACCCCTTTTTATCGTCTTAGAGGATGAATTTTGTAAAACGCAGAAACACGGGTGTCACAAATTGTGTTGAAGAGTACTATTACAAAGTTTCAAGTCATTTGGACGATGATATTTTTTTTTACATACAAAATTTTTGATTTAATTTCATGCTTCAGACGATCTAGCTTGAAATTTTTATATGAAACGATATAAAACAAAAAATACGGGTCTGTTAAATCTTCATAAAGTTTACGTATAAAAAATTTGGATGGTGATAAAAAATCTTCTTGTATATAAAAATCTCGTGTCACAGTTTTAGTGTTTATACTCCTCCGAAACGGCCCGACTGATTTTAATACAATTTAATATACTGGGTGAAAAAGAACCTCCTAGCTACTTATATTCAAAATCCTGAACCAGTATCACTCAAAGAACATATTTATGAAAAAAAAACAATATTTTTTCAATGGGAATAGTTAATTTTTTGCCTAAACGTAGACGTTACTCCTACACCAGGCACGCGAGGGGTGCGCCCGAGTGGTGTCTACGTTTAGGAACCACCCTCCCCCCCAAAAAAAAAGTGTGAGGTTCTTTTTCAACCTGTATACATATATGTATATTCAGCAGGTCTGAGAATAGGTTTAAAACTAAAAAAAATAACTCTTGAAATAATTCATATGGCACAACAACGTTTGCAGGGTCATCTAGTTGTTTATATGCATTACACAATGCATACATAAAGGGTGTAAGGGACAGGTTAGCAAAAACTGAAAGCCTCTTTCGATTAATGTTCCAGACAAATTTTCCTCAGGATTTTTTAAATATTTTCAGCTTTAAATTTAAATTGTGTATTCTAGTACACTCCATTTTCAAATAAAAAACAACGATAACAGCATAAAACACGATATCGAGCAATGTTCATTGCATTCTGAAAGGGCCGCGGCGCAGGGGGAACGTGCGCGGGCGCGGTTTTGTGGAACGCCAAAGTAGGTAATAAAACTCCTCCTGGCGTTTCCGGAAAAAAATAATTACTTATAGTCGATCTTAGTAAGACTCCACCATTTACGTATTTGCTAAGTTATCCCTTCCACTTTATACTTATATTTCAGCTGGTCATTGCTTCTGGAGTGACCTGGAGAAACAGCTGCCGGCTTCTAACTACGCGGTGGCGCTCGGGAAACTCTACCGACCCTGGAACAACCCTGTAGATGTTGACGCGCAGAAAGCAGATGTAAGATGAAAGCTAGTAGACTTTAGTATTAGCAATAGTCTTTGGCAATTTCTAACTTGGATTTTTAAAGCTTCTTATGTAACATATTATTATTATTTAAGGCGACTACAGCACTCGATAAAGGCAGCACACATAGGAATAGTGCCATCTCCGTCTCTCAACAGGCCTGGGCCGGCAGTGCGAACAGTGTCGATACACGAAGTTTACGGACTATGAAAGCGTGCGTGCGTAAAAACATGTTCGAAAGTTAGAAAAATAAGATTTATGGAAAGGTAACAGCTTAAATCGAAAAATGCGTTAACTACTTATCGAGAGTGTTCAATCACGAACATTTTGATAGCAAATTCAAGTTCCTGTGTGCATTTTACTATCGTTTTTACAGCTTAAAAGATACACAATATTGGTATTTAGAGGTGACTTTGTGAGCTTTTTCTATCGAACCAAAAGTGTTGAATCATGTTTTCAGCAAACTACTTATCTAGTTTATGTCCTGAATATTACCGTAGTATTTTTTTCTTCGATTCAATGCAGTGCGTCATGCTTATCTACGCATCATAAAATCGTAATTTAGGTGCTGTAGTCGCCTTAATCCCCGATAGGTACACTATTTTTAATTTTAGTGTTATACTTTTCATTTTCAGGTTAGTGACATAAAGATCCCGGTTCGCTTTCAAGGAGCCGCGTCGAACTTCCAAGAAGACATAGCCATAGTAATACTGGCGATATCGATAGAGTATAAAACATACGTGAGACCCGTGTGTCTGAACTTTGATATTGAGTTCGAGAGGAGGCAGCTGAGACCGGGCAAGGTTGGGAAGGTAAGGACTTCAACTCCGTTTGAAATTTTTAAAAATGTTAAGCAATTTTCTTCTTTTATCAGCCCATAAGCGCCATCTGTGTCTTGTACGGAGAACTACATTTGTGAAAATCCTTCACGAGGGTAAGCGTTTTAAAATACGAATTTAAAATTACCAGTGGCCTAAATTCCCTTCGTGTTCCGAAAGGAAGTCCGTGCCCCTCGGTGAGGACGTAATGGGCATATTTTTTTAATTTTCCCCGGCTCACACTTACCCCGCCTAGTAAATACATTTTCGAACCTAATTTTTCCCACCGCTGGGGAAAGGTCTCCTCTCCCCTACGTTTTCCATGTTATTCTATTACCTGAACAGTCTGGCTATTCCCTTCGAAATTGTATTATTAAGTACTAGTTTTCCGCCCGGGACTTCGTTCCCGTGGGAATTTGGGAAAATAATGTAGCCTATGTGTTAATCCAGGGTGTCACCCGTTTGAGCGTGAAAGAGTAACAAACATCCATCCATACATACAAACTTTCGCGTCTATAATATAGTAAGGATTTTTTTTTCTCAGGTCGCAGGGTGGGGTTTGACAGAACAGGATGGCAATGCTTCCCCCACTCTGAAGGTGGTGGATCTCCCATACGTGGACATTGCCGACTGCATCGCTAATGCACCGCCTAGCTTCCGAGAGTACGTCACTAGCGACAAGATTTGCGCTGGGTTCCGGAACGGTGAGAAGAAAATTCTCCTTTTTTTTTTGTAAACTAGCTTTCCGCCCGGAACTTTGTTCCCGTGGGAATTTTTCCATCATTTATCCAATTCGAGACGGAGACAAATACAACAAAATTAAAAACTTTATCTTCTTCTAATATTATAAAGAGGAAAGATTTGATTGTTTGCATTGAATAGGCTCCGAAACTACTGGACCGATTTGAAAAAATTTTTCACTATTAGAATCCTACATTATCTGTGATGAACATAGGGTGTATGATTTTCCCGAATTCTCACAGAAACGAAGCTGTCCCAGACATCTTTCAGTGTACAATAAAGGATTAACAAATAATATTTACACTCACACACTCACTCACTCACACACACACGCACGTACAGAAACATACACATCTACACACTTCTAGACCAGTTTATATTTTAAGTAGAATTTGTAGGTATCTTTTTTAACCCCCGACGCAAAAAGAGAGGGGTGTTATAAGTTTTACGTGTCTGTCTGTGTATCTGTCTGTGGTATCGTAGCTCCCCAAACGGATGAACCGATTTTCGTTTAGTTTTTTTGTGTCATAGATAATTTTATCCCGAGTGTTCTTAGCCTATGTTATAAAAATCTGACCTTTAAAAGTTATAAGCGATCGAAAGTTGGTGGTGATCAATTTTTTTTAATTTTAGTGTTAAGTTTTTTTAATTGGGAATGATCGAGGCACACCCAACACAAGCAAACCAATGCTTACTTGGCTATAGTCTCAAGTGAGATTAAGTTATAAGCACTCTTAGAAAAAAATAAATTTTCATAAATCATAAATATATCTTACCACAGGTACAGCCCTCTGCAAAGGCGACAGCGGAGGCGGCCTGGTCTTCTCAGAAAACGAGCGAGGAGTAGACCGCTTCTATTTGCGAGGGGTGGTGTCCACAGCACCCACCAACGAGCACGCCTGCAACGCGTTCACGCTGACCACCTTTACGCAACTCACCAAGCACGAGCACTTCCTCAAGGAATACGTCTCCTTGTGATATTGTTACAGAAATACACTAATAAAGACTTTCACGAACAATTTATGACTTTTGAAACCTGCACCCCTAAAACAAATGACAGTCGACTTTCACAAAACAAAAGACAGTCGGCATCTTTGAAATAATGATCAAAAATCGCCCTACAAAAACAAATGACAGTCAATGTCCACAAAACAAAATACAGTCGACTATTTCAAAATACATGGGTGAAATTCAAAATAGATGTACCGTAACGAAACCATAAGTAAACTGATAAGAGTGATAAGTAAAAATCTGTAACGAAATTGTAACGAAACTGATAGTAAGGTGTATGTCCTCGAAAAACAGCGAAGTATTTAGGTAATTTTTTTTTGCTGCTTTTTTAAATTGGCATTGACATCTTCTGTAGAAAAATGATAATACATTTTCTTTAATAAAATGTAAATAGGTAAGTTGGGTATTATATCTATATATCTATCTATATCTATATATCTATATATCTATATATCTATATCTATATATATAAAAGAAAGTCGTGTTTGTTACAACACTTATAACTCAAGATCGGCTGGACTGATTTTGATCAAATTTGCTATGGAGGTAGCTGATACCCTGGATTAACACATAGGCTACATAATTTTCCGAAATTCTCACGGGAACGAAGTCCCGGGCGTAAAGCTAGTATATGAAATATAAACCACCTACCTACGCTATATATTTCTTCACACACCTCACCAAGCACGAACACTTCCTCAAGGAATACGTCTCCTTGTGATATTGTTACAGAAATAATCCTTATTAATTATTATAAATGTGAAAATAACTGTCTGTTTGTCTGTCCGACTTTCATGCCTAAACTACTGAACCGATTTTGATGAAATATGGTACAGATATAGATTAGACCAGGAGCAAGGACATAGGCTATATTTTATCCCACAGCTGGGCACGATATAACCTGTAGTCTACTAATAAAGATTTAGACGAACAATTTTTTTGAAGTAAAAACTTCTTTAGCGGCGTTGAGCACTTTTAGTATGGAGAAAAAAATGTTAAACTCGCGTCAGATGTCACGTGACCCTGATCGAAAATGCGTAGGATAGGGTTGCCACCTTTTTTGAAGTGAAAATTCTTAAGCAGCGTTGTGTACTTTGAAGTATAGGTGGAATGGAAACCCGGACGGATGGCAGCCCTATGGTAAAATTATCTCTGTGACAGATGTCAACGATTATTCGCACATAGTGCGCAAATACCGATAGACTATTTTACTAAACTGGAAATAGACAGTTTGGTCGAGTGGAAAAGTTGCCAGATTGTAAGCAACAGATCGAGGGTTCGAATCCTGAGAAAATAACGGACTCTTTTTGTGTGTTTTGTTTTATTTCCATATTTCACTTCTGCCGGCACTCCCGGAGTGCAACCCGTTGTTTTTAAATCTAAAACTAGCTTTCCACCCGGGACTTCGTTCCCGTAGAATGACAGTCATGAAACCCATCTACATTTTGTATTGGAAGATGTTTTTTTATCTTATTTAAATTTTTCGTAAATTTTCCAATTTTATTAATATAGTTAGTTATTCTGCTATTCGGCACGGAGAGAAATACAACAAGTCAAAAACCATGAAAATCGGTCTAGCCTTTCTCGAGTTATAAGTGTTCGAATAAACTAGATTTTTTTTTAAAATATTAAGATTTGATTGAGGCTTTCGTACAATTATTATATATGAGTTTTTTGAAAACGACGCAACCTAAAAATTGAAATAACAGTCAACATCCATAGGCACTGGATAAATTAACTTAATTTTATTTTTTATTTTAAGATTTGTTAACTCTTGACCTCAATCTTGACCGAGGTCATAAATGAGGTCGACGATGGAGCGATACTTCTACACGCCGACGATGACGGGATACAGCAAGCTGTTTGGCTTTGGACTTTGGTAGGAGGGAGGTTGGGAACCAGACGGTCCGTTACAGAGCCACACCGCATGAGACCATAGGACACCACCTCAGATACAGAACAAATAGAGGTGTCGCTGCCTAGAATGGATTGATAGGAGGTTGGTCTCTTAGTGTTTCCTTCGTCACCTCTTACGGTAAGTACTCTATTATGATTTAATAGGCGATTAATCAAAATAACACATGAAAATACCACATGAAAATACCACAAACAATGGTAAATTGGTAAACGTGTTATTTTTAATTCAGTTAAACATGATGTACCTGTTGGTGCTGTATGACACAATACAAACTTTGGGTTTTCATTGTTTTTGGATAACGTTGTTACAAAAACTTTTGTATAAGGATAACGCAGGTAGATACTTAGGTACTTACAGAGGCGCAAAACATTGCAGCGTGGTGGATTTTCGAGTGGAATTTCAACCTTATGTCCTTAGAGATAAGGTTGTGTATTGAACTCTACTTATCTGTAAATGATAATAAGTTTAGTTAAACGCAGACCGTGGTCTAGAGAAGACGTGTCGAACTAGTGAATATTTGTTTTATACTGTTTTATTTCGTTTTCTTTGCTTTTTCAGCGGTGAACAACGAAGACAGGTAAGGGTTCTTTTTGTGTTAAAAATGGGTTCGCTCTTGAATACAATCTAGCTATGGGCAAAGATGTGGTAGAGGATGTAGCGAGCTCACCCAGAAGAAGCCTATTCACTCGTACTTTAAAGATATTTGGGTTGTATGAACTCGGAAATATAGACGCCGGCAGGGAATTCCACTCCCTGGCAGTGCGCAATATAAAAGATGAAGAATAGCGCTCAGTACGTATCCGAGGGATCTCGACAAGATAAGGGTGGTACCCCGCAGTGCGTCTGGACGTCCGATGGAAAAAAGGGGCAGGCGGAATGAGCTCATGTAGCCTCTGAGCACACTCTCCGAAGTACATCTAAATATATAAAAGGAGAAACTGACTGACTGACTGACATATCAACGCACAGCCTAAACGGCTAAACGTAGGCACTTAAAATTTGGAAGGGACGTAGCTTAGGTACCGAAAAGGAGCACTAAGAAAGGAATTCCTAAAATTCCCACGGGAACGGGAATTAGCGGGAAAATCCTTTTGTATGAAAAATCTAAACCGCTTAAGTTAGTTGCTTGAAATTTGGCATGCAGGTACCTTAGTAAACTTAAAGCTTAATTGCAACAGGATATTGCAAAATTCCCACGGGAACGGGAGTTAGCGGGAAAAAACTTTTGTATGTAAAAATCTAAATCTACTAAATCAATGGACCGTCAATAAAGTGTAATCTGTTCAAAAGAAAAAATTAACACGCAAACGAAGAGTAAAAAGCAGATGTTTGTTCTCGGGTCATGGGTGTTTGTGTTTGTCTTTATGTGTGTTCCGAGGGACCCACGACACAAGGGAAAACCTTAATGTGGGCCTTTGAGTGTGTAGCGTTTATTAATTTATTTATATATTATTATTATTATTATTATATTATTATTAAACGAAGTTGCGGGCGTCAGGTATAAATAATAAAACCATTTGACGCCACGTTTAACATATATGTATTTTGAGGGCTATAGATGAAACCTGAGAACAACGCAACGACACCTCAGTTTGTTTTCTATCTGAGGTGGCGTCTTATGGTCTCATGTATGCTCTGTAAAGGGTCGTCTGAACAGATTACACTTTATTGACGGTCCAATAATGGATCTTCATTTAATTTATTAAATATTGATTTAGTTTAAGATTTAGATTTTTACATACAAAAGTTTTTTCCCGTTAACTCCCGTTCCCGTGGGATTTTTGCAATATCCTGTTGCAACTAAGCTTTAAGTTTACTTAAGTACCTGCATGCCAAATTTCAAGCGTCTAACTTAAGCGGTTTAGATTTTTCATACAAAAGGATTTTCCCGCTAATTCCCGTTTCCGTGGGAATTTCGGGAATTCCTTTCTTAGTGCACCTCTACGGTACCTAAGCTACGTCCCTTCCAAATTTCAAGTGCCTACGTTTAGCCGTTTAGGCTGTGCGTTGATATGTCAGTCAGTCAGTTAGTCAGTTAGTTTCTCCTTTTATATATTTAAGAAGATTTATTGAAAACTATTCAGTATTACCTATACTGACTTAAAGAAGATAGCGGGTGGTGGTTGAATGAAAAAAGCGGAGGATCGTCCAATTTGGCGCACCTTGGGGGAGGTCTATGTTCAGCAGTGGACTGCAATAGGCTGATATGATTTAGTACTATTATCTTAGAAACCAAACTAAAGTCCCACAAAACTGCAAGACAGTTTGACTGCGGGATCAGCGAGTACACTTACAATCCTTACTTAATATTACAAATGTGAAAGTAACTCTGCCTGTCTGTCTATCCGTCTTTCACGCCTAAACTACTGAACCGATTTTGATGAAATTTAGTACAAAGAAGAGCCTGGGAAAGGACATAGGCTATATTTTATCCCACAGTCGGGAATGATAATAACCTGTAGTCCACGCGGGCGGAGCCGCGGGCGGAAAGCTAGTCTACTATAATATAACCACACGATGCGCTGCCTACCCTGACAGGGAAATAAAGCGTGAGTATATGTATGTTGATTTATTATGTACTAGCTTCCTGCCTAGGACTTCGGTCACGTGGGAATTTCGTGTCCGTTGGTAAAAATCTGTTTTATCGCGTTCAGACAGACAGACGCGACGACGTCGGACAATACAACACAATATATTCTTTATTGCACACATAGGATTACAGAATATGTTTATACAGCAAATTTGAAAAAATGAATACAAATAGGCGGCCTCATTGCTTAACAGCAATTTCTTCCAGGCAACCTTATGGTATAGGAGTTATAGATTGAAATGCGGGAAAGGCGCAAATATTAATTAAATAATGATTTAATTATATTTATTTTATTTTAGTTATTATACGAGTATTTTAGTTATTATCAATTGGATAAATAATGGTCGGACCTTTGTTTTATAACATACTAGCTTCCCGCGCGGGACTTCGTTCCCATGGGAATTGGGGAAAATCATGTACTATGTCCATCCCGGATAATGTAGGATTCTAATGGTGAAAGAACTTTTCAAATCGGTCCATTAGTTTCGGAGCCTATTCGATGCAAAGAAACAAACAATCAATCAAATATTTCCTCTTTATAATATGTATAGATAGATAGTATAGTTATAGATTCTAATTTCCTGCATTGTGATTTTTTTATCGGTTGCTAGGTTCATTATAACATACCTATTTAATCAAATTTTAGTGGTTCTTAGTAACAGTTTTTATATAGTATGTTAGCAAGTGGTTTATTCATTAATGGTATTTTTCAACACATTTGCTCATAAACTGGTTCTTATGTCATTGTTTTAAGGTTCATAATGGTATGTATTACCCAGCCCGTGAGTAATAAAAATAAAGCATTAGTACGTAATGTTTTTTTTTCTAAATTTCAGCAAAGAGTTCAGATCTTATTTTATATTTAAAATTAAGTGTAAATATTAAACTATTTGTAAATAAAAAAATAATTCCACAAAAATTATTTAAATGTAACAGAAGATTATCATTTATTTATGCTAAAACGATGAAAATATATAGTTCAGTATTTTTTATTATTTGGCTGTCTGGCATACTAGTCTCATTATGCGAGCGAAAAAAGAAAAAAATAATTGCGCCTCTTTTCAGATGTTTTCACTTGGTTTTCACAAACGGCATTTTTTTTTCATCAGATTGTGATATTGTCAGAAATACCACACAAAAAATGTCTTCTTCACGTGCAGAACAGGAAACCTACATGGGTACACCGCCAGAAATACTTTTCAAGGCGCAACATGCAAGTGATAGTTTGTTGCCGACAATTTTTTTTTTTTTGTTAAATTTATCCCTTTCGGGAAAGGCAAGGGAAACTATGTCCATACAGCCATTTCTTCAGTAAAAATCTTCTTTCTTCAACTTAACCTAAGCCCTAAGCTCCTCACGTTCTACGTAAAACCGGATAGCGTCTGTTTTACGAAAACTGGCGGCGAGAAGCACAACCGCGAGGATCTTTGTCGGTACCAAACGGAGCAGAAACACTGTTATCACTTGAATTTTTCATCACTACACGGATTTTAGTCAATTTACTGCATAATACTCTATCGCTATTAAACATTAAACAACTTTTTCACGCAGAAAATGAAAATTCAATTGACAAAGCAACCGCTCACGCCGAGTTCCCGCCAAAGACCTCTTGTTGCCGACAATATCAAAGGAAAGTTTTTTTTTTTTTTCCTCGCAAATGTGTTAAAAAACGTCGTATGACACTCGCCTTCGGCTCGGGCTCTAACCTCGCCTCTAATGTAATATCCGATTTAGCACACTTGTAACAAAATGTACTATTTCATTAGTGCAAACTGGAATAATATCTTAAAAAGCGAAGAGTAATTAATAAGTCATTAAATATCTGATTTATGACTAATTTTATACTGTAACGTTTTAATTAGTTCAATAGAATAAGTAATGTAACGAGGCGGCATGCGCATCGTCTTCATCCTCCTTCTTCATTCTCTTTTTGCGACATTTTTACTCTTCAGTTTTGGTATTCTAAATCTCAGTTTTGGTGTTCTAGCTGTCATTCGCTGGGATGACAGACCCAACTGAGTTTCCGTCGCAGGCGCACGCCCGCTAATATTGTACTGATTTTATATATTTGTAAACTAACATCAAAAGTTTAAGTGTATTATAATCTATTAAACGTATTTCCTGCTTAATATTTGTTATTCCTACATCGTGCTCCTGCAGCCAGCCGGCGCAGTACCTAGACGATCATGGATCAGCGGGATAGAGCCCGCATCTCTCTCGGCCCCCTTTGTCGCCCTCCTCCCGCGCTCTTTTAGCGTGGAGGCGAGGATTCATTGATACTGCCAATATGGCAGGTTGCAAAGGGTTAAGCGGGTAGAGGGAGCTACTCCCTAAATGATCACAGCGCTCGCCGTAGCTAAAATTGTCATTATTGTCGCTGACTTGAGCTGTCAAATCCATATTTCAGTAAACATTTTCTAATCATTTTTGAGATAAATTTAATGTGGTCCTAGTAAGATGTGTTATTGTGAATGTATTCTCTAATATAGTAAAATAACAATATTTCATTAATTTTTTTCACAATATTTACTTACTTCTCGCTTGACAGCTGTGACAATATTGTCGTAATGGCCAGCTGTCACGTGGCGCTGTCGTCGCGCACGCGCACGGTCGCAATACCTATATGTATATTAACACTGCATCATTAGTTCGTGGGTTCAACTCCCGGTCCGAGTAAACATTTACTATTATTATGTAGTCTTTACCTATGAAAGGGAAATTGCCGTTTTTCATACAACATTTTTGAAAAACTGAATTTTTCATAAGTAACTTTTTTGGATTATTCTCAGGAATACGAAATCCGAATAAAACAAAGTTTTGTAGGAAGGGTTGGAAGTTAATTTTCATCATACTTAATTTATTGAAAGTAGTAACTGTAACAAAGGTACAGCAAAAATAAGCAGTTGAAACGAGCTGTTTTCTGCTTAATATTATAAAGAGGAAAGATTTGATTGTTTGTTTGCATTGAATAGTCTCCGAAACTAATAGACCGATTTGAAAAATTCTTTCACCATTAGAATGCTATATTGTTCCTGAGTAACATAGGCTACATTATTTTCCCACGGGAACGAAGTCCCGGGCGGAATGCTAGCTAGTAAATAAATCCAAAGTAAATATTTATTAATTTTACTAAAAATCTCCATTTTTTAAATAAAAACCCATATGGTTGTAGCTGTTCAACCTATAATAAATTATAAACAAAATACAACTTGAGGAAAAATAGGCAATTTCATAGATGAAGACCTATTTAATATACTTTATTGCACAAAAAACAGAATAGAACAGAAACACGGAAAAAAGTAAGTACAATAGGCCGTCTTATTGCTAAACAGCAGTTTTTCCAAGGCAACCGGAGGGTGAAGGAAACCATACAGAAGGTGCAGCGGTAGACGTATTAAATAGGGGTTTTGTCTTACCTTTTTAAGTACCTATGCAATATAGTACATTATGCTACAAGTGTGCTAAGTTTGATATTACATTAGAGGCGAGTTTAGAGCCGATGTAATATCCAATGCGCACGCGTGTCATACGACGTTTTTCAACACATTTGCGAGGAAAAAAATAAATAAAAACTTTTCTTTGATATTGACGGCAACAAGCTATCACTTGCATGTTGCGCTTCGGAAAGTATTTTTGGCGGTGTACCCAAGTAGGTTTCCTGTTCTGCACTTAAAGAAGACATTTTTTGTGTTTTATTTCTGACAATAACAAAAATCTGATGAATACAAATGCCGTTTGTGAAAACATCTGAAAATTCTGAAAAGAGGCGCAATTATTATTTCTTTTTTCGCTCGCAAAATGAGATTCACATTGACAAGTATGCCTCACAGCCAAATAATAGAAAAATACTTAACTATATATTTTCACGTTTTAGCATAAATAAATGATAATTTTCTGTTAAATTTAAATGATTTAGTGGAATTATATTTTTATTTACAAATAGTTTAATATTTATACTTAATTTTTAAAATAAGATAAGATCTGATCTCTTTGCTGAAATTTAGAAAAAAAACCATTACGTACTAGTGCTTTATTTTTATTACTCACGAGCTGGGTAATACATATCATTGTGAACCTTAAAACAATGATATAAAACCCACTTTATTAGCAAATGTGTTGAAAAAGTATTTGTCTATCCATCAGACGAAACAAAATGGATCTCCGAACAAGAATGCGCAAAGATGGTGACGATGACGCCAGCAAAAGTGGCTCCAGCATCAGATATTGGCAGCCAGATCCTGATGAAGGCCCTCAAGATGATCTCATCAACACGGAGTACGTCCAGTCGAGTGAAGGGATGGCTCTCATCATCTCGGAGACAGGAGTGGAGCCTGATTGCGAATTCAGGTTTTCTGATTCTGATCACACTTTGAAGGTAATTTTACTGAGTTTTTAAAGAGAAAAGGCTTGTTGAGGTTCCTCTTTTTTTTTATTATAAGATGGGTTAACTCTTGACCTCATCTTGATCGAGGTCATAGATGAGGTCGACGATGGAGCGAGTTAACCCAGAAAATGCCTATTAAGGCACTGGTAAAGCTGTTTTTGCGTCGGATTTCGGTAGGAGTGTGGTCGCGAACCAGACGGCCCTTTATAGAGCCTACCACACTGCATGAGACCAAAGAACTACACCTCAGATTTTGAAAAAATTGAGATGCCGTTGCCTAGGGCGGATTATTAGGAGGCAGGTCTCATTGTGATTCCTTAGTCTCCTCTTACGACACCCACGGAAAGAGATGGGGTGGTGTTATTTTCAACCGATCACCACACGGTTAGAGTTTGAGTTTTTAAAGAGAAAAGGCTTGGTGAGCTTTTTATATCCTCCACCATATTGCCTGATTTTGGTCAATAGCGAACCCATTTATAACTTTATATTGGTCATATCAACAAAGGAGCATCATAGACAAGAATTTTAAACCCATTCGATTTAAAATATATATTTATACCATTCCCCCTCTAAAAAGCTTCTTTTTTTCACTGAAAATTGGGGATATAGAGCTCTTTTAGTCACAGTTTCGGTATTTGAATTTAGAACCCAAAAAAATTCTTTTGCTCCCGCAAAACACGTAAAAAAAGCACTTTTTTTGTCAATTTTTGTGTTTGAATTTCGAACACTCCAATGCATAGACATACGATCTCTATCGCAAAGAATATTCGAAATTCAAACTCCTTGTGCAGCGCTTAAATCTTTCTTTTTCTTCGAGGTCATGGTATAAAATATAATGTGCAACTCTTGAATAAAACGGATTTTCATCGAGGGCTATGAATCACTCGCGTCATTCAGGATTCTAAAACTTGAATCACTCGCTTACGCTCGTGATTCAATAATTTGGAATCCTTCATTTGCTCGTGATCCAACTTTGGTCCTCGCTTAAAATCCGTCTTTTATTCCCGAGTTGCACAATGTACTATTTTACGCTGGACTGAGAGCAAAAGATGAATACAATTTTGCCCAACTAATGAAAAAGCTGATATTTGTTCTCCGGTCATGGGTGTTCGTATTTGTCTTTATGTGTATTCGGGACCCACAAGAGAAAACCTTAGTGCCTTTTAGTGTGTAGCGTTTATTAGCTTATTATTATTTTACATTTTAGACTCATCAATCAACGCTAGCAAAGAAATCAGAAGTATTTAGAGCTATGTTTTACGGTTCTCACGCGGAACCTGAGTTCCCAATCTACGTGGCGGACGTTAGTTTTGACGTATTCACGGAAATGGTCAAGTAAGTGTATTTTACCTTATCATTGTCATGAAGCATTTGTAGCCCAGAGTGGCGCTCGCTGATTTCAACCGCGCCCCTTTTCTGAGTTTTGTAGATTAATTGCATACTAACCGATGCTCTTACGGTGAGGGAAAACATCGTGAGGAACCTGCACATTCAGGAGGCTGAATGTGTAACCTTGCTTCGATCCGGCCAGGTTGTACTATTAACAGGGTCACGGAGGTCAAATGGCAGTCACGTTACTTCTTCTTATCGTGTAAATATAGTGAAGTATGTGGCGAACTTTGCTAACCCTGCTGTCAGAGTTTTCAAACCGCACAATGGCATCTGACTTAGTTTTAACGACTGTAGTCAATCGACAACAGCCGGGACCAACAGCTTAACGTGCCCTCCGAAGCATGGAAGTGCTCGTGATAAATTGCCACTTTGGTCACCCATCAGGTTCCCTGCCTCTGGTTGTTTAACCTCACTGATCGGTTGAGATCAGTGAGGGCCACTGGGTTACGAGCGCTTCTTACGTCATGTAATGACTTGACTTACCAAATCCTGGACCATAGTCAAGCGCACCGTTAATGAGAAACGGGACTAAGTCCTAGGAAGAAAAAAATGGTCAATCTACAGGGCTTTAGGTAATTTTCTGCCGTGTGGTGATCGGTTGAGAATAACACCACCCCATCTCTTTCCGTGGGTGTCGTAAGAGGCGACTAAGGAAACACAAATGAGACCTGCCTCCTAGTAATCCATCCCAGGCAACGACAGTTTTTTTTTTTCTGAATCTGAGGTGTCGTCCTATGGTCTCATGCGGTGTGGTAGGCTCTGTAGAGGGCCGTCTGGTTCGCGACCACCCTCCTACCGAAATCCGACGCCAAACAGCCTGCTGTGTTCCGTCGGTGCGTGGGAGTACCAGTGCCTTTATAGGCATTTTCTGGGTTAACTCGCTCCATCGTCGACCTCATCTTTGACCTTTATGGTCAAGATTGAGGTCAAGAGTTAACCCATCTTATAATAAAAAAAAATAAAAAAAATAATTCACTTTTAACCTCTCGGGTGGTAAATCAGTCCATAAAACTGAACAACTTTCCCAAGGAACAAAGCTCGAAAAAAAAAATATATGACTTCCCATACAAAATGCGCTATCAGGTGACGCAATTTGTATGGGAACTAAAAAAATTTTTTCGTATTCCGACCTTTGTTCCTTGGGAAGTTGTTCAGTTTCAAGGACTGATTTACCACCCGAGAGGTTGAAAGTGATTTACCTAAAGTCCTATTGTTTAACCTTTATTTACTTTAAAATGCGAAATAGCCGCCTAGGTATCACAATAGGACAAAAGCAGGATGCCATCCTGCTTTAAGTGGAATACCACTAATCTATGGTGTCTCAGTCGCGGTTGATTGACAAAGGTCGCCATTTTATCCGTTCAGGTGGCGAAATAGAGAACTATCCAAATTTTATACATCTAATGACGGCTGCTTTGACTGGTGGCCAACTGAATGTTCAGTTGCTAGGTAGTTTACAACTTAACGAATGCTCTGGGTATTGGCAGAATATCAGCGTTGCAGCTCTGCTGTAACATTAAGCTGAGCCAAAGCCCATTCACCGGCACAGTACACGACTCTCTCTCTCTAACCTGTCTGATTACCTAATTTTGTACTTGTTTGTGTTGTGTTCCAATTTATTTTTGTGAGTTGTAATGCTTTATGTTGATTGTTCGTGTGCTGTGGTTATGTGAATAAATGTTTTTATCTAATCTATCTATCTATCTAACGTTCGGTTGGCGGTGGCTCGGTTGGTCGGAGTGGATTCATAGAATAGAATAGAATAGAAAAACTTTATTCAACTAACACTACAACAATACAGATAAAAACAAATCAAACTTAAAATAATACAAAGTGTTAGTCAAAAAGGCGCTGACTCAGCATGTTGCTGCTATGCTTGCACGTCTGCCAGAACCCTGATTACAAAGCAATGAGCGACTGCATCTGTGCGGTATCAAATTTTGTGTGTGGAAAGTTTGTGAAGAGTTGTGTATGTGTATTCATAGTGACTGTCAGCAAGTTGTGTTTGACAATTAATTAGTTTTAAATTTCGCCACCTGAACAGATAAAATAGCCTGCATTGTCAACCGCCATTGTGGCGTCATTAGCCCTCCAGGAGCTTAGGTTTTTGTTGTACATTTTTCAGGTACATACTATACCATAAATCTACAATCCCCGATGTGGATTTCGCCTGCGATTTGCATTATGCAGCCAATAAATACTTCGTCGACGAATTAAAACATTACTGCGTGGAGTATCTATTTAGATATCTGGAGCCCTCTAACTTATGCAGTATACTTCAGTATGCTTTGTTTGTCGAACAGAAGTTTCTGCTGAGGGAGTGTGTGTCGGTTAGTATATATAAATATATTTATATCTTGCCTATTTTTTTTCTGTAAACAACAATAACATTTAAGACAATAGCTTCAAGAAGACACTATTAATACCACATTTGGTTTGTCTTAGTGTCTTATTCTTCAGTCTAGGTATTGCGCTTCATACTATGTAGTCTATACTAATATTATAAAGAGGAAATATTTGATTGTTTATTTGTTTTTTTGCATTGAATAGGCTCCGAAACTACTGGACCGATTTGAAAAATTCTTTCACCATTAGAATGCTACATTGTCCCTGAGTAGCTTAGGCTACATAATTTTCCCGAATCCCCACGGGAACGAAGTCCCGGGCGAAATGCTAGTAATACATAAATCACAATTTTGGCCCTGTCGCAACTGTGAGAGTTTTAGAGTTATTGACTTTGACCTATGATAAACAACAGACTTCTAATCGTGCTCAAAAAGTGTCCGCGGGAAATAAGTGCCCATCACAACGATTGGGCATTATTTTCGTTAGGTTTTCTCACTATTTCATTCTTTTGTTCAGTTCTTTTATCCTGCTCACACTCATCTGTCAGTTCGTCCGAAAGCTCGGACAGTCTTTGGTCGGCGTTTCTTTGCGATTGGATATCTAGTTGTTTTATTGTATAATGGTTATTAACTTTGACTTTGCATCTGATATTTTTTTTTATTGACAGGTGATAAAATTAAAAACAATGGATATTCTGAACAACAGCAACATAAACGAATTCAGCTTGGATGTGCTACAGTTTATATTCTCCCAAAGATCTTTGAATATTGAATCAGAACTGAATCTGTTTGCTGCTGCTGAGAAGTATGCGCGAGCGCAGGATGCCAAGAGGCTTTCTAATGTTCAGGTAATTTTAGTTGATTAGCCATTGCTGTCCCACTGCAGGAAGCGCTCTTAGCCCAACAGCGCTAGCTGATCTCAAGTAATCAGTGAGGTTAAGCAACGTACACAGAGGCAGAGAACCTGATGGGTGACCAAAGTGGCAATTTATCACAAGCGTTTTCGTGCTTCGGAGGGCACGTTAAGCTACTCCTGGTTGTTGTCGATTGACTTCAGTCGTTAAATCCAAGTCAGAGGCTATTGCTATTAAAACTCTGACTCCAGGGCTAGCCAAGTTTGCAACACACTTGATTTCTTATCTTCTCATGGTGAAGGTGAATGGTGAAGGTGATGGTGGAAACTTGGCTAACCCTGGTTTCAGATTTTCTAAACCGCACAATGGCCTGTGACTTGATTGTATTGCCAGATAAAAATAAAATTCGTCTATGGCTTAGCGATTCAAACATGCTTAACCAATCTGACCATAGATACGATGAACATTTTCAAATTCAATAGAAATTTCCAGACTATCAACTTTGGGGAAGAATCTGAAAGTGCAGAGATCACAGGAATGTCTTCATTGGGAGGCGATGAAGGAAAACCAGAAAATGTATCCACATCTTCGGCATGCAGATCCAGTAAAGCATTTAGAAAGGAGAAAACTGGTGTTAATATCCCTTGGATTAGTCAAGGTTGGTAGTATCTTATGTTCTTCGTGTTAGCGTTTGTGGTCAACTTCATTCTGCTGATCAATGGAATGACAACGGAGGCAATTTCATCCGTTCAGGTGGCAAATCTAACTCTGGTTGGGGGGACAGCTGGGAAAAATTCACAGATTTCGTGCTTCACACGACTATTGAGCACACTGGAAATGAATCTACAGAATTCGAAAATAATTCGTTCTGACTTTTTGACTTTTTTCAAAAAGATTAGGCTACAGGGCAAACCCTTAACCTGATCTTCTTTGTTTTAGGCTCAAATTGCAGTGGAATTTTTCACAAATTTTTGATATCATTCTTCGTTTCCAAAATATCGAACGCCAAAATCAAAAATTGGGAAAAAAATTTTTTTGAAGTACTCAATACTCAATCATTTATTGCTTTCCATGGTTTTTACATACGTGACAAACAAATAACATTTCTGAGAGCTCATGGACCCAGGCTGGGCACGCAATTTTATTTGAGAGAGGAGGACTCATGTCAAACATTTGCGGCTAAAACGAATAAAAAATATTGTCATAAAAAAGGGTTATAATTATTACTTATATTATGTCATGCGGTTAATATTAATCTCGTAAATGTTAAATAATGTTATAAATAAAAAGAAAGCAGTATTAGTAGGCAATAATTAAATGTCCCAGATATAAAAAAATAATTTAATTTCAGTTTTAATGAGAAGTCAATGGTAATTAAATAAATGTAGATAATTGTAAATTAAACGATGTCATTATAATAAAAATAATACGTTCATGTCAATTATTATAAGAAAAAAAAGAAACATATAAATTAAAATGCCTAATGTCAAAATTTCTCTTGTACTCGTCAACAGTATAATAACATTTATCGTACAAAAATTCTGAAGTGAAAACTTCTTTAGCGGCGTTGAGTACTTTTAGTATGGGGAAAATTTGTTAAACTCGCGATAAACTCGCGTCAGATGTCACGTGACCGTGATCGTCAGATGTGACCGAAAATGCGTAGGATAGGGTTGCCACCTTTTTGAAGTGAAAACTTCTTTAGCAGCGTTGTGTACTTTGAAGTATGGGTGGAAACCCGGACAGATGGCAGCCCTATGGTAAAATTATCTCTGTGACAGATGTCAACAATGTCAACAATTATTCGCACATAGTGCGCAAATACCGATAGACTATTTTACGGAATTGAAAGAAGACAGTTTGGTCGAGTGGAAAAATTGCCAGATTGTAAGCAACAAGTCGAGGGTTCGAATCCTGAGAGAATAACGGGCTCTTTTTGTGTATTTTGTTTTATTTCCATATTAATACACAACGTTAATATTCAAGTTTTCACTTCTGCCGGCACTCCCGGAGTGCAACCCGTTGTTTTTTTTCACTATTTCGGCCATAACTTTTTTGTTTTTGAGTTTCTCGAATAATTCTTTTTGCCCCTTATAGCTCTTGGTTATCATATCTTCACAATTCTCCAAGATATAAGGGGATCGCACTTTTTCGTGAAATCGGAGCCTATACTGGAGCGAACGAAAAGACATTTCCAATGTCAAAACTCGAATGTATGTCAGTTCGTAAATCTTTCTTGTGGTTAAGTGTCGGTCGTATGACAGTCAAAAAGTCTACGATCGATATCAATGCCCGCGATTGAGAGAAATAAAGTACTTTTTATTATATTATGTTATGTATGTATGTAAATCCTTTATTGTGTACAATAAATATTCATAAAAACAATAACAAACAACCTTAAAATCGCTGTGTTGTAAGGCCCGAGATTACTGCTTCGCTTTAAACAACCAATTTCTTTATCAGGACCTCGTTTAGACTCCCCGATCAGAAGACTGCTGCATCAGATCAGGTTCCTGGCCATGTCACCAAGAGAGCTGGCGGAGGCAGACCTGAGCTCTTTGATCACCCGGGATGAAAAGGCAGCGTTGTTGGAAAACCTAGTCTCAGCCAAAGCGAGGACGCCAATGCCCCCAATGTTTCAGCTCAACAGACATCAAAGAACTAGGGTATGTAGAAGATCGGTGTTCAAGTATTTTAAAAGTCGATTAGCAATGCTCACAATAATTTTGGAAACAGAAATTGTCTATACCAGGGGATCCCAATCTGATACAGTCCGCGGCGCACGTCTAACCTCAGAATTTGGTCTCGGCGCCCTTACCTTGCTAGACAGTCGAAATAGGTGGATACAGTTAAAAGAAATAGGTACTTAGATACAATGATGCTTGTTAGGTAGGTAGGCACTAAAATTTAAACATCCACAGTATGAAGTTGAGTTTTTTATTTATCATCAGAATACTCAACTAAAACAAAAACAGCTACCTAGTCAATGTGATAGGTGATCTCCATACATTTTTCAAAGAGTTTTAGTGTTTATTTTGTACCCGCCAATCCTTAAGTTAAGGTTTCGGATCGGAGTTTTTTTTTTATAAGATGGGTTAACTCTTGACCTCAATCTTGACCATAAGGTCAAAGATGAGGTCGACGATGGAGCGAGTAAACCCAGAAAGTGCCTATATAGGCACTGGTACTCCCACGCACCGACGGAACACAGCAAGCTGTTTGGCGTCAGACTTTGGTAGGAGGGTGGTCGCGAACCAGACGGCCCTTTACAGAGCCTACCATACCGCTTGAGACCATAGGACGACACCTCAGATTCAGAAAAAAATGAAGTGTCGTTGCCTGGGATGGAATACTAGGAGGCAGGTCTCATTTTGTTTCCTTAGTCGCCTCTTACGACACCCACGGAAAGAGATGGGGTGGTGTTATTCTCGACCGATCACCACACGGTTAAAAGACATACAGAGGATTACCTCACGTCGCCGGCGCCCCTCTGTACTGGCGCTCAGTTTGGAAACCCCTGGCCTAATACTCTTCGAGGCACCCTTAAAGGAAGCAGTACTTTTTTTACTGCGTCTGCATTTGAGTCTGTTTCTGCAAACAGGGCTAAGCTAATAACCAGCGCTGTACAGTTTTTTGTACAGCACAATGCTGAGTTTGATTCCTTTTGCTTAGGTTAATCTAGTTCTTACTTTTTACTGTTAATATAGTCATTGTATCGTAGATTTAACTTTAGCAATAAATATGGTTTCATTTCATTTCATGTCTTTTCATTTCATTTCCGAATTCACAAAGTCAAAGTCAAATAAAACTTTATTTCTTAGAACACTCAGAATGTTACTTAAATAAGTCAAAGTATCTGGTGAATTACATTATCATTATTAGCTTGGCGCCTATTCGCAAAGGTGAAGTCTTCCTCAGAGAAGAATAAGCAAGAAACTCCGAGAGTTGATATGAATTTCAATATTTCTAATTTTAATTGATTGCTCAGCATCGGATATTATCTGGATAACTCTGGAACGGAGCAATTTATTCCCATGGTTGTTTCATGTCATGATTCATAATTCATTTCGTGACATATTTGTCCAAACATAGGCACAGTTCTTGGCTTGTGATTGGTAAAACGTGGACCAACCACGTGCTAACAACGCCATTTAAAGTAAGGAGTAAAAAGGGAGGGGGAATCGACCGCTGGCTGAGCCCAAGCATTCAGTTTTTAGCGAGCGCTCAAGACGAACAGTTGTCTGGAAAGACATTAAAATGTTAAGAAATAAACCAAAGTTGTGATTTTGCTAGCAGACAAATTGAAGAAATAAATCAAGTTTTTAACCGACTTCAAAAAAAAGAGGAGGTTCTCAATTCGGGTGAATTTTTATTTTTTTTCTATTTTTTATGTTTGTTACCTTAAAAACTCCGTCATTTGTAAACCGATTTCAAAATTTTTTTTAGTTCGGAAGCATCTACTTCCAGATTGGTGTAGGTCAAAAAAAAACTGAAATTTACGGTCATATAGATATGTGGATGATAATAGGTCATCAATGTAAACGAAGCAAAAACGAAGTTGTTCCCTGAGACTTTTAAGTTGTTTTTGGGGCTCCTTTGTACCCTGGGGCTCTACTGTTTAGTGACCGTTACAGTATATTACCACTACACATCTTTCCTGACGTCTAATGATCGGTTGATAATATCACCCACCATCCCATATCTTTCATGCCATCTGGCGACTGGTTATGAATATCACCACCTCATATCTTTCCGCGGGGTGAAAGTAATTGATCACTATATCGCTCTTTAATCTCGAGTGATTTAGTGCTTTATAATAAATCTACGAGGGAGTTATATGAATGATAAATGATAACCTTTAAAAAGAATAAAATAATTTTTTTAACAAAAAATCCCCGCCTTCAAAAAGGGTGAAATATTTTTTTAAAGCTGTGTTCACGAGTAAGTAGTGGTTACGGGTAAAACAGTAAATAGGTGAATATGGTAAATAGAGAAGAATTTTTTTTTGACGTCGGCACCGGTTTGAACAGGACCTAGTTTAATGAAATAAGTATTCGCACAAGCTTTTTTTGGCAGTATAAAAACTAAGATAGTTACGCCATGCGAATAATTGTTCGGCGCCGACGTCAAATAAAAATTCCTCTCTATTTACCATATTCCGCTATGAATTCACCTATTTACTGTTTTACCCGTAACCACTACTTACTCGTGAACATAGCTTTAAAAAAATATTTCCCCCTTTTTGAAGGCGGGTCAATTATTTGTTAAAAATATTTTATTAAAAGTCATGCTGCTTTTTACTGAGTTCGCCACAGTTGCTTGTCTAATAGACAGGTAATCAGAAAGTCTGTAATAGCCCTTTTTAGGGTTCCGTACCCAAAGGGAAAAAACGGGACCATATTACTAAGGCTCCGCTGTCCGTCCGTCCGTCCGTCTGTCACCAGGCTGTATCTCATGAACCGTGATAGTAAGAAAGTTGAAGTTTTCACAGATGATGTATTTCTGTTGCCTCTATAACAACAAATACTAAAAAATAGAATAAAATTAATATCCCATACAACAAACGTGATTTTTTTGCCGTTTTTATAGAACGGAAACCTTCGTGCGCGAGTCCGACTTGCATTTGGCCGGTTTTTTAGGGTTCCGTAGTAATCTACGAACCCTTATAGTTTCGCCATGTCCGTCTGTCCGTCTGTCCGTCTGTCCGCAGGTTTCCAAAGAAACCCTTGGTACTACAGATCTGAAACTAAGCATGATTATACATATGAATCACGCCGACAGAACTGTAGAGTAAAATCTTGGAAAAAAAAATTTTTTCGGGTGTCTCCCATAGACGTGAAAGGGCGATGAATTTTTTTTTCTCGCCAATATCATTGAGTGGGGTGTCATAGGATAGCATTTTAAAAGATAGAAGGGGTTTACTAAAAACGTTTTTCGTTTTTTTTTTTTTTTAATGTTATTATTAGCATCCACAGACTTTATGTCCGTGCCTTTGTCTAGATTAAGTTTTATTGTTAATACTTGATTTTATCTATAATACATTACTTTCCATAGAGGTTTACAATTTATAAGTAAGTATAATAAATATATGAATACATAATGTATATAATATATATTTAAGCGAGTGACGGTTCTTCGCTGTTGCATTCAGACCTCAAGGCATCCATGACGGCTTTGTCTCGACTTTTGATCGCCATTTTGAGGTTGTAATTGATCACTTTTTCCCTGCCTGCCGCCTCTGCTTCTTTGATGAATCTGCCTATCGCATCGTTACCATCATCCGCATAATATTTGCAACTGGCGGTATGACGCGATATGGCAACTACAGCATGTGGGATACTGTCGTGTAGCTCCTGCCTGGTCGTTGTAGTACGCACGATCACCACCTTTTCGTACGTCAACCCTTGAGCCTCGTGTATGGTGAGGATGCGTGACCCGGTGCCCGATCCGTATCCCTGGTTTTGTAGAGTAGTCTTTTCTACCTGTGTATGAACAAGGTACAGGGTTTCGGACTGGGTTCGATCGATCTGTGCATCTGAATACCTTTCGAGTTTTAAGGAAGCCGTACGAAGTTTCGACGAGTAAATACCACTGTAGACTTCTCTAAGGGCAAATGCTACGTCAAGAGGGTTCCTATGGGTACACAGAAGCTCCTACGTTATGGTACTCATTATTTCAGGGCGGGTGTATTTTAAAGGAAAAAGATTGTGTCGGTCAATATAGGGTAGTTGGTTTCTATCACCGATAAGCAGCAACTCGCTTGCCTTGACAATTTGGGCAGCCATAATAATAGCTCCAAAGTGGTTCATGAGTGCTTCGTCCACAATGAGTCTCTTGCACCTGTCCTTATTCGGTTCTCTAAGGCCATTAACTAGAACAGATGCAAGAGTACGCACCTTGGATCTGGCGAAGCCTCCAATACGGCTTGCAAGTTTGTCTCTAAGGTCTTTTGCCGCTTCGGTTGTAGTTGTGACTACCAGGTCTTGTTCAACCTCAAAACGGTTTACAACCCAGGTTGTTTTGCCACATCCAGGTACTCCATTTATCCATGATATGTTTGGTGCCTCCCAGGACTCGAAAGCTATGTCATCGGAAGAACCTCTCGAAACCTTATCAGACGTTTCAAGGATCCTGTCGTCTAGCATTACCTTCGTGCATCGGGCTGTAACGACTATAGGATCTTCTGAAGGGGTTTCAAACGTTATTACTCCCGATATTCTAGTTTTTTCTTCGTCCAGAGGCACAAAGCCACCAGTCTTGCTATATGCAACCATATGCCGAATTATTTCTTTGCCTTTAAGGACTTGGCAGGTGTCGTTGTTATATATGGTTGCATCTGCTTCCTCGAGTCTTACCTTAAGCAGTCCTTCATTTCCTAAATGGAACAGATGCAAGATGTTCTCGCAGGTCCTGAGATTGACCTGTCTGGTCGCTTTAATGACTGCTATGAACTCAAGGAATGCATTCGCCATGTGGTCGCGGGGAGACTCTGCCTGTCTGAGGGTAGGCGGATCTACTTGCCCCATATCGGCTTTTGTTCGGATGGAAGAGGGGTTTACTGGATGTCTTTTAGGAGGGCTTTTCGTGAACAGCTCAACTGCTGCTGCTTGTCTTTCTGACGTGGTCATTGTATCTTTTTTTTTCCTGAGAACGCCGGGGATATTGGTAGCTGCAGCATTTATTGCATTAAGTATTGTGCTTATAATGCTTTTTCCCTTGATGCTTACATCTTTTCGCTTCTGCTGCGTCTTTTGATTGGCTTGGGCTATCTTTTGCTGTAACCTCTCGGATCCGCTAAGTGTTCCCGCAATGGGGTGACCGTTGGATGTCTCAGTGTTCGGTGCATGTGGTAAGAGGAAGTTCAGGTTTTCACCCCTATCTTCGTACACCACTATCTCATGTATTTCTGAGGTTTTTATACAGCCATTGTAATCCGAGACTGCTCCTTTGGCATGTCCAACCACCATTGCGTCCACACTAATCTTGCGGGAGGTTATCGTGGTGTCACTCTCTCCTAACTTTGCGAGCACTGAGCATGCTTGAGCGAACTTGGTCTCTTCTGTGCCTCCTTCAAATACCACTACCGTTTTGTTGCGACATCGTACAAGGCGACAACGGTAGCTTGCTAGTTTGATTTCCGATAACGCATTAAATGTCTTGCGTTTCATGCTCGTTCTGAAAGTGCTGCCATTCAATAGAGCTGCGAGGCCTGGTGATAGTGTTATATTTTCTCGGTTTGTGACGCTACAGAAGCCTATTCCTAGCCTCTCTGTGTTACTGTCCATGAATAAAGCCACTCCACAAATTCTTAGTCCGGGTTCGCCTTGCTCTCCGCACATTAGTAATTGGTCAACGGAGTTGCACTGGCGGGTGGTCATTTCCCCTGTTGGTTTAAGATTTGTTTGTGTGACGTGGACGTTGGTGCAGGGCGTTTTGGATGTTTGATAGGAGGGGTACCTTGGTACTGCTGTTGTTAAGGTACTGTTACGTTTGGTAGCGATGCGAAATATAGCCTCCGTGTACGCGAGGAAATAGTGCCTTTTTTGGGGATCGGTTATGATATTTTGTAACACCGATTTGTTTAGTTTGGTGTCCATAAGAATTTCCACGTCCATCCTTGCAGCCGCGAAGCGGGGACAGTCAAGTATTATGTGCCACACAGACTCACTGACGTTTGGATCACACTCACAACCGGGACTGTCTTTTAACTTGAACCGGTGTAGGTACTCCGCTATTCCTCCGTGACCTGTCATAGCCTGCACTTGTATGGGTGTCAGTTTCATAGACCTCACCAAACTGTACGCCTCGGAGACATACGGGAGGAAAGTTTTCGTAACTGAACCTGTGCTGGAGGTTTCATATCTGTCCTGCCATTTGCGGACCGATTCCTCCCGGATCTTTTTTTTAATGTATGACAGGGGGACTTTGTCGTAGTCTGGGGCAGTAACTGATTTCAGTGCACCCGTTTTGGCAAGTTCGTCTGCTCGTTCGTTTCCAGTTGTGCCGATGTGAGCCCTCAACCAGAAAAGCCTGACCTCTCTCCCCTCGGCTCTAATCTCTTTTATACTGTCCTTAATGGATTTAACAAGGGGATGGCTCAGCTTGAGATTTTTGAGCAGATCAAGTGAAGATCTCGAGTCGCTCAGTATGTTGACAGTCGAATCTCTGTTGCTTTTAGCCATCTCCACTGCTTTGCAAAGGGCATAGAGCTCAGATTGAAAGACCGTGCATGAGGGGTGTAGGCTGAAAGTCGAGTACTTAGTCTCTTTACCGTCCTCCCACCAGGTTAATGCAGCTCCCACCTTGTTCTTCATCTTACTACCATCTGTGTATATTTGGGGTCCGGTAATTTGGTAGCTGGTCAAGGTTTCATGGTCTGACTTCTCAAGGAGTTCATACTCAGTTGCTATGAGTTGTGATGGGTGGGGTAAGTCTTTATGGCTTACTGTGCGTTCTAACTCCAGCCCCGGTGGGAGGTAGTCCAGAGATATACCCTTTTTCATCTTATATAGCGCGGCGGCTTCCTGTATCCTCAAATCCAATGGGAGGAGACCCGACAAAACAAGTGCCGACGTGAGCGAGACCGTGCGGTACGCCTTGCAAATTTTCTGCGCAAAGCCCCTTTGGAGTGCATTCAGCTGATTTGTAATCATCTGAAGGTCTGTGGCTGAAGACCAGGCACATGCGGCGTACATCACAATAGGCTCAATAACAGCGACATAAATGGTCCTTATTATCTCTCCGTTCAGGCCCCAACTCACCTTTGCGGTACGTGCTAACTGTTTATATATATCCGCAGCTTTTTTGCAAATCGCTGTAACGTGCGACTTGAAGGTGAAGTTGTGGTCTATGATTAGGCCTAGGAGCTTTATTTCTTTAACTATATCTAGCTTCTTGCCTGACATGTAGAGTTCTGGGTTCTTGAACTTAAGCTTTCTTGTTGTTAGCATCACATTGGTTTTGTGTGGAGCAAAATTAAGCTTATTCCGAGTCCCCCATTGCACTACAGTCTCCAAAGCAGTGTTAGTTGATTGCTCCAAGGTACTGACCTGGTGTCTGGAGAAGACCATGACCACGTCGTCGGCAAATGCCTGGCAGTATACCCCCTCACCGGACAGTGTTTGCAATAGAGAGTCGAGGATGACGTTCCAGAAGGTTGGTCCTCCGATAGATCCTTGTACACAGCCCTTTGTAGTATCCTTCTCGAATGCTGCTCTGGCGTAGTTAACCTTGATTTTACGGTCACTGAGGTACGAGCTCACCATGGTGTATAAATTCCTTGGACACCTTTTAGTCACCAGCTGTTGCTTAAGGGCTGGCCACCACGCATTGTCGAAAGCGCCCTCTATGTCAAGTGACACCACAAGAACGATTTTTTTAAGGTTCACTTCCTCCTTGACATGTTTAATAAGATCGTAAAGAGCGTCTTCGGTGCTGCGTTGGGGCAGAAATCCGTATTGTTGTGCATTGAGAGTTGGTAATAAGTGCCAGTGGAGACGGCTTACCATTAGTTTTTCTAAGATCTTTCCCAAAACAGACAGGAGGCCGATGGGTCTGTAAGACTTTGGTTGGGTATAGTCTTCTTTGCCTGGTTTCCGAATGATGATCACGTGCGCTTTCTTCCATGGCTTGGGAAAGTATGCCAGCGACATGCATTTGTTTGCTAGGGCCATAAATACCTTCCGTTCACTTAGAATCGCTTCTGTGCAGATATCGGCTGTTAGTCCATCGGGCCCAGGGGCTTTTTTTGGATTTAGTGATCTCAATACTAAGTCCAGCTCCGCTAGTGTGAATGGCGGGTCATCATCAGACAGATGGGTTATCTTACGTTTTTCGATTCAGCTCTCCGTTTGCGAAATATAAATTTTTAAAGTGAAAATTTTTGTCAAACACAAGTGTCCCCCCCCTATACCTGCTAAACGGTTGTTTCTAAAAATATAAAAAAATTCACGTTGGTAGAATATACAACGAAATTTAAAGGAAAACTATCACACATAAGTTGGTCCTTCAAGTTTGTGAGTAATAGTCGACCAAGTGCCAAACACTGTTGGGATTAATAAGAATGTATTTGAACCATGCTGCTACGGAACCCTACAATGCGCGTGGCTCGACACGCTCTTGGCCGGTTTTATTTCTTCAGCTAATTACATACATATCATACGCTCACGCTTGTAATCCCTATCAGGGTAGCCTATATCTCATGAACCGTGATAGTTAGACAGTTGAAATTTTTGCAGATGATGCATTTCTATACAGGGTGTAAATCTGCAAGGTTGCCATATTCAATGGTGGAATAGTATGGTATGGTACCAACTTTATTCGATAATACAGAAAACGGAACATTTAACTATAAACGAAAAAAAACAAGATTTTGTTTTGAGCTCTAGAGAATAACCCACCTAGGCTGAAATAAAAAATGTAGTGCACTGAAAATACCCCAACATTATCGCATCTAAGCCATATTATTTTAGTGATGTGCATATAATTTCGATGAATTAATGATGTGCACGCGAGTTGTCGATAAAAAAATTAAAATAAATTAAATTGTCAAAATTTTAGGTTTTTATATTATTATTGATTTCAACTCTATATCAGCTGTATATTTGTTCCTGAGAATATGGCAACCTTGCAGATTTATAGTTTGTATAACAACAAATACTAAAAACCAGAATAAAATAAATATTTAAGGGGGCTCCCATTCAAAAAACGTGTTTTTTTTCCTCGTTTTTATAGAAAGTCTGTTCGAGGCTGTATCTCATGAACCGTTATAGTTAGACAGTTGAAATTTTCACAGATGATGTATTTTGGTTGCTGCTATAACAACAAATACTAAAAAGTAGAATAAATTAAATATTTGAGGTGACTCCCATACAACAAACGTGTTTTTTGCCGTTTTTATAGATTTGGCCGCTTTTTTTTTGATTCGTCTCAGCAAACCCTTTCATTTTGAGACATATGGGGTCTCAAAATGAAACGTGATTTTCTTGCCGTTTTACAGAGATAATGGTTTTTATAGAGTCCGACTCACACTTGGCCGGTTTTATAGGTAATGGTGCGAAACCCGTCGTGCGCGAGTTCGACCTTCACTTGCCCGTTTTATTTACAAAGTTTTTGTTTAATTACTGTCTTTACTGTCTTAAATATAAACCAAGTTTCTTCAAAGTTAGCATGAGTGAATAGGCTTCCAATTGAGCTCGTTATATGCTTGAGATAATGGTCAAGAGATTGCTTTTCTCTTTCAGACCCAGCGCTGCGTATCAACAGTTCTGCACACTTCCACACACCTGGAACAGCAGATGAGCAGGACAAATGTACAGCTGGAGTTATTAGTGCAGTACATCTCGACCCTGCAGTATTTCGAGTCCATGCCAATCTATCTGGCCCATAAGACCTGGAGGGTGATCGTCCAGCCTTATGTGGTTGATAATACTGCTTATTGTGAGTTTATCGTTAAGATTTCATCGTCCACATATGTCCCTATCGTAGAACATGGTTTAAAATAGTGAAGGGGTTTAGGCCATGTCTACCACGCTGGCGCAAAGCGGATTGGTGGACTGCGCGCCGTTTTTTGGAAACAATTTATTGAAAAGCCCATACATTCTAAGTCCTTTCGAATTTTTCGTGCCAAATTGCAAGGTTGTAATGTGGGGCCGCGCATTACTTACCTTAGTAAAAACAGTCAAAACGCTGTCCGTTGTGATCGCTTCTGTAGTGATCGCGGGCATGCAAACACACGGTGTCCGACGCGGCCTCCTGGGCTAAACATGGTTTTTAATCTGGCGTTCTACAACTTGATTAGACGGGCGGGTTTCATCAAGATTGGAAAACATCGTGAATAAACCCGCCCGTCTAATAAAATTCATTTTCGAAAGACGAGCGGTCCACCAACCCACATTGTACCAGCGTGGTGGACTATGGCCTAAATCCCCTTCGTGTTTCGAAGGAAGGCCCGTGCCCTTCGGTGGGGACGTATAATATATGGGCAGATATAAAAAAAACACTTAATTGATTTTCAGATGGCCGCGACATTAAGTACCTAAGCGTCTTTCTGAAATGCACGAGCGAGATAGAAGATGATTGGTTTGAGAGGGTGGAGTTCCATGTGAGGCTGTTGGAGAAGCGGTACTTATCGCGGTCGTTCCAGCCCCTCCCGCCTTATGTGCAGGTGTATAAAGCACATGCCATTTTCAGGTAACGACTAAACCTTCGTGTGCTTTTTGAACACATGGTGTAGGAGATGTATATCGCACGCGGCGTAAACAAGCACGCGACGGGTTAATCTTCTTTATATTGTAGTGTAAAATCCCTTATTTCACATCAAGCAAAATAAGTACATTGGAATCAAGAGTGTTATAAATATTAGGTGGATTTATCCCACAACGGGATCTCTTCCAGTCAACCTACGAAAGAGCGAGAAGAATCACGATACGTATATAGACGTACAACAGGAAAATGATAAATATAAAGATAGAATATGTTTCTTCTTCTTCTTATCGTGTAGAATAGGCGTTGTCAAGTGTGTGACGAATTTAACTAACTTTAGTGTCAGAGTTTTCAAACCGCCAAATGGCCTCTGACTTCGGTTGAGCAACCGCAGTCAATCGACAACAGCCGGGGCCAACGTGCCCTCTGAAGCTCGTATAAATTGCCACTTTGTTCACCAATCAGGTTCCCTGCCTTTGTGAACGTTGCTGAACCTCACTGATCGGTTGAAATCAGCGAGCGCTACTAAGCTACGAGCACCATTGATTCGGAGTTGAGATGCCATTGATAAGTGGACTAGTTAATTTCTAACTCAAATCTTGGTTTAAATATTTCAACAGCAAGAACACCCGTCTGGCTGGCACCCAGCTCTTCGTGGAGTGGAGTAAAGTGCTGTCGACGAAGGAACACGACGCAATAACCCTGGACGTGGGGATATACTGTCGAGGAGCGTCGGCCGCCCCGTCCGACGAGTTCCAGGCCAGAGTGCAGTTACTGAGGAAGAATTACCCGTAAGTTTTTTTCTTTAATCATTTCTCGCAAACTTCTTATCGTATAGGTGTAGTCAAGTGTGTGGTGAATTTGGCGGTTTGAAAACTCTGAACCCTGGTGTCAGAGTTTTCAAACCGCCAAATGGCCTCTGACTTTGGTTGAACGACCGTAGTCAATCGGCAACAGCCGGGACCGATGGCTTAACGTGCCCTCCGAAGCTCGTGATAAATTACCACTTTGGTCACCCATCAGGTTCCTTTCCCTCTGTGTATGTTACCTCACTGACCAGTTGAGATCAACGAGCTACGAGGACTTCTCGGAACTAATGATTCGTGCTGCGATCTGTTGAAACTCAGCCCTAAGCCAGGTGATTCGTCCGAGGACGATGGATCATAAGCATAACAAACGACAAGGGATTTATGTTTTGGCGACTAGGCGACGACGACAAAATGTTTTCGTTGCGAGTTTTATAGTGTTTGTATAGTGAAATTCACAGATTAATAATTTTCCACGATAAAAACATAAACGATTTCAATCCCAACTATTCCTATCAGCAGATAACCTCAAAGAAGATGGCCCATTTTACTATAGTTTTGTGCCCCAACAAGTGACGTAGAATTGACATAAAATATGACCATCTAAAGAGATGACCTAAAAATATACCGATCCAACCTTCATGGACCAGGCAAACACTCTCACCGCGGACATTTTATATCAGTACGAACTCCATGGTGAATGATGGAAAAAATTTAATGTAGTTGTCACTAGTCCTCGCCATTTTTAAATAGTTTTCGGTTGATACATATAAATACAACATCTTTTTATTATTGACTTTGTTTCTGCTGCTTTAAAAATGATTTCACAAATCTTGCTAATAATATTTAATTGTTACAAGATTTTTAACACAAATATCATCTGCTTAACGTCTGGTGCACCGGGCCATATCATTTGTTTTTGTTCATTGTTTTAAAAGCACTTTATCAATTTAGATAAAAAGTTATAATATTATAGGCAGAGCATCATCTAGACGTCGTTTGGGGTAGGCAGAGCTCCATAGACATCGTTGATCATAGACAGACATCAATGGTTTTAAAACCACTTGATGCCTCGTTTGTCATAAACTCAGATTGTCATAAGATGATATAACATGTAAGTGGTGAGAGGTTGTCAGCGTTTCGCCCACAACAACAAAACTCTCGCGTTCCACTTACCGACTTTTATCTTCTTTTTCTTCAATTTAAGAGCTGTGCTCTTGTCGGTGGAGTATATCTGCCACTCTTTACGTCTTTCAGCCAGTCCTTTAACTTCCTGATACGACATGAGATTAACTTTCTCCTTCACTTGATCCATAAAGTTCCTTCGTGGTCTTCCTCTTCCTCTTCTTCCTTCTACTTTTCCTTCCAAGATGTTCTTAAAGAAATTGTCATGTCGTATCAGGTGCCCTATCATATTTCCTCTACTATTCTCTATAATCTGTTAATATGTATACCGACTTTTATAGGATGCGATATTTTATAGGATGTTCCGGAAAGAGTGGCACATATTTTTCTTTTACTTATAACAGTTAATTACAGTTATAATTAAGTTTTATAATAAAAAAAATGTGTAGACTTGTTTTAATTACAGTTATTCATTTAATTGTTTCAGGTGTTCCTGTGATTACAAATACCACAGCTATTTTTGCCCCAAATATCAGGCTGCATGAACTAAAAACCAAGGAAATTACCTACTTATAGATTTATAATAATATCCTAAATGGGATTGCTCAAAAACAATTGTAAAAAAAATAGTAATGAAGAAAAAAAAATTGACTTTAATTTTGTATTGTAAAGTTTATTATAAAAAAATGTGTAAATTTGTTTTAAGATTAAAATAATTAGTATGATGATATTATGATTTTCTAATGTGCCATAATTTTTAGAATAAGTATTATGTATTTTAAGTAATACATTTTTTAATTATTATTATTATTATTATTAATTGATACACTAGCAGCTCCAAGAGCTGATGCGTGTATATCACTGCACTCGTGTTCTTTCATTTTTTAAATGTTTATCAAGTCTATTTTTAAAACAGTTCACAGTTGGGGCACTTATTACGGTTTCCGGGAGAGAGTTCCACAAGTTCATCACTCGAAATGGCAAGAAGTGTGTTCTAGGGTTGCTAGCACATGGAGGTTTGGTTAACTTTAGGGAATGGTCTCTTAGATGTGTGTTCTGGTTCATCATGTACAAATCCTTCATGTTCTTGACATTGTAGTGGTCACTGAGTATTTTATATGTTTCTATGAGGTCTCCTCTTTTTCGTCTCTGCTCCAGTGTTGTCAAGTTGAGCTCTAAGAGGCGTTCTTCGTAGGACTTCTTTTTGAGGGACGCTACCATTTTTGTAGCTCTCCTCTGGACTTTTTCTAACATTTCGATGTCTTTTTTGAAATAGGGAGACCAAATTTGAAAAGCATATTCCAGAAGTGGACGAATGTATGTTTTGTACATTTTGATGAATAATTCCTTGGTAATAATATAGAATGTTTTCCTGATCATATACAGCAGGGTTTCTTAAACTTTTTGCAGTCACGGACCAGTTTCACAACTTAAACAATTCCACGGACCCTTGTCAAATTTTTTTTTTGAAAATGGAAGAAAAACCTTATTCATATAATAAAAAATGCTTTTATTGGTACTTTAATTTCACTTGCTATTAAGTAAATGAGAAGGATGCTGTTGTTTGGCCTCAATGAGAAACAGTTTACAACACATTTTCCTAATAAATATGTTAACAGACTGACCTACTGCGGACCCCCGATATACATGCTACGGACCCCTAAGGGGTCCGTGGACCCCACTTCAAGAATCCCTGATATACAGCATGGAATTTGCTCGTTTTGTTATATGAATTATGTGTACGTCCCATTTCAGATTATGTGTTATCTTAACGCCAAGATCTGTTTGTATATTCACTGCCTGAAGTGGCACATTACTCACATTATATTTAAGTTTAGGATTGGTATTTCCTATATGTACAGGAGTGCTTTCCATGTAGAAATTTGAAAATCATAATCCAAAAAACTCATCAACTTGAAAATAAATTTTTTTACATAC